>CM073485.1:13002500-13582500 GCA_037074505.1 Albizia julibrissin | reverse complement strand
CGGAGATAGTCTCAAATAAAAAAGAGAATACTAGTTAGTAGCTATGGTATGAAATCACTCTTTCTAAGCGAGAGTAAGAAAGCAAGCCTAAGCTTTTGAATAGAATTGATGTAAGTGAAGGTTACCTGTACCTCAAGCAAAGTGAGAGGGTACGGTAGCTCTCCCGATAGGGAGAGGATGGAATTTAGTTTAAGCTTCAAATTCTTTCTTTCGTTGTCCAACCCCGGAACTCATAGTACCTATGGTCTTTGAGCGGCTCAATGCTCATTTACTTATTTTTTTAGCATTTCAACTCGTTAGCTAAGACCTTTCAGTTTCGTACCTGACGGCAAGACACTCTATGTCCTCTACTGTTGTTCTCCCTTATCTATTGAGCTAGGCACTTCTATGAGTAGTAGGAGCAGTACTATGAATATATCAATCTACCATGATCCCTTCATCCACTCAATCACCGGAAGCTTAATGAAGTTCCAGTGAATTCGTTCCCTTGACCCCCACTACCATTTCTTCTTGTCTGAAATCAGCCATCAATGATAGATTGGAACATGGTAACATATATAATATAAAGAAAGAATCAGATGAAGGAAACAATATATCAAAAGGAAAAAATCTAGTCCAAGAATGAACTTGCATCCGGAGATAGCACTGCTTGAAGTGATTGTTACAATATATAAATTTATTTGTACGCAAAAAGTATCCCAACGCCTATTTTCTGTATCAAGGAGCAGGTAAAGTAAATAAAAGAATAGAGGGGCCTCTTTAAGTGAACTGGGTGTTAAGATCTTTATCTTCCTATTCTCTATCCTATGGGCATCCAACAATCCCTTCTTTCCTAAGCGATGATGATTCAATGGCTAACAAAGCATTTTCTCTTAAAGAAGCCCTAATTATATATGTATGCAACCTAGAAGGAATTAGTTCTGGAAAGAGACTGCAGGCAATACCTCCCGAACAGCTGATTCAACTGTAAAAACTTTTTTGTCCAATTTTCCTTGTCATGAAGAAGCAGGCAGTCCTAGGTTGTTAATCTCGTCCTCTCTCTTTTTTCTTGTTTTTACTCCTTGATGTATTGTTTTATTGGATTTCTATCCATCAAGACTGACGGGGCTCGAACCCGTAGCTTTCGCCTTGACAGGGCGGTGTGCTTTGATCGATTGAACTACAATCCCAGAAAAATTAGGTGTACAACCTAAAAATTATTTTTTTTCTCTTCATTCGAACTGTTTATTTTTATTGTATTGTAACAGAGACACGAATGATATACTATATATAGAATAATATATATATTATTATATTATGCAGTAAATAGTGGGCTAATTCATGAATTGAATCAAATGGGCCCTTTTAACTAAGCAGAAGAGTCATGCTCTTTAAACGCCCTAAGAAATAGGCATAAGTCATTAATTTAAATCCAATAAAAAAGGGCTTATATATTTTCCACAAAACTCCTTTCTTACTTAGTCTTCATTTTTTCAGCAGAGAATATAGATATGAAGAAAAAAGGTAACCGCCGTTTTTTTATTAGTTTTTAAGTTGAATGTTCATTCTGATGATAAGTAGTTGATTAGAAGAAATGCTATGTCACTACAGGGTATACTCTTCCTCATCTTTCATTATTCATATTTTATGTCCTAGAACATAGATATTATAGATACTCATTATGAATCGCCTTCCAAAGTCTTCCTACTTCTCCAATATTCCAATCAGATCCGAAGAGAAAGAAAGAAAAAGTTAGTAGACCTGAATTGAATCATGACTATATAAGCTATTCATATATTAATATTTGATATAGATGAAATCGTGGAAGCGAACCTTTGATTTCCTTGGACCACGTAAGAATTCGTTGTCCAATTTTTTCTTCTTGTTCTTGAATGCTTCATAGGAATCCATCGCTATTCCTTTTTTCTACCGAGAAAGGTTCATTCCGAGTCACAAGAGCTTTTTTTTATTTCGTTATGGTAATGCAATGCAAGAGGTCTCAGAAATAAGGTTGTTTCTGATAATGAAAAGAGCTTTTTTTAATGTTATGGGAAATTGATGAAAACCTGATATTTAAAGGTCGGTAATGTTAGAAGATGACTGTCGGTATCTGATGGTAAGTAAGATACCTACGGTCGGTATATCTTTGAAAGCTCAGACAGAGAGAATAAATGGACTCCTCGAGGGCTACTAAAGGCACTTTAGTGCAAACCAACTAGAAGGACTGGAGCTGTTCGATGTTGCTCAGTGCTGCTATAAATTAATAACCAAAAAGCTCTGCGTCAAACTTCAGCCCCTTCGAGTTGGCCACAGGGGGCTAGTCCATACACCCACTACATGAGTAGAATACTACTTAGTCAAGTAGAAGGGCCAACCTGAAGGCACTGGGAACGGGTTGAAACTTACGATTCGAAGACCAAGTCAGAGACTATTAGACATCTCGCAGAGTGACTCTCAATGAGGATGTTGAGACTTTTTTCAAAAAAAATGATTTTTTTGCTTAATCTGCCTTTACTAAAGATCAAGGAGTATACTTGTATTATGGCGGAAAGGTTTTTTTTTTCAAATCCAAGTTTGACTCTGATTAGATCCTTAGCGCAAGCGCTAAGTAAGCCCTAAAGGCCTTATGTAATGTAAAAAACCCGAGGAAAATAACGTCAAGTATAAATGAACAAGGTCTTACGCACGATTGCTATATCTTTTTTTTCTTTACCTCTCCACTATTCTATAGAAAGAGGGTATGATACGTGGCATGGTATACCTAATCGGTTGGTCACGAAGACGTACATAAGTCGACATAGCTCCATGTATATTTCTTTGGAGCTAAAACCAATAAATCAAATGAAATGAAATAATGGTGAGCCTAGGGCGACGAACATGGCTCAGGGGTGTCTATACAAAGCCCTTCTCTTCTTCACTCAAAGAGGAAATGCACTCTTTGAATGGTACTTGATTCAAAAAATAAAGAATGAAGATTTTGGTTTAAAGTTATACTGACTTTATAAAAGGTAATGCCAATCTCCGCGTGTCACGAGATATGGGGCGTTATAATCTAAGGGTTATACTTCTCAACCCTATTACAGTAAGGCCAATGTACTAGCCAGCTGGTGTGGTGGCGAACACGATGTACTATAAGATGTTCACCTTGTATACGGAGGAGATATAAAAAGTGTGTCGTGCGTGATTCATAAGATTCTATAGCACCAATATATTATTTTTTTTACTTAGCCTGCCTCTTCCATGACTTTCCGGACCAACCAACCCAAATCTTCCCTCGAAAGTCTCTCCGCAATTTGGGAGAAAAGCATGCAAAATCGAGCAATGAATCTTAGAAAAATTTCATTTTGAACGGAATGACTCTTTCTATTTTTTTGCTGGCATTTGAGTTGTCTCCACTCCTTTTTCAATCAACACACTCAATGCAGATAGCTCTGGTGGCCCTGGCTTCCGCCTCTATCAGACAATGACAGCCGCCACATTCACAGCCACAGCATGGAGGAGCAGCTCCTTAATCCGTATTACAACTAATCCAAATTTTATCCAGATTGATATATGATGCTAAACCAAGACCAAGATAGAGAGAGAGAGGGTTTCCTACCCGGTTGACTTTTTAAGACAAAAGCACTCATATGAATGGTGCTAATTCCTATGTTCCTTTTAGTCGTTTCTCATTTGGTTTCGGGATCCTCCCCTTCCCCGTTCCTTACTCATTTTTTGAATGAAAGGCATCATCTTGGATTTTTTTTTCGGGCTACATAAATTATTAGAAAAATTTCCTAGGGTCTTTAGAAATTTATAAAAATGAAAAGCCCGGGTAGAAGAACAAACAAAAGGAGAGAGGAAAAGTAGAAAAAGGGGGGAGGAGACTAGCCTAAAGACTTCCACTAGATGTGAGGTGCACCTAACCCACCTACCCACTCACTCATCAATCACGGTGTTCAACTGACTTGCTTGTACTGAGAGACCCCAATTGTATTGGAATTAAGTGCCTATCTTTTTTTAACTGTTGTCAACTAATCTCTTCAATGTTCGATTATACTCTATGTTAGAACATATTTATAAATGCTATTTTGATCTAAGTGGTCCTATTCTGTATCCCGTGCAAGGAAGCATTATTCCTCATTTCATTCCAAATTCAAGAATACGACCGATACGATTGATTGGTCTGTGTACCTTTCTTATTACTTTTTTGTATTCCCCTGTTCCTCAGATAAAATTCGATCCTTCTACGGCCAATTCTCAATTTATGGAAAGCCTTCGATGGCTTCCTTTTGAAAACATCAATTTGGATTTGGGTAAAGATGGTATCTTTTTATTCTTCATTATATTGACCATAATTCTGATCCCTATTTGCATTTTCGTGGGTTAGTCTGGTATGAGAAGTTATGGGAAAGAGTATATTACAGCATCTCTAATTTGTGAATTTCTAATGATCACCATGTTCTGCATGCTGGATCTTCTACTATTCTATGTTCTTCCCATAAGCGTGCTAATTCCTATATTGTATGGAGATGAGCATCTTATATTCGCTGGGATAAAGCTTTTCCCCTACAGGGGCCTTGTGCAGTAAACCCCCTATGGGTCGTCGTCCGTCATAGTAAAGTAGTCTCTATGAAGCTTTTTGGAAGAGGGGTAGTCATGTGCGTAACCCTAGCATTTATGGTCGAACCCGCCCAACCCAACTAAGATGAACCGAACCTAACAGACATATCTTTTTCCTTTTGTTTGGGATTATAATCCGAGTAGTGGGTACCTCGTAGGACCTTGACCCACCTACTCGAGTCTTGTATGGATATGCAGGAAGGGGTGCTCCTAGGTGTGTGTAGGGGTTGTGTTTGTTCACGAGAATGGATTCTTCATCAAGTCAATTTGGGGGGTATAGACACACTTGCGTGATTTCAGGTAATGGCTAAAAGGGAGAAATCGAAAGGAAACTGTACCCAACCAGGGATGGACGTAAACTCATAAGCTACCGACGGTAGGGATAATCGTCCAAGTCTTATTGTGAAACAAAAAAGCCGCCCCGCCACAGTAGGCTAGTTGGTTCCTCTGTCATCGCTAGGGAGCTCTTAGTGAGGAGACCAACAAATAAGTTGCTAAAACAAACAGGAGGGGAGGATCGACTTGTTCAGTAGAATTCTGAAGAAAGATTGTTAGCAGCAGGTGGAGACTTTTCTTTGGCCCCCTTCAAACAGAAATACAGGTAGGGTTAAGCTCGGTAGAGGGTTTAAGAATAGAGTAGGGTCCTTTACTTAAGATTTAGATAAGAAAAGAGTTTGAAACCTTTATGCATACACCTTCTTACAAGTGATGCATACAAGTTCCGGCCAAGATAATTGGGAAACAAAAACCAATTGGAACTGCTCAGTAGTAGTAGTGTAAAGCCGTAAGTCGGGGGGCGGCCATAACCATAAGGCTATTACCTTAACATCTCTCTCTTTCTATATCTAAAAATATATAAAGAGAGAGATCCGCTATGTGAGCAATCCGACTGTGCGTTACATGTGCTCTACAGGCCGCACTCCATCTTTTTTCCCAACGAGCCCTTTTTTTGATTTGGAAGACATGCGGTTCAAAAGGCATGGTTTTTAATATGTCTCCAGATAGGGCCCCCCACTAGTCTAGCTAGCTAGTGAGCGATTCTTTCAGGCAAGAAGCAGGCCAGGCTTATAGGGTGGGCATCTCCCGCAACAAAAGCTGCATTGTTCACCACCACCTGAGAAGCAAAAGATTCGAGAGTCCAGGCTGAAAATACATGCATAGATAGTAGTCTAATGACAAGAGCCAATGACAGAAGCTTAGGACGGAGCTGTATGATACGAAAGTCTCACGTATATTTTCCTGAGAAGGGAGTGGCTACCTACTGAAGCTTCGACCAACCACCACCGGTGAATTATGCTTTGGGGCCACCCCTTACTCTACCATTATTATAGGGGTATGGGGTTCGAGACAAAGAAAGATCAAGGCAGTATATCAGTTTTTCCCTTATACTTTACTTGGATATGTTTTTATGCTATTGGCTATTCTATTTATTCTTCTCTAAATAAGGACCACCGATTTACAAATATCATTAACAACAGAATTTAGTGAACGGTGCCAAATCTTTCTATGGATTTCTTCTTTTACCTCTTTCGTCATTAAAGTGCCTATGGTACCAGTTCATATTTGGTTACCTAAAGCTCATGTAGAGGCACCTATGGCAATATCCGTCATCTTGGCAGGAATTCCTTCAAAATTGGGAACCCACGGGTTTTTAAGATTTTCAATACCCATGTTTCCCGAAATGACACTTTGTTCCACTCCTTTCATTTATACTCCAAGCGCGATTACTATAATATATACTTCCCTGACCACTTCAAGACAGATTGATCTTAAGAAGATCATTGCTTACTCCTCAATAGCTCATATGAATCTAGTGACTATTGGTATGTTTAGTCGGGCGGTGGCCGTTAGGTCACCTATTTTTTGTTATGGACACACAAGGCAAAAACAAGTGTATCGGGCGTGTGACCCATCCACCTACTAGCAATGGGAAAGAAAACATAGCATGTCATAACAAAAGCTTGATTTAAGGCGTCAGTAAAACATTTCCATCTATTCCAAAAACCAAAGGCCCTTATCGCCCCAGGATGAGAGTGAGCCCTACGCGCAGGCAACAACAGCATTGGCTCTACGAAGTAAGAATCAAATATTTCTGTTGGCTTTCCCAATTCATTCGTGAATAAGAATTCAAGGGCTAGAAGCTAAAGCTTCTAGTTGCTTCACCTGCTTCTTATTATGGTGGCTATGTTGGCATGGCGAAAATGAACGAAAAGTGAGATGAACATGCTATTTTCAAATCGATTGATAGATAGCCTGATCCATTCTGATAGATCGAAAGAGTAGGAATTATAAAGAAGGAATCCATCAATAATAAGGGGAAATATCCTATTTCTATCTATTGATAAGACAACTATCTATTCTTGAACAATCAGAAAGAAATCGATATGTATCTAATTGATGGAGTCTATATCATACGTAGAGTGCCCAAGTTTAGGCCAGCTCAGTTCTCTTATCCATCGGTCCAATGCACTGGGCTCATCTAATAGATAGAGGGAAAATGAAAAAAGAAATGTAGTTGTGTTGTTGTTGTTCGCCGCATCAACGCATTCCCTTCTCTCCCCGACATCGTCCCACATAGAAAGAAAGTGCGCAGAGTTGAGCCTGCAGGTCCACTAACGTAAAGCGAGGAGTTGAGCCTGAACTGGCAAACCGAAGTCACTTTCGAAACCATACTTCCTATAATTAACACGTGTCTAGTCCAGCAAAAATGCGCAGCGCAAACGGGCGTATGCTGCAAACTCAATCACTTCTTCAGGTTGCGTGGATGAAAATGAATTTAATTTTTTGATGGGATTCATGGAGTGAAGTGAAGTCAGCTACTCACAAAGTTCATCAAAGATAAGGTTTGTTGTATCAAAAATACTTTTTTCCTCCTATAGTTCAAAAAGTTGAAAGGGGCTATTTGGTTATTCAACAATGGTATTCTTGGTTATAACTATTTTTGTCCCTCTTCTTTCAGCTCGAGCAGCAGAAATGCTGCTAGTGGGGTCTCTCCCTATAGTAGGGAGAACCTCCTCGGTAGTCGCATAAATATCTATGAGCTTGCGGATTTTATTATTCATTACTTACTTCTTTCCAATTCATTCACTTTAAGGCTGGTTTTGAACGCCGTATTTTCCTGGGAAGAGAAAAACCTCAGATAGTAGCACTATACTTCAACAAAAATCAAGAAAGAAATTACATATAATAGAATCACAGAACTAGAAGAGCTGTGTTAAATAAGTGAATTTATCCAGTTGAGGCATGATTGAGAAGAAATTCTAACCTACAGGTAAACTCCAAAAAGCCTATATGATGTAGGAATAGTATTTTGACTATACAAAGTCTTTCTCTTTTCTGGGGAGAGCGGAAAGAGGAAAACAAATGTGAAATGAACTTACTAGCAACTATGGTCTTCTTTTTTATGTGATTTGTCTGGTTTTGATTGAACCTTTCAAGGTCTTGCTTTTATAAAGAGTGGATTCTCTTATCCATTCAATTTTCCACTCTTTTCTGTCCACAAAGCCGATGTTTGGGCTTTGTGATTAAGATTTTAGTTCTTGCCTTCTTTGAGCTTAAAGCCACGTCCTCTCTCCTCGGGCTCGGCATGTTACCCGGTGGCTCAGATTCTGGGGCATCATCGCCCTTACCCTAAAAGAAAAGGGATGCGCTTCATCCCTTACTTGTTCCCGTAAGGCACTAATGCTAACACACGGTAAATAGTAAGCTCCAACGACAAAGGAAGTGTAATTTTCGAGGACTAGCATCTCTTAGTCTTATTCCAACTATTTTTTCTAGCTTCGATGAATCTCTCATCCTGCTGCATTGGTCTTCTGGTAACGCTCATCTCTTGTTTGTTTTGTGGAAGGTTACTAGATCTAGAAAGTTAGAAAGAACTAAGCTTTTTTTCTCCCAGTCATTGGTTGGGCTATCTAATGTCCTTTTTTGTGAGCTCTTTGTGTTATAGAGAATGGTATAGAGGAATGGAGATAAGAATCTGTATAACCTAGTGCTACTATAAGAGCTAAATAGAACTAGGAATTTCAATTACCTTTCTCTATTGCACTTCCTTGACCTTTAGTTCTCTGAGAGTAGGGTCCTCTCGGATGAGTCTCACTTTTAGTAAAGCAAGGCGATAATGTGAGACCTAATGGAATTTTATCCATGCTTTAACAAGGAAAGCATTTCATTTTATCTTAGCTATGAATGACTTGAGCAAGCACTAACAATAAAAACTCAAGTGGGTGATGAGAAAGGCTAAAAAATACATGGCTTCCTGCACTCAATCTTGCACTTATGCTACTCAAAATGATAAAAGAGCACTAGGGAACTCTTCTTCTGACACAAGAGCAGAGACTTCTTGTAATGTCCCAAATTTTTAATCACTTCATATCATATAGACTTTATGTTATATAATGATAAAGAGCATTTAAAGTGGAAAAACAAAGCCAATAAAGGCCACACATAGCAAGGAAGTTGTTACACGCAATAGTTGGTACATTCCCTTTCAAGGCAGTTGGATTATGTGGCATTGTTAAATTAGTAAATGACCTCCAAAAATTCTCAAAATTTTCAAAATTAAATTATACATGTTAAGATTTAATTTGATAGGTTATATGTAATTTTTTCATTTGTATACAAAGAGAAATGAATTTTTAAATTTTGCTCAGCAAATTTGATGTTTTTCTGGAGTAGATCTCAAAAATAAAACTTCTGGGAATGATGAGCTTCAAATTGGATAAATTTTATATTTTTCTATAAAACTAGACCTTATAAGGGTCACATAACCTTTAGAAACATCCCAATTGGATATCTACATAATTAGATATAAATTTTTAAAATTTGGTGACAAATCTGCCAATTTTTCAAGTATTGTGAAAATTGCAAGGGCAAAATGGTCATTTTGACCCACATAAAAATAATCTGGAGTATTTTATGAATAATTACAGATGGGATGATAGATGCAGTCTATAAAAAGTTATTACATAATTAAATATGTAATTATATATGTCACATGCAATAAATAAACAAGAGCCAATAAGATTGTGACATGTATGGCCTCTAGAATTCTCCAAAGATCTCTTCCTTTGTCCATTAAAGGGCCAAGTCATCCAATATGAGAAGAGAGGAAGGAAAGGAACAGGGCTAGAGAGAAAGAAGAGAGGAAGAAGAAGCTAAGGTCCAAGAAGCAGAAACTAGGTAGGTATACCAAAATCTATGCTCAATCTTGTGTTCTAATTCAGGAAACCTTCTCTTAACCTCCCAATTCTCTTGAAATAGCTAATAAATAAGCAAAAACTCAAGGGAGAGGGAGACAAGTTTCAGCCAAGCTAGGAAAAAGGAGGAAGAACAAGGTATGTTGTTAGAACTTTGGTATTCTTGATGAAAACTGAGTTGTGACTGTATTATAGCTAGTTATTGGATTGTTTTTAGTGATTTTGTAAATTTAGGATGTCAATTTTCTAAGAGAAAATTCTGCCCAAATTTCTATTGAATATGTTAAACTTGAGATTAGATGGTTAAACAAGTGGAAACAACTGTCAACAAAGTGTTTCAGAGCTTAGAACCATGAAAATATGAATTTTCCTAAACTTTCCAAACTTTCGGCTAGAGTGAGAAACAAGGGATAGATCTAGAATTTCATGATTTTGATGGTTCTATGATATTTAGAAGGGAAAATTATGTAGGATTCATGAAGAGTTCCAAGTGTGAAAAGCCCCGGATTATAAAATGATGATTTTGCCCCTAAAACCCGAAGTTGGGCTGTTAAGGGCAAAATTGTAATTTAAGTTAGAATTGATTTGATCTAAGGTCAAATATGAGATATACATATGAAAATATATGGACTGGGCTTAGGTTTTAATTTTTGAAAAAGTGTAAAATATTGAGGCTGGATCGGGTCCTCAGGAGCATTTTGGTAAATTTTGTGATTTTGAAGGAAATGCTAAAGTTATCAGTTTTAAGGTGGAATAGACTTAAATAGTGGCTTAATTGCAACTATTTTGGTTAATTTTAGGATTCGATATCTACATAGCTAGACCTACGAAGACGGTTACATTAAAGAATAAAAGGCAATAAGGTAGTAACTCTATCTTTTAGATTATATGTGGTTATAAATATGCAATGATTGCCATGATCTGTTCAATGTATTGTTTGTGGTGTTGATACTCTCTGGATGTGGATGATGAGTTAAACCACCCCATGGAACCTTTGAGGTACCATGTGGCCAGGTAGACCCAGTTGAGTAACTTGATATGTACTGATAGATATTGACATGCTCTAAGTTATGATGAGTATGGATAGGTATAGACCTACTCCAAGTTGTTGATGTGATCACATTATGATATGATTGGTGCAAATCAGGAAAAAATGATCATTTTGATCCAGACAAAATTATCATTTTGTTCCTGAGCATTGTCAGATAGGCGTTGACATTTTGATTGCTGCATCATGATAAATGTTACATTGCATGTTTACTTTTCACATTTTATATAATTAATATAATGTTACTACTGAGATTCTTTTGAATCTCACCCCTTTCCATAAATTCATAAATTTACTCAGTTTGAAGAAACGACTCGGAAGGCATAATAGAGAATATTATAAACAGAAGGTCCAGAGTAGAGCAAGGAATTTTGTTGGTTATCTCTTAGTTTTTTTTTATTGTATCTAGGATTTGAATTGGAATTTGTACAAGCCCTGTAGGAAATTGTTGTAATGTAATCAAGACTGATATATCAGTATATTTGCATTATTTCTGTATGCTTTTTGAACTAGGCAATAATTCTAAGATAAATGTCAAAATAATAAGGGATTTGACACTTGTTATGACCCACAAGACCGAGGGTCAGATAGACCGAGAAAATGCAGGCTTAACTTCTAGAACCACTAGAACACCCATTAGCCTGACTGATTTCCCTTATTCTTTATCTTTACGCTGACTTTACCTTGCAAAACTGTCGTACTCTCATGTGCAGTCTATTCTCAAGCAATAGTAAGTGAAGATCACTACAAATGGGTTGAGATCCTTTAAGTAGTTTCCCTTGTTATAGTCTGTAGTCATAGTTGAGTACTCTTTGTTTTTTGCCCTGTCTGTAATTGATGATAGCTCATGATGGGCAAAAGCCCATAAGGATGGAATCAGCTACACATTCCTCAGTTCTTATCTAGACTTGTTGTTCTATTTCAGAGTGAAAGAAATGCCCCTACTAGTTAGTAGTGTAAATCCTTCCGCCTGAGTCTATTTGTGTAAAGAGAAATTATTTCCCAACCAGGTAGCTAATCTTCCCCTTGACCCTTCTTTCTAACCAAGAATGCAGTATGAGCTCTAAGAAAGAAAGGAAATATCTTGCTTAACTAAGGCTATGTAAAAGAACTCCTACTTCTATTTTGGCTACGTTTTGGTATCTGCAACCCACTACGAACGACTTTGACGGAGAAAAAACATCTTTCTATTCAGTCATAGATTGTCTGTGTACGGTGGTTGAATTGTTCTTTCTGCTTCTGAGTAAACTCCTAATATGTTAGTCGCAATTTACTTGCAGGGTTTTGTTGTCAAGGTATAAGCCTTGGTGGCAGCTACGGTCTTAATTGGACCAAGAGCGTCTTCTTTCTCTGATTCTGAACAATAATAAGTGTTTCAGCAAGTCTACACCCTAACATACTAGTCTTAGATAGAAGATGAAGCACATATTTGCATTGGGACACATAAATTCCTCATTTTGACCTGGCTTAAAAAGACGCAATTTATGAATGAACAAAGAAGAAGCGAATCGGGGAAGCCTTATTCAATCAACTACAATAAGAAGAAGGACATGCCTGTATCTAGGAAGGGTCATGTATACTACCTCCTTGAGTTCACCATTCAAGAACACATTCTTTATATCTAGTTGGTGTAAAGGCCAATCTAGATTTGCAGCTATCAAGAGTAATATTCATATTGTGTTCAACTTCGCTACAGGAGCAAATGTCTCCTGGTAATCCAAACCATACATTTGAGTGAACCCCCTTACCACCAAGCGTGCCTTTAATTTATCAAGGGCATCATCTGAGTCATATTTAGGGGTAAACACCTATTTACAACCAACAACCCTCTTACCCTTGGGCAGTTCTACAACTTCCCAGGTACCATTCTTCTCAAATGCCCTCATCTCATCCATAACAGCACTTTTCCACTCAGGCATGCTTAGTGCTTCATGTATATCATTGGGAACCCTTACTTTAACAAGATTATTAAGAAATACATGGAATAGGATAAAGAAGCCCCAGCCAACGATTATTACGTTGGCTAGGAGAGACAAGTAAAGAAAAGGTTGGCTGACCAGAACAGGTGAGGTGACACGGCTTCAACTATATGAATGAGTTCTGCTCCTAACTTACAATATTAGAAGTGAAAACTGTATCCCAGCTCAAGTCCTTGATTGCTTCCTCGAGGAGTACAGTACACAGTACCTCTTATCACCGCCAACCTCCTCTTTTGTTTGGGATCTTAGGTTTGTGAAAGCTTGAGGCACTGGACTAAAACCTCTTTCGAGAGCCTATCTTCACCCTATTAATTCGTTAGCCCAAGGTCCACCTTCCTCCTATTAATTCAAAGATGAGCTTCGTACTACCTCTAATAGCTATAGTTATTACAGTTCATTTCCCGGAATGTTCACATTAAAACGATTTTGATAATCTGGCAATGACCGAGCAGTAGAAGATATAAATAGATGGAATGGCTGGTCCACTTGTATGTAATAGAAGAGAAGTCGAATTCCCCTGATTAGAGTTCCAATAGGGAGGAGCTAGTACACATTCCTTGATGAACGAATGCAATACAACATGGAACGCTTACAGATGTAGTGTAGTACTAGACTGGATGGATTTACCTACTTTAGCTTTTGAATCTCATTACGGTATTTTCATTCCGTTTAGTTCGAATCCATTTCATTTATGTTATGATGATTCCTCACTATTGGATTGGACTATAATAGGCTTGGCTTTGCTTTGAAAGGAAAAGGCTACAAATCTATCTGAATGCTAACAGAGGAGTGAGCCCTATCAAATAAGTTGTTGTAAAGGGGAGGTATTCAAGTCAAATTAGGCTATTATCAATGTCCCATTTCAAGACCTTACTTGTTTGCCCACTAACCTATCCCAGACCTGACTTCTTCCTTATAGGCTTAGTTTCACCCTCACCTCAGGGAATAGAGTAGACTGAATAATTACTCTGACTTACTAGCAACTCACTTCTAGAAAGAAAGTGGTCAATCAGAGTTATAATTCCACCTTATTTCCCTATTTCCATAAGGTCTACGTTCTAGCTGCATAGTCAGTTACCTGCGTAAGCTTTGGTTTGAGGTTTGAAGATGCTCAACCCTAGGGAGAGGGGGTTTTGTTCCTGAATTGGTTGAATTAGCAGTTGAAAAAGAATTGGCAGTTGAAGCTTGGGTTTGAATTGATCTTGAGGGTAGAGTGTGAGGCTGGCAAAGTTGGCTTAGAAAGCCTAAAGTCTGTAGAGGACTGGTTTAGCAGCTCGGATCTAAAGGTGGTATCGAACTTAGAAAAAGGCTTAAAATCGGAAGTAGGCACAGAATTGGCTTAAGAAGAAGAAAGGCTCAATCGATAGAGTTAGGAAGTTTACTTAGTAAGAAATTTCTTAGTTGCAGCCTATCTTGCTGTTGAGGTAGAGGGAATCCATTTAGAATAGAAGTCATACCTATAAGACAAACAGTACCCAACCTTAATATCGATATGTACCTTCTGTACTGCTGCCAACCATAATGATTTAAGTGTTTGATGCCTGTAATTAAAACCTTGAGTTTTGTATGTTATTTGATATAATTTCTCATTTTAATGATTTCAAGATGTGTTTTGTTTGTATTAGTAGAGAACAATCAATAGAGGAAAGCTTTCAGGCACCAGGATTTCTTGTTAGACTTCAGACTTCAGACTTCAATTGAGGTCACTTCCTTGACTACTACCTCGACTAAGACAGCAGCAACTAACGGTTCTGGTTTGACCTCGACTGTTTACTTTTGATGCCGATTCTGATTTTGACGATTCAATGGAATTCTGTACTAGCCCCTCGATCTATTTTTCTCTATCAACTGATTTTCTTACTTCCATTGCTGCCCCTAAAACTTATTAGCCGGACGACCAAGACCCTCGCTTAACAGAGCAGAGCAGGAAAAAACAGTCCTCTCCTCTAACTCACCTCTCAGTACCGAGGGATTCCTATCCTTTGGTTCACCCCTAAACCTCACCCTTTTGTCGAGCTCAGGTCCACCAGAGATCAATAGTCTCACATTCTACCATTCTACCACTCGAGAATGCTCGTCATCACCCAAGTGCAAAAACAAACCTTTTTCTAAGTCAGGCAAGCAATCAAATACGAGTTAGCCTTTCTAACGCCCTTTATCCTGCCACTATTACTTAAGGGGCCTACAGTGGTAGAACTTTGTGAACTAGGCGTACTACTTCCTAACGTGGACCTTTCTTCTCTTATGATATTTTGAAAAACAGCGCCCCTAAACGCAACTATTTGCTTATATACGATCATTCGAAAGACAACATGGATCGGATCGGAAAGGCTTCAGTAAGGTAAAGTATGAAAGGCTTTCTCTTAGCCGTATAGAACATAACATAGATTAACTAGCATGTAGTCATCATTCCTACAAGTGATCTTCCATCCAGGATAAACAGAAGTGTCACGGGCTAAAAAAGGTTCAGTTCAAAAAAGTTTGAAAGTTGCGCAACCGATAAAACCTAAAAGAGATCACTATACTTCGAGCCCTCACTACTATATTATAAGGGGGTGCCGGTGCTTGTTCTTTGACAAAACTTCTAATGGAATGGGATTCCTTACTGGGGAAGAAAAGAAATCATATTCTAGCTCATCTAAGTCCGTTATTTCGGAAGCTATAAGCTTTTGTTAGTGGTGGCTTTCGCTAACGTGCGCCCTACTCGGACTACTCGTCTAATGTCCCTTTCTTCTTGCCTCATTGGTCTCTATCGGTATAAGCTAGAAAAGGGAATAGCTAAAGCAAAGGTGCACCTGATCTTTTTATCTTTTTCCTCAATCCTATTCACCGTTTGTTCTAGATGCTGCGACATAATAATCATCTGTGACTGTTGCACCTACACTTACTGGCATTCCATTCTATGGTTATTAAAACCATGTCTCTTTGATAGTACATTTCTTTTTTGGCTCATGCAGACGAAACAGAGCCCACCTCGCAAGGATACTTATTCTAATTAGCATGAAGCCATAGTATACAAGTAAAATGCTCGTCTCTTAAATCTCAAATGGTACTTGGACCTTGCTTCATCCTTCTGCAGATCAATATCTCATTTTATGGTCTTGAAGATACAATGGACTTCTGAGGGGTCCATTGATCGTTACAAAGCTCGACTCATGGCAAAGTAAAACAACAACAAGGTATTCACTACGAGGATACCTATAGTCCACCAGTCACTATCCTACTTTTTACATTACAAAGCTACTTTCCTCTTCTTGAAGAAGAAGATGCTTCTTTCTTTCAGCCTCTCTTTTAGTGATCCTATCGCTTCCCTTCAATCACTTAAGCAATAAAAATTCGATCACTTTTCTACTGGCACTTAAATAGGATTGTTGTTCTTTGGAAACCGGTCTTATTTTAGAATTCGGTTAGCTTTAGCAAATGATAAAAATTTCTTTAAAGGTTTTATCTATAAGAACATCTAGGGGCACCATATGGAGATTAGTCTAAGTAGACAGTGTAGGGAATCGTACACGCAGCGGAAAAATTAACCGTTTAAAAAACCTTCAAATCCCAATCGTGGATCTATCAAAGATGTCTAAATCGAGTAGTTAGAATAGTACCTTTATGTTTCTCGTGCTTTCGATCTATAGGAGTCAACACCTCTGGTCGCCTCCCTCTACCGGTATCCACACGAACAAGACCCAATTCGGCAGCGTGCTAGCGCCTCCAAGATGCCTCTCTAGGGTTTCTCGCGGCTCTCCAAGTTCTTCGTACGGCCTAGGGTTCTCTAGCCCTTCCAATTTTATATCTGATGTGGGCCGTATTGGAATCTCAAAATTAATCTTAATTAATTTGAAATTCAAATTAAATCAAATAAATCTGATTTGATTAAATCTGTCAAACAGTTTTAATTTATCATATTCATTTAATTTAATTAAAGAGCCAATAGATTTAATTTATCTTTATAAATTAAATCTAAGATATGATATCTGTATTAGCTTTAATTATTTAATTTATCAAATAAATTAAATATAAAACTAACATCTTATAATAATATTATAATCTATATATATTATTTTTTTTTCAAATTTTATATATATATATATATAATTCATCCACCCTAGGTCAAATATTGTATTCATTGAATCTTAGACACATCTTAGATTCAATGAATCTGGACATCATAGCTCGTGTTGGGCTATTCTTGTGTGCGACCCTGTAGGCCCACATGAAGTTGGCAGTGGGCCAAAACTATTCTAGCCCACAAGTCGCAAGCGGCCTCTAGCAAGACATTACGACTACCCAATTCACATGAGGATCGATGATGCGATGCAACCTTTTATACAACCATGTCACGTCCCTTTTTGTCACACGATATTTCGGTCAAGGATGAGGCATGGACAACGTCATCCTCCTGTTCCTGACCATCACTTTCCCGATTCCTGAGTAGCTTAAAATTAGAAATGGAAACTCCTTCCCATTACAGTATGGCCATACATTTCTCAGACTCACTCATCGAGGGGCCCAGTAATATCTCTCACTAATGTGAGGGACAAATTCCATCTTGATCACTCACATTCCTCTTCATGAAAACTCCTAAGCCTGATTGTAGCCTTTATCATCACCTGGTCAAAGGTGACTTTTGACTAGGTCAAAACTTAGCAAGTTTCATGCAGGAATCTATGATGATCTCAGGTCAAAGGGCTCTGCGACATGATTATATGTATGAGATAAGCTTATGACTTAATCCATGCAACTTTCTCATAGCGGGTCGGTCCAGCACCTTATACTCCTATAAGTGCCTAAGACTTTGATTTGTATCTCTATACCTCATCAAAGTCATACTGGTCTTATTTCATCTTTGCTCCCGCATAGATAATTGACCAGGGACATTTAGGATAATCTTTATAGTTCATCCAAGGATACAATTATCATAGTAAACATGCAAATGATATGATAACAATAAGGATAAATTCTTAAATAACAATAATGTTTAAGGTACAATGATTGGCCCTTAGGGCACAATTTCCAACAGACAGGATCATCATACTTTATGATATAAAAAGAGTTATTAGTCTCGACGTGATCTTGATTTTTAATAACCTCAGTTGCTTTTGTTCCCACAATCACATATCATTTTCATCCCACCAATGTTTCTCAAAAGAGAGGGATGTGACCAGGATAAAGAAAGGCTGTGTCATTTTCTAGTACTACAGTATAACATAACCCCTTAACATGTGTGTTGTTTCCACTCGGTCAACTGAATCAACTATCAAACGGGAAAGACATGAAAAGATTTGCTATTTTTCTTTCTCAATTTTTCATTTAGAAAGCATTTTGTTTGGAAAGATTCAGCAAAGCCTTCGGTCCGTCTTACTCGGCTCACTATGAGCTACTTTTTTCTATAAGAGAAAGTTTATCCTTCAGCCCTAACAACCTATGACTTTTCCTTTCTAGTGGGAAGTTAACCTTTAGCAATGAGGGTTGAAAGCAAACAAGCCTACTCATGCAATCAATGCAGGGATCTTACAGTCTACATCTTAGGATCTTAGGTCTTATAGTGTTTGTTCTGTAAAAACCTTCTTTGAGCATTTTTAGCGTATAGTGAAGTGATAACCTTTACTATTTCACTTTCTATTAAAAGAGAATATAAATTTCATAAGAATAAAAGAAGAAAGTCGTTCTTATATTCCAATTCGCTTTCTTGTAGGAAGGAAGTGTGGGATCCTTCCATCTTGGCTTCCTAAAGCCTAAAGTACAGA
The DNA here is from genome assembly GCA_037074505.1 of Albizia julibrissin. Lineage (NCBI taxonomy): Eukaryota > Viridiplantae > Streptophyta > Magnoliopsida > Fabales > Fabaceae > Albizia > Albizia julibrissin. The sequence continues at coordinate 13,563,953 of CM073485.1, read as the reverse complement.
TCCTCCCATAAAAGGTCCGGCCTTGAAGTTAAGTTTTTATTAAATTATTAAAATGCCCTTCGATCTTAGCCAGACACCAGGAAGGACTGGCGTCAGTAGGTAGCCCGCGTGGAAGCCTTTAAGATTTAAAGATTAAGAGTCCTTTCTTATTATGTCCTGCTAGTGTACAAATCGCTGTGGAATTCCTCCCCTTTTTAGGCTGGCTATCTAACCTCTCTTATTGTGCTTTAACTATTGGGATTGGTAGGCACACAGCAGAAAGATTAAAATTTAAAATTGCAAAAGTTTACTAATCCCAATTGTGGATCTATCAAAGGCATTTAAACTGAGTTAGAAAGAGTCGTACAATACTCATGTTTGTTTGAATGCCCACAATCGTCAACGTATTACGAATTCTCATATCTCCATGCTTGGTTGCTCCTGAAATAATTTCCCCGGCATCTACATGTCCGCTAATTCTTCTTAGAAGAGCATCAATCTCTATGAGTATGAGATTAACCATCCCCAACATCAACATCTCAGCTAGTTCTTCTTTGGATTTTTCCCTTTTGGATCTTAAGGAGCTCACCACTCAGATCAGCTCCCTTCACTTGTATCCACACGAACAGGACCCAATACCGGCAGCGTGCTAGCGCCTCCAATGTCCTTCTAGGGTTTTCTTGTTGCTCTCTATTTTTTCATCATCTCTAGAAAACCCTAGCTCTTACCTTTTATAACTAGTCAGGGTTATCTATTTTATAATGGATATTGGATTTTTAAAATTAATCTTAATTAATTTTAAAATCCTTATCATATCAATCAACACATAATTGTTTTGATAATCTAATTAAATAAATTTGGTTTAATTAAATTTAACCAACAGTTTTAATTTAACCTATTTATTTAATTAGAATAAAGAGCCAATAGAATTAGATTCAATTTATCTTAATAAATTAAATATGAGATATTATCATATAATATCTTTATATATACACAATATAATAATATTCTCATATATTTAATATATATTATCAAATAATATATTATATATATAATATAATATTATCATATATACAATATATATTATCAAATAATATATATTATATATATAAAATAATATTTTCATATAATATATATTATCAAATAATATATATCATATATGTATGTATGTATTTCAAAAATACATATATGTATATATAATATTAATAATTTTATTTTCAAATATAAATATATATACACACACATATAAATATTTATCAAATAAATATTCACACAACATGTGTATAATATATATATATATATATATATATATATATATATATATATATATATATAATTCGTTCACCCTAAATTAAACATTGCATTCATTGAATCTTAAACGCATATCAGATTCATTGATAATATTATATTATATGATAATATATATTCAATAGATGATATTATTATTATATTGTGTATATATAAAGATATTATCATATATTTAATTTATAAAGGTAAATTAAATCTAATTCGATTGGCTTTTTATTCTAATTAAATAAATATGTTAAATTAAAACTGTTAGACATATTTAATTAAACTTGATTTATTTAATTAGCTTATCAAAACAATTAAGTGTTAATTGATATGATAAGGATTTTGAAATTAATTAAGATTAATTTTGAAAATCTAATATTCATCATAAAATACATAACCCTGACTAGTTATAAAAGATTGGTTTTCTACAGATGATGAAAAAATAGAGAGCTGCAAGAAAACCCTAGAAGGACATTGGAGAAGCTAGACGTTGCCAGTGTTGGGTTCTGTTCATATGGATACCAGTAGACGGAGCTGATTTGAATAGTTAGCTCCTTAAGATCCAAAAGGTAAAACTCCAAAGAAGAACTAGCCAACATGTTCATGTCGGGGATGGTTAATCTCACACTATAGAGTTTGATGCTCTTTTAAGAAGAATTTGCGAACATGTAGATGCCGGGGAAATTATTTCAGGAGCAACCAAGCATGGAGATTTGAGAACTCGCAATATGTTGATGATTGTAGGCATTCAAACAAACATGAATAAGGTACGAATCTTTCTAACTCGATTTAAATGCCTTTGATAGATCCATAATTGAGATTGGTAAACTTTTGCAATTTTAAATTTTAATTCTTCCGCTATGTGCCTACCAATCCCAACAGTGGTATCATGTTGGAAATTGTTCCTAAGGGCCAATCATTATACTTTGAACATTGTTATTCAATAAATTTCTACATTTAGTTATCACATTATTCACATGTTCACTGTGATAACTGTATCCTTAGATAAATCATAATGATTGTCCTAAATGTCCCTGGTCGATCATCTTTATGGGAGCAAAGATAAAATAAGATCAGTATGACTTTGATAAAGTATGGGGATATGAATCAAAGTCTTAGGCACTTGTAGGAGTATAAGGTGCTAGACCGACCCGCTATGAGAAAGCTGCATGCATCAAGTCTTAAACCTATCTCATATATAACCATGTCACGATGCCCTTTGACCTGAGATCATCATGGATTCCTACATGAGAGTCACTAAGGTTTGACCAAGTCAAAAGTCACTTTTGACCGGGTGATGATAAAGGCTTTGATCAGGCTTAGTGGTTTTCATGCAGAAGAATGTGAATGGTCAAGATGGAATTTCTCCCTCACATTAAACGAGAGATATTACTGGGCCCCTCGATGAGCGAATCTGAGAAATGTATGGCCACACTACGATGGAAAGAAGTTTCCATTTCTATAGTCAGATTAGTCAAGGATCGAGAAAGTAATGGTCAGGAATTGGAGGATGACATTCTTCATGGCTCATCCTTGACTGAAATATCATGTGATAAAACGGACGTGATATGGTTGTATGATAGGTTTATCGTATTGTCGATTCTCATATAAATTAGGTAGTCGTAATGTCTTGCTAGAAGCCGCTTACGACTTATGGGTTAGTATAATCATTGGCCTACTGGAAACTTCATATGGGCCTATAGGATCGCACACACGAACATACCCAACACCGGCAACGTGCTAGCGCCTCTAATGTCCTTCTAGGGTTTTCTTGCTGCTCTCTATTTTTTCATCATCTATAGAAAACCCTAGCTCTTACCTTTTATAACTAGTCGGGGTTATCTATTTTATGATGGATATTTGGTTTTTAAAATTAATCTTAATTAATTTCAAAATCCTTATCATATCAATTAACACTTAATTGTTTTGATAAGGTAATTAAATAAATCTGGTTTAATTAAATCTGTCCAATAGTTTTAATTTCACCTATTTATTTAATTAAAATAAAGAGAGAATCAAATTAGATAAATTAAAAATATATGGTAATAATATTATATGATAATATTATTATATTGTGTATATATAAAGATATTATATGATAATATCTCAGATTTAATTTATAAAGATAAATTAAATCTAATTCTATTATCTCTTTATTCTAATTAAACCATATTTATTTAATTAGCTTATCAAAACAATTAAGTGTCAATTGATATGATAAAGATTTTGAAATTAATTAAGATTATTTTTAAAAATTCAATATCCATCATAAAATAGATAACATTGACTAGTTATAAAAGGTAAGAGCTAAATTTTTCTACAGATGATAAAAAAAAGAAAGAGAGCCGCAAGAAAACCCTAGAAGGACATTAGAGGCGCTAGCATGCTACCGTTGTTAGGTCTTGTTCGTGTGTGCGACCATGTAAGCCCATACGAAGTTGGCAGTGTGCCAATAACTATATGAACCCACAAGTCGTAAGCAGCCTTTAGTAAGACATTATGACTACCCAATTCATATGAGGATCGAAAATATGATACAACCTGTCGTATAACCATATCACATCCCTTTTTTCACACGATATTTCGGTCAAGGATGAGGCTTGGAGAATGTCATCCTCCTATTCTTGACCATTACTTTCTCGATCCCTTAGTAGTCTCACTATAGAAATGGAAACTCATTTCCATCGTAGTATGGCCATACATTTCTCAGACTCACTCATCGAGGGGCCTAATAATATCTCTCTACTAATGTGAGAGACAAATTCCATCTTATCTACATACTTTCCCTTTCTTATGCAAGCTTGACAACCATTAGGAGTCTAGTGTCTATCGGGTCCTTGAAAGTTGATTGTAATAATGCTTCACTCAATTATATTTGTCCCAAATGTGGAATCACACTAAACTACCATTTTCTCCATGCAATAAAAGAAAAAGAGCTTACCTTGTTTTTTTCATTTTTATATGCGGATATTTGAGGTCCTATCCCTTTATCTTTTTTCTTTTTGAAGGACCTTCGGGTCTAGGGTCCTTTTACTTACAAAGCTATATAGTAAGACTAAAGCAACTAGTCCGACCTAGAAGCAGGAACTAGTGAAATTAGTCAAATCAGTAGTAGTCTAATCCCCAAGGAAATTCCAACAACAGGTCAATGAAAGAAAGAGATTAATTCAAGGCTAGTGCCTCTTACACCGGTATGTCTTCATCTAATTTATTTCTTTACCTTAGCACATTTACCTTTAATACAATCAAGATTGATGTGGCTTATTCACTGAGTGGTATTATACCTATCCCAAGCCAACCAGCTGAGATTCCAAGATAGATTCATGGTATCTGTCTATCCAATGAGAATGATTAACCAAATGTCAAAGTAAAGGATTCGTTTTGTTCTTACTAGGACTTTCTTTTATGCAGCGCATGGCTAAAGATCTCACTCAATAGTGACAACATGGGCATATATCTTGAGCAATCTTTATTAATTTATTGGATGACTGCTTTCAATAGAAAGCATACAATGGTTTATCTCGTAGATTTATCCTTTGTCCTATCGATTCACAGAAAACTGTCCAAAAGGAAGGAATTGAGGAAGTACCAAATTGTCTTAGCAAGTGTTATCGTATAAATGAAATCCAAAGTCTTTCTAACCCTCCATGACAAAAGTGTTGCTTCGCTTTAGGTTTGCAAGGGGCATTGAAAAAATAAGTTGTTGTTGTTATAGAATCAATTGTTCTCGAATGCGGTGGGTGCTATTGTTTAGGGGTGGAGAAGAATAAAGATAGGACATCGACCTCAGCTAAAACAGAAGAGGGATAAGACCTTAGAGATTTGGAAAGGTTAAAGTCTAAGAGATAGAAAGGATTACAATGAGCTATAACCTAGCGGAGGGGATTCTCCTCAAGAAAGGCCGTTAATTAGGATTCATTGCTTGACTGGAACCACAGCTTGCCGAACCACCATTTCAGAGCCATTATGTTCTAATAGATGGGAGTGAGAAAGAGATCGATTTTAGGATCACCTAATCCAATAGCGTGGAGTTTACCCTTATAAGCATAGTTATGCAATAGGGGGCTTGGTTATTCAGCATACTTATATAAATTATATAATCAAAATATATAATAAATATAATAAGATTATAAGTATAGTAAATAAGTTTAGTAGTAAAAGTGGTAATCTCTAATTGGAAAAATATCATACTTATTTTATTAGACTTGGCTACCATACCAATTATTATTAATTAAGAAGGGTTCCCTTGCATTAGCAGAACTGTTATTAAGGCTACGAAACTAGTACAAGTTTTAGTAATGTAACTTAGCTTCACTGTATGAGCATCCAAGTTATAGTTGTCAGGAACGCGGCCACCTGGCTCAAAATAAAAATTGGAGGAGTTAAGAGTCTAATTCAACTAATTCAATAGAAAGAGAAAGAAAAGCAGCACGGTAAAGCATTTAGCATCAATCATCTCCTATAGCTTAGCTTTTATATAATAAAGATTGCATCTAAAAATGACAATTAGGCAAGCCCAAATTGTGGCAGATTTATTCTTAATTTTTCTTGTGACTGTGCTCTTAATGTCCAAAAAAGGCTAAAGTGGACAAAAGGGAAGAAAGAAAGCTTATTGACATCTAACCCCTGGCTAGCTAAAGCCTAATTTAGTGTAGTTAGCCATTAAGAAAAAATGGTAAGCCTATCAAAGTATAGTCTGGCAGAAAGAGTCATAGCCTTGTCTTTACCATAATTTAAAGTATAAAAATTTGTATTAATAATTGAATTATAACCAATAATGGGATGGGACACACTGTGACACCTTATTTCCAATAGCCCAAGATGAGTTCAAATTAGTAGTGAAATCGTTCGTGAGACCAGGATTCGAACCTGGATTACTCAACTCTTGAAAATGTTCATAAATCCCTAATCTCAACTTAAGAGTTGAACCTAGGGTTGAGAGGGTTTTTCAGAGGTAAATAAAAAATTTTCAACATTTCTATAACTTTCACCACATCATCAAAACTCATGGGCTCATAATTTTGTTATATCAGAGTATATGCGAGCATCCTACCTTTAATGTAACTCGAGCTCCTCTCTGCTCAAATTCATGTGTTTATTTACATACATAATATGTATAGCCACATACGATAATTAAATCCCTAAATCGATTACAACAGAGTGCCTTGCTCTATCCATCTTCAATTCTTCCTTGCAATACCCCTTTGACATTTCCCCGTATTCTTCACCTATCTGAATGGTTGGTTTGGGGAGAGTGAGATTTAAAGGAATTTCAATAGTAAACAATACCACTATGCATGTAAGATATATAGATAATGCATGACATGCTTGCCATTTATAAAATCATGCCAATAATGACATCTACATGCTCAATGTTATACATATTCATGACCATCATATAAACATCACAGAGCTTCAATCAACAAACATGTTCAACATAATTAGGTAAAGCATTCACATAAACATAATACACAAACATACATATCATATACATGTAGGCAAGGTAAGTTCACTACCTCTTGGAATTTGTCTCCTCCTCTTGTACGTTGATATTCCAACGTCACTTTATGGCCCTCTACCCGTTTCTGCAAACAGTTCAGAATTCCGGCAACACTCTAGGTAGTGAGATAGCTCCAACCACCTCCAAACAAAAATCTAAAACTATATAAATGAAGCTCCCGATGAGTAGAAGAAGTTTCCTAAAGGGAACTTTGAGAGAATAAGCCGATTCAGTAATGTTTCGGCGGCTTGAAGTTTCTCTCTCTTCCTCCTTCATTTTTTTCCAATCAGCTCTCTTTTCTCTCTCTTTTTTTCTGATTCTGTATGGGAATGGCATGAGGAAGATAGAGATAATGGTTAAATGTAATTAAAAATTTCACTTGCCACGTGTCACCCCTCCATTGGTCTAAAGATCCCATTTTCGCACATCATACTAAACTTTGCAGAATTTTCATTAAACTTTGAAAATTTATATCTAATTGTAAAAATGTCCAATTGGGGTAGTTCTAAAGGCTATTTGACCCTTATTGAGTCTAGTTTTAAGAAAAAATATAACATTTGACCAATTGGAAGTTCACTCTTCCCAGAATTTTAATCTTTGAATATTGTCCCAGAAAATAATTAATTTCACTGAGCTAATTTAAAAAATTCATTTTTCTTTATGTACAACTCCAGATGACCTATATGACCTATAAAATTAAATCTTGATAAGTCTACTTTCACTCTGGAAAGTTTCATAATTTTTCAAAATCATATACCCATTGAACAATATCACACAATCACCATTGCCACACCAAGAATTTCACCGATGGCAAAATCACCTTGTGTTCTATTTTACTATATTATGTGTGACTTCAATTGCTTTGTTTTGTTATTCCCTGAGCTCTTTAGCTCACCAATATATTTCCTTTTAATATCCAAGGATATATAAAGGAATTTTGAGAAATAATATTATGCCTCACTATGACGTTTACCAAACATGGGTCTAGTAACCCCCTTTAATCCAGGCTAAATATTAAGCATCTAGTCCCAAAATTTGGGATATTACAGCTCTCCCCCCGTTCAATAAATTTTGTCCATAAAATTTCAAACATCAAATGGTACCTTCTGTACCTCAGAGAACCATCTCTAGATATTTAATTTATCTTTCCTCATTCTAATTCTTTCATTCTGCACTCACTATGCAACACTTTCATTTATTCTGTTCCCAGTATGTAGCATTCAATATCAAGACCCTTTGGTCTATTCTCACAACGCTTTGTTTCTCAGACCTTACTGCCTCTTAGGACTCTCCCTGATTGTATCGAAAACATCTCAAGCCTTACGGCTCATTCTACTACCACAGCACTGGATACTTCGGCCCTACTGCCTAGGGTATCACCCCCTTTTAGGGCCTATGACCCTAGCTACAATTTGGTCCAATCTGAATGTTCTATTAATCTCAACATATTATTTGGACACATCAATCCAATGTCATCACGCTTGGTAGTAACCACAATGCTAGACAGATAGGTCTTACCGCCCAGGGACATTACCCTATGCAAACTTACACTTTGGGTCTTATTTCCTCGAGCCTCTACTAGGCTCTATTCTCAACATCTCTCATATTTTCCCAGCCTTAGGATTTACTAACCTATTAGGTCTTATGGCCTAAAAACATACCGTCCCTTATCCTTGCTGAATATAGCCCTCCCACTAGGCCCACTGTAGAGCTACACTCACTAGGCGCATTCTACAGCCGCACGGGAGTATGGCCCACACCCCCTGGCTCACCAAGCCAGAGTACGATAAACTTATGGGATAGTCACTCCCCTTTATCCCCCAAAGGAGACCTCTCAAGGTATCGAGCACGTGACATTTGCCACTAAAACCTCGACAAACCCTGGTATCATTTTTATGTAGCGGACTGCCCCATTAGGCCTACTACAACTGCGCTCGGCTCATGCTGCGATCACATGGAACATCCGGCAAACTTCCACCCCTCCATAGGGCTTACCTTTTTGTGTAACGGACTACCACATTAGGCCCACCATAATGGCGCTCGGCTCACATTGCAGTCATATGGGACATCCGACCAACTTCCACCCCTCCACGGGGCTCACCTTTTTGTGTAATGGACTACCCCACTGGCCCACTGCAATGGCGCTCGGCTCACGTTGCAGTTGCATGGAACATCTGACAAACTTCCACCCCTCAACAGGGCTCAGAAGGCAAAACTCATATGGAGCCTACCCACACTATCCCCTAAGGGAACCCCCTTGGGATCAAACACAAGACGATAGGCTATTAAGCCTAGGGATACCAACCCTAGTACCATTAAGCTAGCTACTCATCAAGTCTAACTACCTAGAACACATAGTTCACTAGGTGTTCTGAACTTATTATAGGCTCCATCTCTAGCTACTCAACCCATTCATACTCTTATGTAATGTTCACGAAGCATGCTAAACAAACCATCATCATAACAATCATCACATGAGCATTCGACTCGTTAGCATATAGCATAATAGTAACCACTGGTATGGCCCCAAGTGTTCACCCCCACAATAGGCCCCTGGATCCCACTTGTGCATATTTCATGGCCCCGAGTGTCTACCAGCGTAATAGGCCCCGGGCGACTGCTCGCGCATAATAGAAATCTCCATGGCTTAATCATCTACCTGTACAATAGGCCCTAGGCTACCACCCCGCAAAGTCTGAATGCTCATTAGGTCTTACTGCCAGAGGAATCACCCATATGCCATAGGCATTATAGGACTTACAACCTCCGGCCTCTGCTCGTTAGGTCTGACTGCCTAAGGACACGCTTGTCCAATAGGTCTTAATGCCCACCATTATTCATAAAAAGAATACACTCGATGGTAAATACATACATGTAGAACCATTACATAAGATATGAGAGCAAGAAATGCTTTCCTTAATCTCTTTCATTATTCGGCACTGGAGCACCCCATGGCGATTCATTGGGTCACCTGACCCTTCTCCTAAGGAAACTCATGCGATAGAAGGCTCATTACAATGTACTACTATTGAGATTTAACATTCCCGTAGCTCTACTTTCCGATTTCAATGTCACAACGGCTTCACTCTACGGTTTGTTGTCACAGTGGTTGCACATTATGGTTCGACATCACGATGGCTCCACACTACAGTACTGCACTCGGTGCTTCACACAGGCGCCCATACATCTGGTCAGCCCCTTAGGTCAAAACCCTCCGTAAGTAGCCCTTTCCGATCATATCTCCTCGTAGGTAGCCTTTTCTGATCAAACTCCCCGTAGGTAGCCCTCTCCGATCAGAATCCTCCGTAGGTAGCTCTGTCCGGTTAGTCACCTCTAAATAGAAGTAACATGTAATGGGAATCCAAACCTCATAAGATCCTTCTTCTCTAGAAATTCTATAATATACTCTCTCTCATTTATGTCATCTCATCTGGGGTCATTTAATATGGACTTTCAATATCGGTCCAGCTCCAGGCATGATCACAACTCTGACGGAATATTCTATGATTAAGATCTTTCCCTATGCTAGATTAGCAACTAGCAACCTCCAGTAACCTCATATGCATTTCTGTACTATATGCTAGTACCTCAAGCCACTTTCCTGGAGAACCAATTCAACTATTACAATTAATTCTCACATTAAGATTCTACTCTTAGAACCTCAATGTCGCTTGAGTCAAAAATCAAGTTTCCTCAATCATACTCAATAGGCATGCTAAAATCATGATCAGTAGCACCTATTCTAACCTTTACGGCATTCTGATAATATTCTCAAACATTACTGAAGGTTTAATACTATCCACAAAGTTCACAAGGTTTTGCTTCCATCAAAGAACAGAACCAAGGTGCAACCTGATTCACATTTTCACCTAAGCACTATTCTAGCTTAGATCTTGATTCAAACCTATCATCCACCTTCAGTATCATCAAATTCGATCCTCTAGGATAGATATACAGCATAATCACCACTCGTTATGCCTCACCGTATATCATACCTACATACCTTTATCCTCATATGCTACTAAGGATCATCACTTAGCACGAAGAAACCTCAAAGCAATTACTATGTCTCAAGTTTTAATAACCCCATTAAATAAACTTTTCTGAGCAGTATCCACTACAACAGAAAGGGTTCAGATTAAAAATCAAACCTACTTTATCCTCTTCATGCCTCTCATCATTTCTTAAATCATCTAAGAATCTTTATTCAAAGTTTCGACCCTATTTAATAGACCTCTACTAGGCCCAATTATAGCACTACCCTCTCTGGGCACCTGCTACAGCGGCATTGGTCTCCAACCCATAACTGGACAAGCTACATAGAGCATTTCGACAATGTTTCCTCTTCTAAGCATGCTTAACCATGGAGTTCTGATGAAATCAAGGGCATTCATGCTAGCATCATCTCATATCATTTATCACCGGGTATCGATATCCCATAATACATCAACCACCACACTAGTGCAAAATAGGCTTTTTAGACCGCATCATTTATACCGGTTATTGCAGGTAAGGTCTAAAAGAAACGCAGGGTGGCAATTCCATAATTAAAATCAATTTTTTAGACCGGTTGTTAAAAAACCAGTCTAAAAAACTTATTTACACCGGTTCTATAAACAACCGGTCTCAAAAACAAAACAATTAAAATGAATATAAAAATCACGTTATTATTAAGACTGGTTATTTAAATAATCGGTCTTAAAAGTCAATAATTTAAGACTGGTCTTAAATATCTAATATAATTCAAATTAAAATCTATGTTGTTAAAATTAATTATTTAGACAACCGGTCTTAAATTGTGGAACTTTAAGACCGGTTATTTAAATAACCGGTCTTAAAAGTCTAATATTTCAAACCTAACCGGCCGCAAAGCTCATTTCATCAGCACATTTCATTTCCCTCTCACTCTCCTTCCACAGCCACGAAAGTTTATTTTAGCTCAAGTCCAGAATTTTCAGTGATATTCCCCCTTATTGTCCGGCCACTGCTCCAGCCGCCGCCACCGCTTCCACCTCCTTCTCTATTTTCTGTTTTGTGCAATTTAAAAATACTCCCTCCTTCCCCATTTGTCTGCCCGTTACTACGAAGAAGTCCGCTGTGAGTACGATCATGAAGGCCGGCTGAGCTTCTTATTTCACCAGCCTTTATCTCCCTCCAGCGTGTTTTCCAGCCACTGCAACCCCTCTCCTCCTGCTCTTCAAGCCACGATCCAAGGTTACTTCAAACAAGTAATGTACCCTATCTGAATCCTTCCTATAAATAGAAATTTAGTATTCACTGTCTATCCAAGAGAAATCTCTACTATAATTGAACTAGAAATTAACACAGAAAGGGAGAAAAAATGACATTTACTCTTATGGAAATTAATTGGTGAAGCTTAATTAACGGTGGCCTAAACTGATGTGATTTGATTATTTGAGGATTAGGGTACTGATAATTGCTAGTTTTCATACTCTCTGGAATGGTTAAGTTGTTGTGTCAAATTTCCAGGCATGTATGCTTATAAATGGCTGATTAGAAAATTGTTACATAATATTCAGTTAATTTTGAAACTAAATTTGAGAGGTGATTTGAGGTTTATACTAAAGCAATTCTTGTGTATGTGATCTAAATTAAGTCCTGAAATTGCTAGTGTATGTTGATACATTTTCCATATTACTTGAAGAAAATGGAACATACTACAATTATATCTTATGCGGGATTCTAATGAAGAATTCTGTTAAACTAGATAAATTGATGAGTGTAACCTTTTCATACTCTTATCATACTCCTGCCTTTTCCATGGGAGTAAATATACAGAAGAGAAGAAAAAAAAGGTGTTGAAATATATGGATCGTAGTTGGATAAACGTTAAACGGACTAGTGTTGAATATGATAATCGTTTCTGAGAATGGAATAAGTTGATCATGTGTTATTGGTAGTCATTTGAATTGAATGTGTTTGTTTTCAATAATTTTTTTTCATAATGTTCATTTTGTGATTGTTGAGAGTCGAGGGTTGTAAGGGCCAAGTGTTTTTCCCTTGAACAAACTAACATTTATAGGTTCATACCAATTATGATAACTAAGTTCATATTTAACAAAAGAGGGAAAGGGAAACTAATAAGGATTTTAGGCTTCATGATTCTAAATTTGAAGCAAGTTTGCATTATGAGAAATACCAATTGTTTCTGGAAATAAAACTAATGTTGTCACTGCTTCTGATTATCAATATATATATGTATGTGTTGTTGCTTGTGTATGTAACGTGGCACAGAGGGGATTGTCGTTGAATATGGCTTACTGGCCTGGGTAAGATTGAAACAAATAAAACAAAAAAAAACACAATTTTTAGACCGGTTCCAAATAAGAACAGGTCCTAAATATGAATTTAAGACCAGTTAAATTGAAGACCGATCTTAAAAAATTAAACTTTAAGATCGGTTATAAAGCTAACCGGTCTTAAATTGATATTTAAGACCGGTTAAAGAAGTAAACTTTTAAGACCGGTTTCTTTAAGAACCGGTCTTAAATATCAATTTAAGACTAGTTAAAGTCAGAACTAGTCTTAAAGTCTTCTTTTTTTAAGACCGGTTCATAAAAAACTGGTCTTAATAGTACTAAAATTTCCCTATCATTTCCGTTAGTTAAACTTTAAGACCGGTTGTTGTAGAACCGGTCTTAAAATTTCATATTTTAGACCGCTTTTTTAACCGGTCTAAATTTTAGACCGGCTGTATCAAGACCTGATCTAGAACCGGTCTAAAATGTCTTTTTAACTGGTCTAAAAAGTAAGTTTTGTAATAGTGCCACGTGACATGTCAGAAAAGTCTCATAGGAAATATTGCGCTAAGGCACACTTTCTTATTCTTGGCATTCGCTCTGCACTCGATCTTGAGTCCATGAACTCGAGTTCAGCAAGCTAAATTCAAGTTCGTCAGCTATCCCAAGCTGACTACCCTTTAGAATTCAATTTGAATTCACTCATAGGCTATCCAATCCTTGTTCTTCCACTTGGAATCATTATTAGCCATAGTTCTACCATCATGCATCCTAACTAAAGGTATCTAACAAGGATTATAACCTATCATCTTTAGCAGAGAACTCAAGAAATTACTAAATATTGTCATAACCAATACCCTAATAGGGTCTTTATCCATATGCAGTTAATTCCATTGTCAGAATCAGTTCTCTGATACCATAATTGTGACACCTTATTTCCAATAGCCCTAGATGAGTTCAAATGAGTAGTGAAATCGTTCGTGAGACCAGGATTTGAACCTGGATTACTCAACTCTTGAAAATATTCATAAATCCCCAATCTCAACTTAGGAGTTGAACCTAGGGTTGAGAGGGTTTTTCAGAGGTAAACAAAAATTTTTCAATATTTCTACAACTTTCACCACATCATCAAAACTCATTAGCACATAATTTTATTATATCAAAGTATATGTGAGTGTCTTACCTTTAATTTAACTAGAGTTCCTCTCTGCTCAACTTCATGTGTTTATTTACATACATACAATGTATAGCCACATATGGCAATTAAATCCTTAAATCAATTACAACAGAGTGTCTTGCTCTGTCAATCTTCCATTCTTCCTTGCAATACCCCTTTGGCATTTCCCCGTATTCTTCACCTGTCTGAATGGGTGGTTTAGGGAGAGTGAGATTTGAATTAATCTCAGTAGTAAACAATACCACTATGCATGTAAGATATATAGTTAATGTATGACATGCTTGCCATTTATAAAATCATGACAATAATGACATCTACATGCTCAATGTTATACATATTCATGGCTATCATATAAACATCACAGAGCTTCAATCAACAAACATGTTCAACATAATTAAGCAAAGTAGTCACATAAACACAATGCACAAACATATATATCATATACATGCAGGAAAGGTAAGTTCACTACCTCTTGGACTTTGTCTCCTCCTCTTATACCTTGATCTTCCAACGTCACTTTATGGCCCTCTACCCGTTTCTGTAAAAGGTTTGGAATTCTGGTAACACACTAGCCAGTGAGATGGCTCTAACCACCTCCAAAAAAAATCTAAAACTATAGAAATGAAGCTCCTGATGAGTAGAAGAAGTTTTCTGAAGGGCACTTTGAGATAAGATGCCAATTCGGTAGTGTTTCGACGGCTTGAAGTTTCTCTCTCTTCCTCCTCCACTTTTTTCAATCAGCTCTCTTTTCTCTCTCTTTTTTTCTGATTCTGCACGGGAATGGCATGAGGAAGATGGAGATAATGGTTAAATGTAATTAAGAATTTCACTTGCCACGTGTCACCCCTCCATTGGTCCAAATATCCCATTTTCTCATATAATACTAAACTTGGCAGAATTTCATTAAATTTTGAAAATTCATATCTAATTACAAATGTCCAATTGGGGTGGTTCCAAAGGATAGGATTATCATTGATAAGGATAAGAATCTCTAGCAGTGGTCTTTTCTAAAAAGTAACAGCAGTCGTAAAGCCAGATCCGGAAAAGTATCTTCCTTTATTCATGACGTAGCATTTAGCAATCGCCACTTCGGGGCAGCATTCTCTTGCCTTTGTTTCTTTTGTTTGTATGTCCCCAGCTTTACCACTTCCTATGGTCTTTCTATTCATTCTAGAATATTTCTTTCGCCAACAAACTAGACTTGGGGGTGCACGGGGTCCTATCCCACTACGACATTCATTGGCAACGAACTGCTTCTTTTGGAAAAGACTAAAAAAAGAAAAATTAAGGTTGGTGTTTTTTTTATTTTTACTTCAGATTTGACAATATCTGGTCATATGGTTTAGGCCGATTCTCCACACAAGCGTATTAGGGAAATGTAAGTTAAGACTTTACAAACAATATTTCTCTGTAAGGGAAAGACCAAAAGGAATTCTCGGTATGCACAAGTAGGCTTAGTCGTATAACTACGTAATACTTAAAAAGACCGTGTTTTTGCCTCTCGGGCACTTTAATACAATTATCTCAACGCTTATTTTCTCTTTCTTGCGCTTGGTTTGCAAAATCCTTTTTTGAAAGTGCCACGGAATCAATCAAATAACTGAAAACATTTCCAATCCAATCCTGACCCCTGAAGATTTTTCTTGTTGCTGAGTCCATTACTAATACTAAAGTAAGTAAGATCTCTTTTAGTCCTTATCATAAATCGAAGCTATGAATCTTGCTTTTGATCTGGAGTTGCCAGTGTGAATTCCTCCACCTTTATTTCATGCACCAAACTTTTCCTTCCTTCCCATTTATCTATTAACGTTTTAGAGGTGCCATACAACTTTCATAAAAAATTTAGGATAAGAAAAGGAAATGTGTAGGACATTTAGCTTCCTTTCTAGAATAAAAAGACTGGAAAGTGCCAGTTCAGCATTTCGGAGGCAAATGATGATTTATAAAGATAAAAATGAAAAATTATTACAATCATCGCTCATCTTGTTGAGCAAGAAAGTTCAGGTTGTCCGAGGCATAAAAATACATTTTTTTTTCAATCGATCACACTTTTTCTATTGAAGATTCTTTATCTGGAAGTGGATCACATTTTTTTACTGGTTGGTTAATTATGGAGAACTCTGCTAGGTAGAATCCCGAATATCCTATTTAGTTAGCCTTTTATAAGTGTGAACTAAAGAATTCATTATTTAGGTTGATGTGTTCAAATCAGCAACTACTAGCGAATAAAAAACAAAATGCTTTCTTGGATCGCTACCGTTACCGCCTCTTTTTCTATTGACTCTTATTGCAAGCTTGTTCCAGCGCATACAGCTTTCAGTTGGTTTCTTCTCAACTTCTCAAAAAAGAGCAACTCACTCATGTTCCAACACCCACTGATGGCATCATCCCCTAAGACTATAAATCAAACCAAGATGGGTGTGGGTGACAAGTTTAAAGAAGACAGGTAGGTTATAAGACGGAACACTTTTTGTGATACCTCATTCCCTAATACTACGGTAGAGTGCAAATGAGTAGTAAAATGACTTAGGAGACTAGGACTTTAACCCAGAACACCCAACTTCCGAAAGTACTTATAAAATTCCCCTGCTTCAACCCAGGATTTGAACCTAGAGTTGAGAGGGTAATAAAATTTTCTATAATCATTTTCATAAAACTTCACTAACTCATTACGACTCATCGATTTTTATTTTATTTATCCTTCATTAGAGTTTGTGAGCAAACCTCTGCCGTCTTTATATAATATAACCCACATGCACATTTCATTAGCAACGGGAAGCAAAACTACTAACTTACACATGCACACCACGTATGTCACTTACTACATATACAATCCAATATATATATATATATGGACTAAACAACCGACATACTAGGGTCTTCAGCGTCTCGGCATCTAGTCATCATCGCTTACCTTCTCCTTGCCCCGCGAGCTTCCTCCCTGTACTGGAGATGGGTTCTGGGGAAAAAGGGTGAGATTCACAGGAATCTCAGTAGTAACACAATCACACATATAAGATAACACACAAGGCATGTTTCAAATTTCATCAATCAACAAAATCATCATAACATCATTTAGTGCATCTCATGCAATTCATAAACTGACCTACCGCTAGACAGATTCTCGGCCCTGAGGGGTACCCGTGCAAAGATAGACCCTGGGCCCCGCTCGTGTAATTATGAACATTATCGCCTGAGTGTCGATCCGTCCAACCATAGGACCTGGGTGATCACTCTGCTCAATCTAAACATGTTAGATATTTTAGAGATGATATCAAACAATACATATGCATGCCATGTCATATGAAGACGGTTACTACCTGGTTACTCCTCTATGCAACTTTTCCCCCACTGGATGCAAACTCGGGCAATTATCACGCCTTGAATGGTTGCCGAGTCATAAAATCTTCAAATACCATAAATGATTTATTACTCATCCATGCATCCTTCCAAACTCACAATATTGGTAAATTTAGCCTAATGGTGCCAAATTACCAAAATACCACTTAGGTCCTTATTATCAGTATTTTTCTCAAAATCGTGATTTAGGCCATTCCTATACATTTTCGTGTGTAGAATCCATTTCTAGCCTCGAATTGGCCAAATTCAAGCTCAAATGACAAAAATACCCTTCACAGCCCCCAAATAAGGCTTATAAGGGGTAATTTTGTCATTTCACTTTCCGTGGCTTTTCTCACTTTGGGGTCAACATAGACCCTACACAATTTCTCCTCCTAAATCCAATGGAAGTATCCAAATTATCATATTCCTATCCATTTACCACGTCCAACACAAGGAAGGGAACTTAAATTCCCAGAAAAGTTGTGTCGGATTCTCGTTTTCTTTAGCCTAATCACCTCCTTTCTACTTATAACCAATATATTAACTAGTTAGACCTTTTTTGGACTTGATTTGGAGAAATTTACATATTATGGTCTCTTGAGTTTTCTTGGATTATCTTATACCAAATGAATCATAATCAAGCCCAAAACAACTCTATTAACCTTAATCAAGCAAGAGGAATAAGTTTGGGAAGTTACCTCTTGATTTCTTTAACTTTCTCTCTCCTAGACATTTTTTACTCTCTCTCTCTCTCTCTAACTCTTGATTCAGCTGCTCAACAAGGAATCCAAGGATAAAGAGGTGAGGAGAAGAGATTATGGAGGGATTAAGTGGCTTAAGACACAAGGTATAAGCTTCTTACCTCAATTTCCAAGCAACCCTAGCTTCTTCCCTTCCTTCATGTTCAGCTCTCGTTCACAACTCACTCTCTCTCTTTTCTGATCAGTTTGATTGTGATATTGGAGCTGGAGAGATGAGAACTTAATATAATGAAAATGGTTAATTTGGTTTAATGCAGTGGCATATTCTCATTGGTCTAAATCATCATTTTCTCAAATCAATTTCATTTCCCTTCTTTCTTCCTAGTTCAGCCAAGAATTAGTATTAGAAATATAAGGGAAATTTGAATCTCCAATATCACATTATGCCAACTCGTAACTTGTTGACCAAGTCATTAACTTTTTGACTATATGGCCATTCTTAACAATAATTAACCAAAATTGATTTATTTATGATCAAGTAGTCATTTTACTCTTTTTAATTCCTATTTAACTCATATTAGTGGGAATATTGGGGAAAAATAATTATTTCCTATTTTACTGCAAAATTACTGTTTTCCCCCTGCATTTAATGATTTACCGAAATAAATCATTTTCACCCATTTCTTCGGCTTACACTCATTTTGACATTCAAATGAGGCCTTCATTTATGTTTCTTAATTTCTCAAATTTTTGTTACAATAATAGGCACTTAATTTATGCATTATCACCTCTTTAGGTCCTTATTCGGCTAAATTATGTGTAACCGGCGATTGGAATATTTTCCATAAATTCACACAAATTCATACGCCATATTTCACCACTTTATTCCACTAAATATATTTCAAATATACACAAAAAGAGTATTGGTTAAAATAGGGTTTTGCACTTTTGATACCGGCTTTTTTCTCGTTCTTTACTAGTTATGTCTTAGATGCTTGCTAAGGCTTTTTATGAACGAAGTAATATGGGTATAATATGTCTATTGGCCCTATTAGATACAGTGAGTTTCTCCCACTAGGAAATACAATCTTAGATTTGGCATCTCTAGTTATTGGATTTTTAAATTCGTGCTTTCATGCCCCATTGGAGTTCATTGGCTCAGTAGGAGAATCGAGAAGCTTGACTTACACAGAATTTGTTGAAAAGTGAGGGAGGTGGTAACAAGCTACCTTCAGTAATCGCGCAATCATGCAGTCTCATGTATTGTTCCCAAAATCCTAGTCCATCCCACACATGGCTTGGTGGAAAAAGTTCCTTGCCTTGTTGTTAGAAAGGATAGCTATTCAATAACAGTGCACCAGTGCTTGCTCGCTACAGCCCTTCATGCCGTTCCTCTGTCTAGACACCAAACTCA
The DNA here is from genome assembly GCA_037074505.1 of Albizia julibrissin. Taxonomy (NCBI): domain Eukaryota; kingdom Viridiplantae; phylum Streptophyta; class Magnoliopsida; order Fabales; family Fabaceae; genus Albizia; species Albizia julibrissin. The sequence continues at coordinate 13,544,287 of CM073485.1, read as the reverse complement.
ACGAAAGAGTTCCCAAAAATGGTATTCACCCCCTACGTCGGCCTAGATTGCTCTTTACCTTAAATCAATTGGCTTGTAGACTACTTTTGAGTTTCTTGAGTATGACGAGTTCTTCAAACCTAACGTTAAAACTTCCCTAATGCCTTTTCCATCCAGATGAACTTCTGAAAAGGATAGAAGTTCCATAATTAAGATCTGGGCAAGAAGATTTTCTTCAATTTAACTGGTTAGGTCTGTAGGATATAGGAGATATAGAAAAAAGGCTTTGAAAAAGTAGGCTGAGTCCTAACTGGATTGTGGCTGTGAATAAAAAAGATAAATTTTTCTTATAGTATTGACTGATGATGTTTCTAGCACAAGATAAAGGGTATTGATGCAAAGATAATCAATCCTCAATGGAATGGACATGGACATGGACCTAGCCAAGTATTTAATTGCCGCTCCTACACCTCTTCATCCCGGACAGAATCAAAATACGGATAAGAAAGACTAAATGAACGCTTCATCAATCAAAAACTGCAGTTTCATCTCATATTAATGAGACATACTTAAACTGGTAACGTAACTCGTTTCTAGTTACTCTAATCGGATTTGATTTCTGGAAATAGTTCGAATGTTTGTTTTAATGTTCGGATTGGTACATCCCAAGGACACAGTTCAAATTGGGTTACAGTGATACTCTGCGATCCCACAATAGCACGCCACGCATACAAACAAAACCTAGACGATCGTCTAGTCGAGGGATTCTCTGGACGAATGCAGAGATTTTGGTTCGTCGAGAACCAGTCACGAGTTTTGTTATAAATTCTTCCTCCGATGATAGTAGGAAACTATGAAATCCCAATTCTTGGTCAGTCGTTTTAATCTGTTTGGTCTAGTTCATTTTCAATTTCTGTCTTTAATCTGAGTTTATTGTTCATTAATAGTTAATTAAAAGAAAACCCCCCCAATCGATCATTGTTCGAATGTTTTAGACCGCATGTGAATTCCGTGGGAAACGATCCAGGTTCTCTATACTGTAAATTCTTATTAAAACTGGTTATTTTGTGAGAACTTGACAATTCTTGATCAAAATTTGGCATCGTTACTGGGGAATTTGCATCGGTCTAGCATTAACAGTAGTGTAGTGTAGAATTTCGTAGTTTGAGTCAGGTGGTTCTAGTGATTTGGCATATTTGTATCTCAACCAAATCACTCAGCCCCAGGTCTTTCTGAAGGGATTAGGCATTCTGGTGATTTGGGAAATTTGTCTCTCAACCCCTAATTTTCCCAAATTCCATCATCTAAACCACTTTTTCACTATTTTTTGGTCTTAGTGGGATATAGCCGGTATTTCAGAAATTGTTCTAGGATTTCTACTAGAATTTCTGACTTGCTCTGATTAGGCTGATTTTTGGTAAGCTGAAAGAAAATGTGCCTCTAAGCATAACTCATGCTTTGCTATGAGCACCCACCTAACATTTGCAAATTCCATCGTTTAGACCACTTTTTCAATTTCTAAGTTTGTTTATTGCATTTTTGGGTTCCCGGATAGTGTAGAAGTTGTTATGTGAAAGTCCCATAATTTTTAAAAATTATTTGGTAGTATTTTTGAATTTGTTTTGGTCAATTTCTAGTGTAGACTTGTGATTTTGTGTTTTTGAGTGTTCTAGTGGTTGTCCTGATTTTGCCTTATGCTGTATGACTAGGAACAGTACTAGTGCATCTGATCTGTTGGACAGAGATCCTGAAATAGAATGAATAATTCTTTCTACTAGAATGGCTGTTAGGTTAAGTTAGAGGGTTATTACTGAACCTGTTTTTTATTCTGACATTGATTCTGTTGGCATTTCTAGTTTATCTGATTCTGGTAGCACTTCTGTTCACTCAGGCACTATGGTAGATCAGGGAAATAATAGAACTTTAAAGCAATTGGCTGCACCTGGTGATAATTATCAGCCTTTATGTATCCAATACCCTGCCCTTAGTGCTAACCTTGAACTTAAATTTGATCTTATCTATTTGTTGCCTAAGTTTCATGGTCTTGTAGGTGATGAACCGCACAAGCATATGAAGGAATTCCATGTGGTCTGCAGCACAATGAAACCGCAACATATTGATGAAGACCACATTAAACTGAGAGCTTTTCCTTTCTCTCTTCAGGATGGAGCAAAGGACTAGTTATATAATCTTCAACCTTCATTTATTGGAAGTGGGGATGATATGCAGAGATTGTTCCTGGAGATATTTTTCCCTTCTTCAAGAGCCACTACAATCAGAAAAGAAAAAAGTGGAATCAAGCAAATTAATGGCGAGAATATGCATGAATACTGGGACAGATTCAAGAGGTTGTGTGCTAGCTTCCCCCATCACCAGATAACTAAGTAGCTCTTGATTACTTATTTCTATGAAGGTCTTCTACCCAATAACTGAAATATGGTGGATGCTTCTAGTGGTGGAGCCTTAGTTAATAAGACACCCCAAGAGGCCAGAGATTTAATATCCACTATTGTAGCTAACTCTCAACAATTTGGCACTAGAGAAAATAGTAGTGATGTGTTCCATATCAGCGGATCTAATGATTCTCACCAGAGATTGGAAAATAGAATTGATGATATGACCTCCATGGTGAGGCAATTGGCAGTGACTCAAACAGTATAGTCTTCATCCGTATTTCAGAAGTGTTCTCAAGGTAGAGGGACCTTGAGAGGATTGATCACCTTACGGGGAAGTTGTAGAGCGAATTGTTAGTAAGAATTTCTGTTCATAAGACTTACAAGGTGCAAGCAGTTGAGAACGTTGCTGCTCGTAAGACTTACAGTGGTGTAAGCAGTAGAGAATGTTGCTGCTAGTAAGACTTGCACAGGTAAGTAGGAGAGAAAGGTCTTTGGGATTGCTTTACTCAACTTGCCGTAAGAGGGAGTAAACCTTACAGTATGTAAGGGGGAGTAATTTCATAAGATATTTATACAGGTTTTTCTTGTGCCCGGTTAAACAAGAACATAATGGATTAGAAATCTCAAGAGGAGCCTAGAGACTAGACGTAGGTCATCATGGATTAGACCAAACTAGGATAAATCACAGTTTGCACATTCTCTTCTCTAAGCTTTTATATTTCTAGCATATACGATTTACACAATTGCTTGTGAGTTTATACTTCTATATATACTGAGTTAACAATCTGCGAAGAGATTTTAAAAGATCAGACTTTCTTATCATACACCAAATTCACCCCCTCTTGGGTGTCAGCCAGTTATAACATTTGGTATTAGAGCTGGACTCTTGTTTAAAGGACTTAACCGTCTCAAGAGTTATCAATGGCTGATTTTGGGTATTGCTCACTTTCAGAAGGTTTCGATGATACTCTCCCACCTCTTTTAAAAGATATTGATTTCTGGTTTTGGAAAGCAAGAATGACAAGTTTTATAAAAGCGTCTGATTTTGATATGTGGAATGTTCTTATAAATATTTTTGATTTAAAACTGAGAAGAGATTAAACTGAAAAAGAAAATAAAATATTTTCGTTGAATATTATAGCAATGAAGTTTCTGTATAATGCTTTAACTGAAAATGATTTTGAGAAAATCAAATTTTGCTCTAGTGCTAAAGATATCTGGAATACTCTTAACTCTATTTATACTTATAACAACTATGTTGAAATTGAAAGTGTTGACAGTTCACCTGAAACTATAAGCTGCATATATGCGATTGGGGAACAAATGGAAGTTGAGATTAAAGAAGGAGTCATAAAACACTCCCATGATCCAGTCAACACAAAAGAAAAAGAAGATGATGATTCTCAAACGAAGTTCATTACAGACGACCATGAAAAGTCACTCTGTAGAGCTCAAGACAAACTTAAGGTAAAAAGTTCCAATTCTTCTTGTGATTTTCATAAAATTGATTTTCTAAGTCTGCATAAAATAGTTTTCCAACCAATTGTTGATTATGTTGAGAAAAGCAATAGTGTTTTCAAACACGCTGGAAATTTATGTGTGAAGAAGGAATTTAAGCAAACCAAACATATGAAGACGTCTTCCCTCAAACTACACAATACTTGCTCAAAACCTCAAAATGTATTTTATCATGTTATCTGCAATTATTGTGGTAAATCTGGTCATATTTCTCACACATGCTATATCAAAAGAAACTCTAATATGAGAAATGAATATGTTTGGGTTCCGAAAGGATATGTAAAGTCTAATACTAACAATCAAGGACCCAAAGTAAAGTGGGTACCAAAATGTCCATCTAGTGTTTCATGTGTACAGATTGATTCTAGAAAGAATGGACATAAGGGTACAGAGGAAATTAAGAAGATTCTAAGAGTTCCTAATGCATTTGAAAGGAAATTCACATCAATTAGATGAACTCTCAAATCACCCATTGTTGGAACTACAAAACATAACCATCGAAAGAAGTAATGGAGAAAAGGAATATGTTCCATCTCAAGAATGGATTATCATAGAGTACCATTCAACTATCTTAAGAAGTGCAAGAAAGGAAGAATCTCTCGGGTATCAAACATAAGATTTTTGAAGTCTACATCTTTTGAGAGCGCTTTGCAGACACCCTTGGGAACTCATATGAAGAATCAACATAACAAAAAGAAGCAGTGGTTAAGCAAAGCAAATCCTCTAAGTATCTAAGGCAAAGGTACACGATGATAAAACCTCTTATGTCATTTTATGTAATATCTATTGAGGTTTATATCATGTTACCTTAGTAATGAATATTGCAAACTATTTTGAAATTATGTTTTTTCATCCATTAGAAAATCCATTTAATAAATTCATAAAAGGATTACAATGTTCAATAGGTTAACTCTTTATGCATATACATATACTTTAAAAGAATGTCTTTTATACATGAAGTCAAGTGTAATCCATTATGCTCAATTTCTTCAAATTGACTATATTGTTTGAGCATGTGAATTATGATTCCTATAAGCTAACCGTGAGTGGATCCAAGTAAGATTGGATACCGAAGGAAGAAAAATGGTTATATAGTTTTGTAGGAAGAAGGAGAGAATGCTTGGTTTATCCAAGTGATGTTGGAGGACTTGAGTACAAAGATACAAATAGATGGAAATTAACTTGGGTGTCTACAAGTTACACTCAAGCCAGGTACGCTGTACCAGTATGTAAAACTTTCTACAGAATTTGAGTGTCATGACTTTGTTTCATAATTTAAAAGCTCTTAATAGCACTCGTTCTTTCCAACTCAATTTGAGTGATAAATATTTGCTCATTACTGCACATCATGAGCAATCAATCATTTGTGATTTTTGAAATGTTCCAGATTGCTAAATTGATCGAAAGTGAAATTGTGCATAATCTTTTTTGTGCACTTGAGTTTTGCATTATACAATCCAAAAATGTGTTTTTGTTTCAATTTATCTTGTTTTATAAAAGTTCATACACATGTTTTTGAAAAATATTCATACTCTGATTGCATTCAAATTGGTTTCAAACTTGGAAGTTAATATTTTTATAAACTGAATGCTTCAAATCCATCCGCTAGAGTTTTTCCCATCATCGTGTTATTTCTTGATGCTATCACATACTTAAACTCTTTTGCAATATGTTAGACCTCATGTCTAATAAGTTAGGCATCTGTATGAGTTTCAAATTTATATCCTAGAAAAGAATTGAATTTATGAAAAGTCTTGTTCTTAATGCATAAATCCTTATTGGTTCAGTTATTCCAAGCTTTATGAATGTTCATTAATGCATTGACTGTTAATGTATTAACCATTATAGTGGAATAACATACTAGGATGATATTATGAAACTCTAATCATTTGGACTATTGAGTATGTGCTTCATCATCTATAAATCATTGTACTCATCTTGTTACTGATATACATTAATATTTGTCTTTATTCATTTCTGAGTATCTAGAGTCTTGTATTCAAATTCTTGCCATACATGCTCATATGTTTCATGACTAAATTCTAAGAGGAAAGATTATCTCTTGATTAATAGCAAAGTCATTGTGCTTATATATGTCTATATAGTTAAGCCCCTTTTGGCTAAATCATTTTCCATATGACTTTTGCTCTTGGGAAAATTCTTAAACATGTTAACCCCACTGTCTAACACAGAGCTTTCTGATATACACACACATATATTGACTTCTACTACTTTCAACATAAGCATCGATTGTAAACATGTTTTAAAAATAAGTTTTGTATATATTTGAAATCTCAATTTTACAATACATTGTCATGATTTGAAATAGCACTTGAGATTTGAAATACTTTACATATTTCATTCTTGAAAACTTGATTTCATTCACAAGTTGTCATTTCATAAAAGTTGGTCATTATGGATTGATTTTCTACTCTTTTGATCCAACTTACATAGATTGCATGAAAACCTTATCAATGACATATTTTTAATAAAAATATATTAACAAATTGTCATTGATCATTGAAATCATCACTCTTGATATAATTTGTTTGTTGCCCTCTATGATTCAATGGTTTAAATTTATTGGGTAAAATTATGTTTTAGTCTTTGTTGGTTTTATGATACTCTTTGCTTAAATGTCACATGATTTAATTGCATAAAGAGCATAAGAGATATGTCTAATATTGTGGACCCAACAGAAACAATGGGTACCAAAGAGCATATATTTATACCTTTGCAGAAGTTGACCAAAATGTTCTGCTTACGGATACAAAGATCAGAGGATAATATAGTAGGCATGACTGTCAATGTTGCAGTGTAAGCAAAAGTAGAGTCTTTGATATAAGATGCATCAAATTTGATAAGATAAGAGATTACAAATCATCAGACATGCATCAATAGACTACAAAGGACTATACTTGAGTAATTACGACATTACTTGAGTGAGGTATTGTATTTCTTCCTAATTCAAATTCTCCCGAGTTGCATCACTCGAGTAAGCACTCAAGTGACGATTGGGTGATATTGGGGTATAACTGTTAAAACCCCTTAATAGCATAGATATTTTCAAAATTTGATTTCTCACTAAATCTTCTAATTTTTATGCTCAATTTCTCAATAAAGTTTATTCAATGATTTTTGAAATCCATGAGATTTTTTTTTATTCCTCATAATCATTTTTTTAAACCATACATATATTGAGGGGGAGCTTCATACTCGCATGTGTTTTATATCTTAAAAGTTTATCTTCTCTATTTAGAAAATCATTTTACTTTCAATTGATTAGTTTTGATGATAAGTTACTCATACACTTTCTTTCCATGATATCAATTTGTATAGAAGGGAAACTTTTGATGCTTGAGTATACTAACCATCTTCCTTGCAAGAATGATTTTACTTATAGCAAGAGAATTTTCTCTATGAAATGATCACTCCTCAACATACTAAAAAGGAGAACATATCAATCTTAAGGACATTTGCTTTAAGGATTAGTCAAAGGAAAATGTATTCGCTGCAACATTCAGAGCAACAAATACTTATGCCAATACAAAGAAGCATTAAGCATATGTGATAAAAATATTCAACAGAAGCTCAAGAGAATCCTGGAGACATCCTCATAATAGTACAGCGAAAGTGTGGTGGACTGGACTTCATGGATCTATCATCAACTTGCCAAATCCAACTGAGCATTTCTAAATCTCATCTCTTTATATTTTGAGAACATTATGCATTTTTTCCAAACTGCTTTGATCATGAAAACATCTTTAAATGTCCATATTTGTTTCAAATTTGAAAAATATGAAAACTATTTTTCATTTGCATCACATTCAAATAGCATTACTTTCAAAAAGGGGAAAGAAAATTGTCTATTTTGATTAATGGAGAAAATGACATTTCTCAATGTATTTTTGTAATACCTTACTTCCAATAACCTTACATGAGTGCAAAAGAGTAGTGAAATAAATTGTGAAACCAGGATTTAATCCCAAACTGAATAAACTTTGAAAACATTAATGAATCCCAACATTATCTCAGGAGATAAATCTAGGATTGAGTAGGTTTTTCATATGGAATAAAAAATTTTCAAACATTTTTCACAAATATTCACTATCTCATTTAGACTCACCGATACTTCCTTTCATTTTATCAAAGTATACGAGCGTGTCTCTGCTTCAATCTCACATTGCCTTCATTTATTAATGTTTCTCTAACGATTAGGAAGTGTTATGCAACTAAGTTATCTCTTTATTACATTACCATCCATTTACCTGGCTACAAGTACTATCAGCTCAACCACTATACTATTGTCACAGTTACCGATTTATACAATATATACTTGTCCAAAATATCCAAACAGACAACTAACAAAGAAAGTAAATATTTCAGTTTCATCCTCTAGCTGTCTGTATTTACCTTTTTACCCTTTGAGCTACCAGCCTGTACTGTAATTTGTTTATAGAAAAAGAGTGAGATTCAAAAGAATCTCAGTAGTAACAGGTAGTCAATCATATAGATATAAAATCACAGAGCATGTTACACAGTCATCATATAAAAGAATCATCACAATAGCATTCGATTCAACATGTAGTTCTCATACCATCATAGTACTAGGTATATCACAAGGCTCTGAGTGTTACCCGTGCAATAGGCCCCGGCATCCACTTGTGCATCACAAACAAATTCAATGGCCTGAGCGTCAACCCGTGCAATAGGCCCCGGGTGACAACCCCTCATAAACAAAATGTGCCAGACAATTCATGATGAAACTACACACATACAATGTATCTTATAACATATGAAAGACAAAGTTACTACCTGATAGCTTCTCTTGAGCAATATCCAATTGTTTCACTAAGCTCGGGCAGGTCTTAAACTTTGAACAGTATTAGGTCCTACAAATGGAATTTACGGACGAAAAGTTATTATTTCGTCCAATACTTGTATAATCCAAATACTCAAGTCGATTGTCATTAAGGTTAGAATACTAACCCAAAATCAAAGTCAAAAATGGTTCAACTATATCAAGTTGGTTAGTTTTACCCTTAAAGTTCATTACAATTACATAATACCATTGCATCTTTTATTTTCGCACATTTGAGTAAATCTATCAGAATTTTCTTCAATCTTTGAAAATTCATAATTAATTATACAAAACTGCAAATGAGTTGGTTCTAGGTTCTGTTCAAACATATTCAAGTCCTAGTGTAAAAAATATTACAGGGCACTAATTATAACCACCCAATTCCAAAAAATTCGTCAAACCCAATCTGCCACAGATTCCATTCCAGAATCAACCTTAAACTTTGAAAAATCATATTTCTCAATCCACTGGTCCAATTGCATCATATTACTCATCAAATTAAACCTCAAGATGTCTACTTTAATCGTGCAAAATTTCATAAGTTTTAGACAAGGCTTGGTTACTGAAACACTCATCGCAACAAATCTGCTCCAGAAAAACAAGTCTAACAGCAGGATCATCTAACATAATTTTTGATGTAGAAATCAATGGAATGATAAAAATCATCAAAATCATACAGCTTCAGCCCCAAAACCCACTGGCAAGACAGAATCCATTTTCAGTAAAATTATCAAAACAGAATTTTGTTGAACAACTTAGTCCAATATCATCATAAATCATCATTTAACCATAAATACATGATTAAACCATGATTAATCCTTTAAAATTACTTTTGGATGAAAATGAACAGTACCCCAACCTTCGTGAAGACTCATCCCAACAACAAACCAATCGATTCAAAATGAAGCTTACGCTTACCTCTATACGTTTCCACAATCGGTTCGGAAATCCGGCAGTACTTCATCCAGTGAGATGGCACCAAACACCTCCAAATGAAAATCCGAAACCGTAGAAATGAAGCTTAGGATGAGTAGAAGAAGGTTTGTAAAGGAAATTTTGGGAGAAAACACTGATTCTGTAGTGTTTCAGTGGATTGAACTCAAGAACATTCACTATTCATGTTTTCTCTTTCCTCTAACTATTTCTCAACGTTTTTTCTGATTTCTTCGTATTTTTGCTGATGATAAATGAAATAATGGAGTTTGAAGAGTCATAAAGGTGTTCCAACATGTGTCAGAATCTTATGGTGCCACATATTCGGTGATTTAGCCAAACGGTGACACGTGTCCTTTCTTTTAATCAAATAGGTCTTGAGCTGTCCTAATGGTCAGGGAAAGTGAGAGCCCGATGATTTTTCCTCAGCTCCTGAGTTCGGTGTTTAGGAAAATTAGTCAAGTTACCATACCAGAGACTGGTGAATTTCCCCGGCTCGGGGCAATGTGGCACCCTCCGGTGATGACAACTCAAAAGATAAAGTGACTTTGTCAAAAAGAGGAAAAAAGTGTCACGCTCTTATTCGGCCAACACATTAAAGTCAAAAGTACATTTTCTCTTCTTCCTTAAGATGACGCCATGTGTCCTTTATGTAGGACCCATCCCTATCTCTTCCCTCCACCTAACCGTCCACTTTATCAGGGAAAGGAAAGTCAGGGAATTTTCCCCGGGTTCACCTATGAGGTGTCCTCCTTCGTGCTAAGTGTCCTCTTTATCAAAATAACATCGTATACACAACACTGGCACCGGTGAATTTTCTTCTGACTAATTACATTTACAAGCAGTTCTTGTTGTTCATATTTCAGTATGTTACAATTTTCATACTTACTTCTCCATGAACATATCTTTTCTATACTTCAAATTTTTTGCTAATGTCAAATAGGGGGAGAGAAATAGAAAAATATGTCACATTCAATTTTTCTATTCACATTCAAACATATTTTTCTTTAAGGATTTGCCATCATCAAAAAGGGGGAGAATGTTAGATATGATTAATTTTGGTGATGACAAATATAGATGTCAAATATTAAGAGAGCAAAAGTTTGCATAATATACTTATCTTTTACATTAACTAACTACTATATTTAATATTGCATATCTTGTAGATTAGTCAAGCAATGAAAGAAAGAGATTGAGAAATAAAGAACTTCTAAGAATTAATGAAGAATATGAAGATTCAAGTTTCTTTGGGGGTACTGTAGCAGTGGTACTGTAGCATACGGTACTGTAGCGTATTTGGCACTGTAGCATAATATAGTACTGTAGCAACCGATTGATTTTGAATATCACTCGAGTGATTCTGGAAATAGGGAAATTTTCTTGGAGTGAGTCACTATTCACTCGAGTGATCTTTGAATTTTTATGCTCTGTTTTTCATCCAGCTGAGCGAGGTCTGGTAATTCAATCATATCTCTCAAAATACAACTCTGATTGAGACGAAACTAGTTGCATATGAAACTATACTTCTAATGTGTCATATTGACACTAGAACTAACATCGAAGGAGTTCATATGAAGGATATATAAGTGTTCGAATTTGACCTTCATATCAGCGATACTTTCTGGAATAGGTTTGGTATTTTGGACATAACTCTCAAACCACATATCCAATTGAGCTGAAAATAATACCATATGAAATTAGACGTAAATATCTTTCCATGAATGTATAATTTTGCAATTTTGGAGTTATATTCGAAGAGTTATGTCATCTGGAAGTTAACCCCTGTTTGTTGTCAAATTGGAAATGGAGCTACGAGTTCAAGTGATCTAAACAGAGAGCACCTGAGTGATTTTTATAATCACTCAAGTGATCAGGAAGATCACTCGACTGATCATTAATAATCACTCGAGTGAAATGCGTCAGATAGAAGATCACTCGAGTGGCACCAGAATCACTGCAAGAAAAATTCAATGTTTCAAAAATCACTCCAGTGCAGCCAAATTCACTCGAGTGATTAGCTATTTCTGCAGATCACTTCCAGTGCAAGGTAAAATCACTTCAAGAATATTTCACTGTTTTGAAAATCACTCCCGGTGACATGAATTTCACTTGAGCGATCGTCCTTTTTAGCTGATCACCTCCAGTGCCGTTCCTGATCACTCCTAGCGAATATCAGTTACTTCATATCACTTTCAGTCAGTGATTACTTAGTACACTCTTTACAGTTCCAGTGACAGTAAATCAAAATCACATCCAAAAATTAAGATCACTACGCTAAACCAACATTTACTCAAGTGATATGAAGATCTTTCACTTCCAGTCACTTCCAGTAATCATGCAATGCACTGCCGTTTGTGAAATTCACTACCAGAGAATCAGAATCACCTCCAAGAACCAAGATCACTTCCTGCAATATAATATCCAATCAAGGGACATGTTTAATTTGGTAAATCACTTCCAATGTTAACAGTCCAGTGCACCTCCAGCAAAAGACATCTCAAAATCACTTCCAATGTTAGTAACCCAGTGCAACTCCAGCGTCTCAGATCACCTCCAGTCAGGTGTAATTCACTCGTGTGATATGTTTAGAAAATCACTCAGTAAACAGACCACCTCCAGTGAAATGCTTATGCATTCGAGTGAATGTTGGTTTGAGAAAATTACTTCCAGTGGATTGTATAATCACTCGAGTGATTCAGTTTCTATCAGAAGCACCTCCAGAAGCTGACTGAATCAGAGTGCATTTCAAAGTTCAATCTCTAATCAGTATGTTTACACTTTTTGCTGTACTTAAACATCATTTAAGAATTATTTCAAGTGTGAAATAGGAGATCAAATGTTTGGGTTGCATCTTGAAGTTCGAAGGTAACTCACAGCAAACATCGTCACTCGAAATGATGCATCCCAGAAAACAAAAAATCAGTCTCTAATCGATCATTCAATGTATTCATGTCTTATACCTCATTGTATCAATGATTAAAGTGCTTCTCCAAATTAACCATAAAGAAATCATGGGAAGAGACGAAAATCTGTTTCATGAGAAGCTGAGCGTTCACTAATAACGGCTAGTTTTTCAAACGTCGAAAATTGTCAGAACATACAGTATGTCGACAACGGCCATATTGAAATGCTACCAACGGCTCTCTCAACTCAGCTATATATATGGAAGTATTCAACGAAGACAAATTGCGATGAGAATACAAATATGTTGATATCATAAGTCATATGCTTCGACCACTCTTTGTTCTTCTTCGTTTTCTATATCATATATCTGTAAGAGTGAAAATATTTGTATTGTACTTCAGTGAGCATTTTACCCACTCTGTAAGAGAGCTTGTAAATACTTCATCTGTATTTCAAAAGTGTTCTCAAGGTAGAGGGACCTTGAGAGGATTGATCACCTTACGGGGAAGTTGTAGAGCGAATTGTCAGTAAGACTTTCTGTTCATAAGACTTACAAGGTGTAAGCAGTTAAGAACGTTGCTGCTCATAAGACTTACAGTGGTGTAAGTAGGAGAGAACATTGCTGCTCGTAAGACTTGCACGGGTAAGCAGGAGAGAAAGGTCTTTGGGATTGCTTTACTCAACTTGCCGTAAGAGGGAGTAAACCTTACAGTATGTAAGAGGGAGTAATTTCATAAGAGATTTGTACAGGTTTTTCTTGTGCCCGGTTAAACAAGAAGATAGTGGATTGGAAATCTCAGGAGGAGCCTAGGGACTGGACGTAGGTCATCATAGATTGAACCGAACCAGGATAAATCACAATTTTCACATTCTCTTCTCTAAGCTTTTATATTTCCAGCATATACGATTTACACAATTGCTTGTGAGTTTATACTTCTATATATACTGAGTTAACAATCTGCGAAAAGATTTTAAAAGATCAGACTTTCTTATCATACACCCAATTCACCCCCTCTTGGGTGTCAGCCAGCTCTAACACCTCTGCCAGCTTGAGCTTTTCTAGATCTGCAGATCATGTCCATAGCTATACCTGGAAGAAGATACAGGTACTGATTTAAGAATTTAATTGCATTTTTATTTTAAGAAAATTTTATTTTCAAATTTAGTTAACTATTTTATTATATTGTTACAGTGCCATTTCCAGCCCAATAACAATGATTGCGGGTATTATATAATGAAATTCATGAAGGATGTCATTACTCATATTAGCTCGTTTGGATTAGCTTATGGAAGCTCCATAAGTGCTTATAAATCGTGATTCACAGAATACGAAGTAACTTTTACAGTTTACGAAGTTTCTTTTACGGTCTACGAGGTAAATATGTGGAGGAGATTTATCTCGATTTACGTTAATCGGGCTTATAAAATAAGCCCAATTACAAATAGAGTTTCCAAACATGCTACAGCTTCAGGTTCCACTAAAAGTAAGTCATTTTCGTACAATACATATTATGTTTTAAATTTAATTAATTGTCTGATAATTAATGTTGAGTTATATTAATTCATTTTTTGCATCATTGTATTGGTGTAGTATTATGAAGATCAGCGTTCTGGCAGTTTGACTAACAATCAAATCAATGAACTCATCGAGGAATTGTGTGAATATCTGTTGAGGAACTATTCTGGCTAGCAATACTATATAAACGTGCTAGGTTGTTTATTTGCTTATTGTTGTTATTGTGGATTTAAGTAGCTGAATTAATTACTGTCTTATATTCGCAATTGAGTAAATATATATTTAAAGGTGATTTTTTTAATTAGCTATTTTTTTGTATCAATTTAATTATTCCATTGTGGTTTGCATGGGTATAAAAATTTTTGTTTTTACTGTCAATATACAGGAAAGGTCAGACAAAAATATAGAAAGATTTATTAAAAAAAACAAAGGTGGCACTTTCTTGAGATAGCGCCACCATATGTCAGAAATAAATATAAATAAAAATTAAACTCACAAAAGAATTGAAAATAAAAAAAATATTTAAAAAAATAGGTCAAGGGTGGCGTTTTTTTAAGTAAGCGCCACCCTATGTCAATTTAAATATTTTAAAAAAATTAATATAATTACCCTAGGTCAATTTAAATATTTAAAAAAATTAATATAATAAAATTATATTATATTATATTTATATATATATAGGGTGGCGCTTATTTAAGAAAGCGCCACCCTATATGTATTTTTAAATATAATTAACGTCGTGTGTTTAATATTTTTTAAAAAATATTTAAATAGACCTAGGGTGGCGCTTATTTAAGAAAGCGCCACCCTGGGTTAAAATAAAATAAAAAAAATATATTAAAAATACATATCAATAGTGGCGCTTATTTAAGAAAGCGTCACAGGAAGTTCTACACAAGTTGTGGCGCTTTCTTGAATAAGCGCCACCCTAGGTTGTTTTAATTAAAAAAAATATTAGCTACTGTGGCGTTTGTGTTGGAGCACCACAACTTGTTTTAGTGGCGTTCTTATATGTGGCGCTTGTCAAGTGCCACTAATATTGTTGTTATAAGCGCCACAGCTTTTATTTTTTGTAGTAGTGCAAGGCCACTTTTTGGCGATTTATTTTTTTTAAAAGGAAGCAAAAGCTTCCATTGTTTTTTTTTCAAGGAAGCTTTGGCGCTTCCTAAAGAAGCACCAAAGCTTCCCTTGTTCCCTTATATAATTGATAGAGTTGCTATAGAGTCGTATGTTGATGAGCCATACCTTTTCTTTGAGAGTTATAAAAACTATTTGCAAGTTGACATAGTAGTGGTTGATGCTGATGACTAGCGGACATAGAAGGGTTGGGTGGAATCTCTACTCCGGCAGCTGACTTTGATGGTATTGTATCTTATATCTTTGTGGCAAGCAATGAGGCTAGTTCTGAATGTTTCATTGTACTGAAAAATTTGGCTAAGATTACCGTAAATACCTTATTTCCAACTCATCGGTTGCTATTAAATATTCTTTAATTTACAAATTGAAGAAGCTTTATAATGCTATGAATTTAATCCAATTTTTCTTATGTTTGGGAACCAAAAAGCACTCCCCTTTATCTCATAAAAAGGAATGAGTATGAAATTTGATCTTTGGAAATGAGATAGAGTGTACTCCTTCATTCTCTATCCATATACATATATGACCCAATTTTTAATATTTAGGGATTCCAATATGTTGAATGATGTCCTTATTTTCCCCCTGAATTTTCAATCCTACCATTTAACGAAATGTTTATAATTTCAATTTTTTTCTTAAGGTATTTATTAGGAGTATATCTAAAATGATATCATCGTACTTTTAAAAAGAAAAAGGAGTATGTTATTGGTACTTTCAGCCAATACAACCTTTTAAAAAGAAACAAAACTAGTATGTTCTTAAGGTATTGCTTTCCATTTTTTTTATTTTTCTTTAATAATGGAAGCTTTGGTGCTTCCTAAAGAAGCAACAAAGCTTCCCAACACCAAAACTTCCAATTATTTTTAGCTTTCCATTTGTTTTATTTTTTAAAAAAAATGGGAAGCAATGGCGCTTTTTGAGCAAGCGCCAAAGCTTCCTTACAAGCATTGCCAAAGCTTCCCATTTTGTTATTTATTTTAAAATGGGAAGCGATGGCCCTTTTAGAAGAAGCGCCAAAGCTTCCCTACAAACCTTGCCAAAGCTTCCCTTTTTTTTAGTTTTTTTAAAAATGGGAAGCAATTGTGCTTTTTGAGAAATTGCCAAAGCTTTTCATACCTTCTTTAGTGCTTTCTACATAAGCGCCATACAAGGTGCTATAAAATCTTACAAACCTGTCATTATCGCCCTCCTACTTTCCTTATCAATTGTCCCCACTCCTTCTTCTTTTTTACTGTGGCAAATAGAAGCTTCTTTTGTCCCCACTTTCCGTTTTTTCTTATCTTCTCCTCATGCACATTTTTTCAACATTTGGTCACTACTTTCGTTGCAGTACAAAGCTTCCTTACACACGTGTTTTTTCCTTCTTTTCTCATTGTAGTATAAAGCTTCCTCTCCCATGTGTTTTTTTCCTTGTCTCAACCTCCTACAAAAGTTCCCTGGCTTGTAAGTGTTTTTTTTTACATTTGATCCACGTTTTCTATTTTTTGTTAGTTAAAATATGTCATGACTCTTATATGTTTGTGCATAATTTTTGTTTTCCAGGTATTTATTTGAAGTTTCTCTATCTGCTTAAACTTTCTATACATTATAAGTTTTTTAATTTCTGAGCTTACAAACATAATAATGCTGGTTTAATCGTGCGTAGCAATAATGTGTATGGCTCAAGTTTAACTAACTTAATTGCCAAGGTTCATTCATACTTGATAAATGAAGACACAATATTGTAAAGGATACCTGCAAGTTTAGTGATGGATCATTCTACAAATATAATAATACTAGTTTAATCCTCCATAAAAGTACATGTTGTCAATAGTGAAAAAGTTGTTGTAAATGACATTGATGAAATGGTCAAATTGGGTGGAAGTGTTATAAATGTTGCTGGTAGTTTAATAAATGATTGCTTTGGAACCAATTAATTTAATAAACATATCTGGAAGTATTTTTGTTGGCTTGTTATGGAACTAATTACTTTAACTATGATATGTAGTGTTGAAAAATATGATTTATTTTGTTGTGAGTTGTGAAAAATTATTATGATGTTGCAGGATTAATTGGTTGATTATTTGTAACTTAAAGAGAGTGTTTAATATTTGGAAAACTTCAAATTTTAGGATGTTATGCTGTTGAATTTTTTTAAAATAGATAACAAAAGATAAAAGAAATTAGTAACTGCAAGAGCAAGCAACTGACCACTTCTAAAAATATGTTTAAGGTACAGATGGATAAAAAATGGATGTCATCTGATCAGTGCTCAAAGAAATATATAGATGGGCTGAAAGAGTTTATTAGATTTACAAGCAAGCATATAAATGATCCTAACAAAACCGTGTGTACTTGCTTATCTTGTTGTTATGGAAAGCGGATTAGTCCGCTTGATTTGCTATATCATTTGGTATGTTATGGAATTGATCAATCATATACACGATGGATAAGGCACGGTGAGACGGATGATGCACATAGTGATCGGGTACATACCACGATCGGTTTAATATCCCAAATTTTGGGACAAGAGGCTTGAGATTAAGCCTAGATTTAATGGACTACTAAACCCCAATTTAGCAATTATCCTAGTAAGGCATACTAGTATTCCCTAAAATTTCTTTATATCCTTGGCATATTAAAGGGAATATTATGGTGAATCAAAAAGCTCGAGAAATGAAAAAACAATGCAATGAGGAGTCACACACAACATAGTTAATTGGAATACAAAGTAGTGTTGCTACTGGTGAATTTCCTGGTGTGGCGGTCGTGTTTGTGTGACATCTTTCTAGGGGCAAATGATGTCCAAAAATTACTAAAACTTTATATAATGAAATTAAACTTATAAAGCTTTAATATGAGAGGTCATATAAGCTATTTGGAGCTATACACAAAGATATATGTATTTTTGAAGTTAGCCCAGTAAAACTAGCAATTTTCAATGGCAGCGTCTAAAAACAATAATTCTGAGAAGTATGAGCTTCCATTTGGCCAAAGGTTATATTTTTTATTAAAACTAGACTTAATAAGGGTTACATATCCTTTAGAACCACCCCAATTGGATATTTACACAATTAGATATGAATTTTCAAAGTTTGATGAAAATTCTTCCCAATTTTGCATTAAGTGCAAAAATGGAAGAAAATGTACATTTTGCCATAAAACAAGGAAATAATTATTTTCCTAATATTCCTAATAATTTAAATTAAATGGAAATTAATAAGAGGAAAATGACTACTTGATAATTTATAAGCCTATTTTAGTGAATTATTATCAAGAAATGTCAAAAAGTCAAAAGACCAAACGTCAACAATTTGCAAGATGACATAGGGGATAATCTAAGACCAACATATATGTTCCCTCATATCTCATTATGGACGGCATAAAAGAGAAGGAAAAAGGGAAAATGGAATTATTGAAATATCATACAAAAGTCAAAATGTGGACCAATGGAATACAAGCACATGTAAAGCCATTCCATTATATCACCAACCCTTCATCTTTCTCCACTTATTCTCGTGTAAATCTGAACCAAGGAGAAAGAGGGAGTTCAAGAGCTTGGCAAGAACAAGAAGCACAAGGGAGCTTAGGGATTTTATAAATCCAAGGTAAAAACTTGGTAAATCTTGTGATTCTTGCTTCCTAATCACTCTATAATCTCTCCTAACCTCTTCTCTATGAAATCCATATTTTTCAAGACAAATTAAGAGAGAGGAGAGAATGAAAAATGAAATTTTAGAGAGAGAAAGACAAGAAATCAAGAGGTAATCACCAAAACTTGATCGTCTTGTCTTGTATGAGGTTGTTGTTGATGTTGTTGGTGGATATTGTGTTGTTTTCTCTTGTTTTCAAATATTGGGCTGAAGCAAAACCTAAGGAAAATGATGCCCAAATTTCCTCTAAACATGTCCACTTAGTGTTTAAATGGTTAATCTGTTGGAAATTGTGCCCAAAGGGCCAATCATTGTACCTTAAACATTATTGTTATTTAAGAATTTCTCCTTATTGTTATCATATCATTTGCATGTTTATTATGATAATTGTATCCTTGGATGAACTATAAAGATTATCCTAAATGTCCCTGGTCAATTATCTATGCGGGAGCAAAGATGAAATAAGACCAGTATGACTTTGATGAGGTATAGAGATACAAATCAAAGTCTTAGGCACTTGTAGGAGTATAAGGTGCTGGACCGACCCGCTATGAGAAAGTTACATGGATTAAGTCATAAGCTTATCTCATACATATAATCATGTCACAGTGCCCTCTAACCTGAGATCATCATAGATTCCTGCATGAAACTTGCTAAGTTTTGACCTAGTCAAAAGTCACCTTTGACCCGGTGATGATAAAGGCTACAATCGGGCTTAGGAGTTTTCATGAAGAGGAATGTGAGTGGTCAAGATGGAATTTGTCCCTCACATTAGTAAGAGATATTACTGGGCCCCTCGATGAGTGAGTCTGAAAAATGTATGGCCATACTATAATGGGAAGGAGTTTCCATTTCTAATTTCAGGCTACTCAGGAATCGGGAAAGTGATGGTCAGGAACAGGAGGATGACGTTGTCCATGCCTCATCCTTGACCAAAATATCGTGTGACAAAAAGGGACGTGACATGGTTGTATAAAAGGTTGCATCGTATCATCGATCCTCATGTGAATTAGGTAGTCGTAATGTCTTGCTAGAGGCCGCTTGTGACTTGTGGGCTAGAATAGTTTTTGGCCCACTGCCAACTTTGTGTGGGCCTACAGGGTCGCACACAAGAATAGCCCAACACGAGCTATGATGTCCAGATTCATTGAATCTAAGATGTGTCTAAGATTCAATGAATACAATATTTGACCTAGGGTGGATGAATTATATATATATATATATATATATATATATATATTCAAAAAAATAATAATATATATATATAGATTATAATATTATTATAAGATGTTATTTTTATATTTAATTTATTTGATAAATTAAATAATTAAAACTAATACAGATATCATATCTTAGATTTAATTTATAAAGATAAATTAAATCTATTGGCTCTTTAATTAGATTAAATGAATATGATAAATTAAATCTGTTTGACAGATTTAATCAAGTCAGATTTATTTGATTTGATTTGAATTTCAAATTAATTAAGATTAATTTTGAGATTCCAATACGGCCTACATCAGATATAAAATTTGAAGGGCTAGAGAACCCTAGGCTGTACGGAGAACTTGGAGAGCCGTGAGAAACCCTAGAGAGGCATCTTGGAGGCGCTAGCACGCTGCCGCATTGGGTCTTGTTCGTGTGGATACCGGTAGAGGGAGGCGACCAGAGGTGTTGACTCCTAGAGATAGAAAGCACGAAAAACATAAAGGTACTATTCTAACTACTCGATTTAGACGTCTTTGATAGATCCGTGATTAGGATTCAAGGTTTTTAAACGGTTAATTTTTCCTCTGCGTGTACGAATCCCAACATAATCATGTGTTTAGAAGTAGAAATGAAGTGATTAAGTAAGAGAAAACAAGAAAACAACATGTTATTCCTAGAAACCCTAACTTATTGTTCTGTAGGTGATGTGAGGAAGGAGTGGAAATTTGGTAATTTTGATATTTCTATTGGCTTTAGAAGGCAAAATTGTGTAAGTATGCAAGTGTCCATGAGTTTTGGATGTTTGTATATCAATTTGGAAGTTTATGAAATATGTATGTACATGTTGTAATCTGCCCTATCTAGAACAGTAATGTTGTGAGAGATGTTTCATGAGCCAAACCTTGTCTAAGAATCCAAAAATTTTCCATAATTAAAGTAGAGATATAGAGCTTTAATTTGATATGTATTTGGTAATTTTTGGACAAGTAAATTGGGAGATATAAGTTTTTAAAGTTTGGACATGAAAAACTGGCAATTCTGAAATAGGGTCTAATAAAATGGAATTATGTACTTTAATTGTTAGTTGAAAGGTGATGCAGAGAAACCATTATATGCCGGTAATGCTAAATACACAAGATTGCTAGCAGTATTGAAATTGTACAACTTTAAAGCGTGCTATGGATTGAGTGATTTTGGTTTCACCGTACTGTTTGAACTTAAGCAAGATATGCTCCTAGAAGAAAATGTACTTCCTACCAAGATATATGAGGCAAAGCGAATACTTTGCTCTACAATTGACATGGGTTATGAGAAAATACATGCATGCCCTAACGATTGCATATTATTTCAGAATCAGTATGAAAAGTTAGAGAAGTGCCCTAAATGCAACGCATCTCGATATGGGAAGAAGAAAGGAAAAAGTCCCTCAAAGGTCGTATGGTATTTTCCCATTATTCTGAGATACTACCAACTATTCAGTAATGCGGAGATTGTTAAGCTGTTGACGTGGCATGCAGATGAAAGTAATGAATATTTGAATATTCCTGAGGATGATCTTTCCTTTGACATGTTGTGGTCAAAAGTAGATATTGATATAGATGAAGATGAAGATAAAAATGAACCCTTATACATGAGACATGATCATTAAGAGATGACTTGGTTTTAAAATCAAACAAGAAAAAGGAAAAGATGATAATGAGTAACTTGATTTTTTGCCTTGGATGTTTTATTACATATATTCATATACTTGAACTTAATTTACTTTCATTGTCATGATTGTCACTATACGCTGATGTTTTGTTTGGTTTATTTTGTCAAGCCTCGGGGTACACTCCTCGGTGGATAGTAAAAGGTACCTTAACACACATGTTTTTCGCCCAACCTCTCAACTGCAATCAACCAGGTCGGTGCCTCAGCCGCCTGGCCATATCGGGGTAAGAGCCACAACTTCATCCACACTCTCATCAAGTGAGTGTAATATCCTTGATTTTGGGCTTAGGAACTTGAGGATAAGCCTATATCAGGCAGACTATTAGGCCCTAGTTTAGTAAAAGTCCCAAGAATATTGAGGAGATAGAATGATTTTTAAAGTCTATATCCAAGCAAAGGACGAGCCCTAGGTTACATGAGGCTCACAACGCATAAGTAGTCGGATAAAGTAATCCGGTGTATTAGCACCTTGGCGCACTTGGCGCCATATTTGGATAGTGCAAAAAATACATGTGTAGACCATGTAGGGCCCTAGAATGTGTGATTAGACTCCTCAGGGAAGAGAACAAGTCTCTGGATTATATGAGAGCTCAGTGTGTGCGATTAGATGGATAAAATATGTCAATAGAGGTGTGCACATGGCATTTTTAGGGAAGGTACATATACCCTACATTTTTTTAATAGGAAGAAGAAACATAGGCTATGTGAGTCCGACATATAGATACACCGACATACACAGTCGGCAATCTTCAGAGGTTGCACATGTGGCGCGGTCCCGAGTAAAAACCCGAGTAGAATCCTGGGTAGATGCCGATAAAGTAGCTTTATTTAAGTAAATTTATTAAAGTAGCTTTAATAAAGTAGTAATGATGACCCAACTTTTGGGTTGGCACCACAAGAAGGTGACACTTGTCCCTTCATCATGAGATTCATAAAGTGACTTTTGTGTTGGCACTCTCTGGAGGCGTCACCTAGCACAATGGTAAGGGAAATCCACCGGTCTCTGATCCTGATACACGATTGATGTTCATGAGTACTGTATAGGGGAGTCAGAGGAATTTATCATACCCCAATTCCCTAACATTAAAGTCGGTCAAAACTCAGGAAAAAGAAGTGGACCAGGTGGGTCAAGGACACATGGCACTTTATGGACCCCACACATGGGACACATGTCACTTTAAGACAGCACAACTCTTTTTCTTCTCTTATTAAATTCAGCCAATAGGCCAAAAATGGCAGAAAATTCATGGCAAATAAAGAGAAAATGGAAGAGAAAAGAGAAAGGATGAATAGTGAAAGTTCTGGAGGTCTGAAGATGATTTCACCCCCGATTCGGCATTCCATCTTTCGGAGTCTTCTCTAATATTGTTCCTCTCAATGAGTGCAATATTTCTATAGTTTTGGATTTTCTGTCAAAGGTGTTTGATGTCATCTACTCGGGAGAGGTACTGCCGGAATCAGGAACCGGTTATGGAATCAAGCAGAGGTAAGCCTAAGATCCGATTTAAGATGTATATCTTTAGTCTTGATCGGTTAAATTTGGAGTTAGGCACTATCCTATTTTTTTCCAGACCCTTATTTATGGGGAAGGAGTGTGAATTTGTTATTTTTTATGCTTCCAATGGGTTCAAGATGAAAAAATTTGTGGGATAGCGGTGAGAAACCGGTCCCGGAGGCATTAGAATCAAAAATAAAATTTTCGCCCAAAACTTTGAAGTTTCGGCCATACTTGGTTAATGGATGAAGGAATATGATTTTTCCAAATTTGAGGTTTCCAATGGATTCCTTGGGCAAAATTGTGTGGGGTGAAGGTGTGGTTGTGATTTTAGAAGGGTTGGATTGGAAACTCAAAAATTGAAGTTAAAGGAATAGTGCTACCAAATTTCGTTTTCTGGAGGCGGGTAGTGTGTGACGTGATTTTTTATGACTAAATATTATCAGATGATCCTGATGTTTTCTAAACTAATATTATACACATTAATATTTAATTTGATATATAATAAGTGTCATTTGGGTTAGTAGATTGTAAGATATGAATTTTTAAAGTTTAGGCATTGAATTTGGAACAAATTCTGGCACATTTGTGTTAATTGAGGATTTTGGAATTCTGGGTGCATAACTAGCAGTAGATGATAATTTTTCTTTAAAGTATACTTAAATAGATTTACCTAGGACTTTGAACCACCATTTGAAGTTCTAGAAAATAAGTTATGATTTTTCAAAGTTGGTCAATGAAATCTGGCAGATTAGATTGACCTACAAATTTGTGGCATTAGAAGTAATTTGAGATAAGTATGGATCCAAAGATTAGAGAAATGTCCTAGAGGCTAAAGTAGCCCCATTGGACATTAATTTTTCATGCCTCAAATAATGTGGTTATTTATCTAGGGCCATGAAGTGACAAAGAATGAGCAACTTCAATAGTTGGAGAAAAGGTACAAGAGGAGGACTAAAAAACAAGAGGTAGTAATCTTACCCTAGTTTCGTGTACTCGATATGTATGCATGTGTATTAATTTATGTGATTTATATACTTGATTATGATGAGCATATTTGAATGATGAAGCTATGTTTCTGTTTATGTCATGGTCATGAGTATAGTTTGTGAAGCATTAAGCATGCAAAAATGTCATTATGTGGCATGCATCTAGTTAAGGCTATCATATCATGCACTTAGTGCATATCTTGCATGCATTATGGTGTTGTTTACTGCTAAGATTCCTCCGAATCTTACCCTCCCCCAACCAACCATTTAGACAGGTGGACACAGGTGGTATGCTGAAAATAGAGAAGAGGACTGCACGAGAGAAGTGTAGAGTTGGAATGAAGACAGGGATGTGTTCATATGTATGGTTTATGTACTAGAGTAGACACTTTAGTAGCCCTGTGTGGCTACACTATCTGTATATATATTCATTTTATGAATGAACTAAGAATGATCAGAGAATTGAGCTAAAAGTCACTCTGATAGAAATAAATGAATGGTAACCCCTTGAAAGGAAATTAATAAGGTAAGTTTTGGTTTTAGAACACTAATTAACGATATTCCTCAGCCAGAACAAATAAATTAACGCTTCTGTATTTGTAATAAGGGGGTATGTAAGACGGGTCTTATAGTGAGAACCCCTAATCATGGGTTGAATTCTGCATCTTCAAACATGCTCTGATACGAAAATGTTAGAACTGGCCGATACCCAAGTGGGGGTGAATTGGGTGTTAAATAAAAAATCAAGAACTTTGGAAATATTTTTTCATCTTTGTGAAAACAAAAAGTATGAAAGTAATCAAGCATAAATCAACAGTCAGTTATTTAAATAATATATGCTAGAAATATAAGAGTTTAGGGAAGAGAATATACAAACTGTGATTTATCATGGTTCAGTCCAATCCACAATGACCTACGTCTAGTCCCCAAGCTCCTCCTGAGATTTCAATGCACTATCTCTCTTAAGTTTAACCGGGTACTTGAGAACTACTACAATCACACAAGTTCGATCCGGGCACTTGTGAAGCCTTTACAATTCTCACACTGAGATAACGACTCCCTCTTACAAACTGTAAGGATACAATATTTTTCCTACTCAAGATCCCCTAAAGTTGAGTAACTCTCACAAGATATAATAATTACAATGAAAGCATACTTCTCTCTATATGAAGTAGATGAAGATTAACACTAAAGTACATTGTAGAAGTATGATTACAGAGCTTTTGCTAAGATTTGGAGTTTCGGCATTTCAACATTGTATATAGAGGCTCTCGTGTCTTTGTTCACATTAAATGTCTATCCTTTTATAGTTGATAAAGATTTATGACCATTGAGCTTTTCTTCTTCCTGTTGAGGCTTACAAAATATGACTATTGAAGTAGCTGAAATCGATGTTGGAAGTTTAAGACGAAAAGGTCCTTTTTCCAATTTGTGTGTTAATACCTGTTTGATCACCTGAAAAATACTTAATCACTAATGTAATTAAATGTTAGAATGATTAGAATCAAGAAGAATAAGTTACACATAATTTCAATGATTTTCAAAAGTTTCAAGGTGATGTTGTTTTCTGGAAAACTTGGTTATTCAAATAATATCATCCATATTCGAATATCTCTGTTGATTTTGAAATGTATTCGGATAACCTTCATTGTATTCGAATAGAAGAACTCAATTTCTATTGAAGTATATTCGAATACACTTTCCTTTATTTGAATAATATCCTTTGTATTGGACTTGACATTATTCGAATACATCTTTCCTTATTCGAATAGCTTCTTCAGGAAAACAAGTGATCTTATTCAAACACAGCCACTTGTATTCGAATAATATTCTTTGATAATGAACTTTCATATTTGAATAAACCAACCCTAATTCAAATAAGCTTGCTCAGAAAATAGGTGATGTTATTCGAATAATGCCTCTTGTATTCGAATAGACTTCTTTGATAATGAGTAATCTTTATTCGAATACTCCATTCCTTATTCGAATAATCCTTCAAAATTTGAAATGTATTCAAATAATCAATTCCCTATTTGAATAGTTTCTCACACAAAATATATGATTTTATTCGAATATACTTATTGCTCTTCAAATGAACTTTTTACAAAACAAGGAGAGCTTATTTGAATACTACAACCTCTATCCGAATAAGCCACTGATTCTAAATAGGCATAACTCTTTGGATATAACTCCAAATTTGACAAATGACCTATCCCCATAAACCTCTTTAAGTCTTCTTTGCACAAAAACTAGAACCAATCCAAAATACTTTGTATTCCAAAAGTTATAATACAATTTGAATCAACTAGTCTAGAACAGAGCATTGAATTCGAGCACCAACTTTCAAAATTCATATCTCTTTCATATGAACTCATTTTAACTTTATATCAGTGTTTATTTGTCTCATTGGAAGTCTAGTTTCATATGAAATAAGTTTCAGCTTAATCAAAGTTGTGATTTGAGATATATGACCAAATTACCGAACAACGCTCATGCTTAATGAAACAGAGTCCACTGTTGTTATTCGAATAGCATTGCTTCTATTTGAATAAAATGACTCTTATTCAGTTATAGACTGTTCGAATACTCTTCTTACTATTTGAATAGCATTTATTCTATTGCACTAAGCTTATTTGAAAGACCCAAGCGCTTTTAACTTCAAATTAAGTCATTCCAACTTCCATTTGACCATAAAGAGCTCCAGTATCACTTCTAAGAGCTTCAATAGTGATATTTCCATTAAATTTTACAAGTTCTTCTTTCTTCAATCTCTTTGTTCTTGATTTTCCTCTTGATGATCATTCTCCATAACCCAACTAAATAACTCCTTTCTTTTCTTGACTTCATTTTCCTCATATTTAATAACTTCTATCTTCAATATCTTCTTAATCTATTCTTCTTGATCAATTTCCATATCCCAACTTGATATCTTCTTTCTTTGCTTGACTAATCTACAAGATATTTCACATTAAACACAGTAGTTAGTCAATATAGGAGATAAATACATTATGTAAATTTTTTGTTCTCAATATTTAACATCTATATTTGACATCATCAAAACTAATCATATCTAACATATATAACTTGTAGGAAAATGGATCCCCACAACGGAGATGAAGTTGTTCCCGTTGAAAATAACGGTCAGGCAACATTTGAGGCCGACATAGCCCGAGGCAGGACCGTAATGTCCAAACTGATCAAACTAAGAAGTAAGGGCATTAGGTTAGAGCTTCAATGGAATGAAAAGGGAAATCCAATTAGACTAAATACTAGCTCCTTTAATAATTGCATTGGGACTACTGTCAAAGAAAGAGTCCCTATTACAGTTTCAAATTGGAGACAGGCGAAGAAAGATTATGTTGATATCATTTTGGGTTCAGTCAAGGTAAACATTATTTACTTTATTATTTTGGTTGTTTATTTCATGAATTACAATCTAACAAATTATGTGTACTTTTTTCTTACAGTCTTGTTTCATTATCAAAAAAGATAAAGAGAAATTCGTGCTAAAAAAATTTGGCAAAATTTTGAGATGTTTTCGTTACGATCTTGACAAATTCTACTTGTGGGACAACAATGACAATATCATTCCTATACCGCCCGGAGTTGTACGATGGAATAATTACTCAAGAGCAGTGGGATGAGTTTGTGAGCTCACATACTACTGCGGAATTTGTGGTAATATAATATTAGCCTTTACATACTACTTGTAATATATTTGTAATTAATATTTTCTAATATGAATCATTTGGATTTAAACAGGAATGAAGCGAGCAAAATCGCAAAAAAGCAAGCAGTATGTCATACTGGTACATAAAAGGATCAGTATCATATGTAACGTTAGAGCAACAATTGGTAAGAACTAATCATTATTTCATATAAATATAATTTTTATACTAATTTTTAACTACAACTAACTTTGATATGAAAATCTAAGAATCACATCCTGATGTCACACATATACCATAGCATGATTTGTGGCTAACCGGCTGCACAAATAAAAAAGGAGAAATTCCCAGTGAACAAGCCAAAAAAGTTGTGGAATATTGTGTAAGTAGTGGATTATGCATAAATAAATATTTAGCTTTACTTAATGATTCTATTTGATAATAACTAATATTATTGTAATTCTTTTTATGATAGGGTAAAATGATGCAGGAGCAGCCAAAGTTGGCGAATTATGTTGGTCGCAATGATTTGCTTAGCAGAGCTCTTGGAGCTCCTAAGTATGATAGTCATCTTCGGGGTACTGGTTTTGAAGTCAACCAAACATCATACTTCGAACCCCAAAAGCAACCCAATAAAAATGACTTTTTGTAACTAAAGGAGGAGATTTGTGGTTACAAGTATCAAGTAGAACAGGAGATTAGTGGCTACAAGCATCAAGTAGAATAATTTAATAATCATATGCACTTAATGTAAGAGCAAAATGCGTTATTGAAGGCTCAAATTAACACCTTACTGTTGTCTCGACCAGCACCAAGTCTAATGTGTGACAACACAAGTACGAGGGATAGTTTCCCCTCCATGCCTAAAGTTTCCTTTGGTAATTAATTTCTTCTCTATTTAACTTTTTTGTTATGTTATAAATTAGTGTACCTTAATATATTAACTCTATTTTTCATAGGGCAAATTGACATGCAAGTTTCACGTCGATAAATCTTTCAAGCACATAGTTGCTATGGGTATAGCCTACAGCACCGACAATGATACACTGCAAATTCACCATTGCCCACGAACACACTCCGAGTAAGGGTTGACGTATGCACAGATGAAGATGCCCTCTTACCAATCCCTTCTCAAGATGAAGAAACAATGGTGAAAGATGTTATCGGTGGTTATGTTGCATGGCCAATAGGTTTGATTGTGCCATTTCAAAATGTAGTTAATTTACAATTCCTTCTACTTTTTCTATGCACTTCCATTTAAAGCTGTATGATTTAATTTCATTATTTTTGTAGGTTGCTGCTGCTCGTCCTAAAGGAAAATGAATTAAAGGGCATGGGAAGAACTCAAAGTGTTCAACAACCTAGAAGTCCCAACCCTCAACCAGCAACCGAAGCAACAGACAAATGGGCACATACCACCAATAATTGGCATCAATTGGCACGGTATAGGATGCATAGATTCATCTTTGTCAGCCCACACCTCCTTGGCCAGCATAGGGGAGAGATTTGGAAGCACAATCTAAAGATCTTAGAGACTGCTTTATGCGTAAAACAACCCCTAATAAGCTCTTTCTAGTGCCATACAATCCAGGGTAAGTAATTTGCAACAATCTTTGAATGTATGTTTTTTTATTCTTTCACTTTTACTATAAAATGATTGTCGAAGTAAAATTTTTAAAATATTTTAAGGCACATTGGATATTAATCTTTATCCATCCAGCGGCATCAGAAGGCCCCCGTGTTTTCTATCTGGATCCTCTAGCAGCTGGTTATCCAGAGAACCATCCTAATATGCAGATTATCTTCAATAAGTAAGTGTGTGGGTTTATGTGTAAATATCTGCATGCGTGATTATTGAATAACCAAAATTAATCAGTCACTACTTGTTTTGTTAGTGCATTGACCACCTATAGAATCCATATTGGATTGAGCTACTCTAAATGCAATGACCCAATCAATAGCTATGTGTGGAGGAAGATTATGGTACTTATATATGAATTTACTCAAATTTCGTTAGTAAACAAATTTTATTCAAAAATTGACTTAATTATTTCATTGTACTGTTGCAGTGCTCATTCCAACCAAATAATAATGATTGCGGTTATTATATTATGAAATTTATGCAAGATATAGTTACTCATTGACAAAATTATGTTCCTATGAAAGTAAGTTCCTTTACTTGCAATTGATATTGTGTTTTAAATTTAATTGACAAGTATCTACGCTAATTGATTTTTAATAATTTTAATTCTTTGTGTACATGATTATTTATATAGTATTATGAAGATCAACGCTTTGCTGAGTTGATTAACCATCAAGTGGATGAAATCATTGAAGAATGGTGTGAATATATGGTCAAACAATTAGCTAACTTAGGCATATAGGTTCTTTCTTGCCTAATGTTTTGTTTATTCGCTTTAAAATTAATTGTACATTATAATTGTTGTAATACAATACATTTTGTAGTGATTCTATGAATCAGTAATTTGTTTTACGTTATTTCATTTTGCTATCTTATTGTAATTTTCCTGTTTAATCAATAAAAGAAAATTATTACAAAAAATTATTAAAAAAACCTCCAATAGGAGGGCCAAAGGAGGCCAGGACCTCCTGATCAAGCGTCAAAGGAGGTAGGGGACCTCCTTTGACGCTCGATGATTAAGAGCCAAAGGAGGTTCTGATTGAAGCGCCAAAGGAGGTTATACCTCCTTTGGCCCCTCCTTTAGTGCTTCATGTTCAAGCGCCAATCACCATAGCTTATCTTTCAGAATTAAAGTCTTTAAATAAACACCTATGACACTTGTCTAAGAAGCGCCAATGGAGGTATGGGACCTTCTTTGACGCCTCATGTTCAAGTGCTAATGACCTTCATTGGTGCTTGAACATGAGGCGCCAAAGGACGTCTCATACCTCCATTGGCACTTCTTAGACAAGCATCATAGGTGTTTATTTAAAGACTTAATTCTAAAACATAAGTTATAGCGATTCCATAAATTTAAGAAGCGTCATAGGTATTTTTAATAGCGCTTAAAACTTTGGCGCTTCCAAAGCGCCATAGTATTCTTTAAAATAAGTGGCATTAAATCCCTCTTTTGTAGTAGTGAATGTTTTTATACTTCTTATACCACGTTGGTATCATACAAAGCGCCATAGTATTCTTTAATTATTTTGTCTTTGGATTAATTTGTAATTGTAATGACTATACCTCTTTCTATTTTGATTAAAAAAATAAAAAAAAAATTATATTAGATTGACGAAAAGAAACAATGGAGAATTGCTAAAAAAATACCTTTGGGGCAAATTAATTGTCAAATGCTACCATGAAATATTTGTTGCACACAATGGAAGATACTTTGCACACACACAGAAGATATTTTGCACATAACAGAAGATGTTTGCACGTTCGCAGGGAAGATTTTTGAACACACGTAAAATTATTTGCACACAACAGAAGATTGTTTGCACGTGTGGTAGCATTTGGTAATTAATTTAGCCCAAAAATATTTATTTGTAATTTTCCCAAGAAACAACCTTATTAAAGTAAGTGTGGAACGACTAAATAGAATCTATGTAAGCTAACCATAATAGTCCAGGAGTTGTTGTTTTAATTATTATTATTATTATTATTATTATTATTATTATTCATTTACAGTCTAAGAGTTTAATAACGAGGCCTAAAATAACGCAATCAGAAATATTTTCAAGTTTCTACCGCCTACTAGGAAAATTATATAACTCAATTGCATGTAAAATATATAAATTAAAAAATATATTATATCAAAATTTCAAGACATAAATTAGTTAATACTATTTCATTGGTATGTGTATATAATTTAGCTTTTGTCTCAAAAAAAAAATGTGTATAAAATTTTGCTGTCTTATAAAAAGAAATGAAGGTAGTATTTCATAAAATAATTATTTTTACATTGTATCTACTGAAGTTCTAAAATGTTCATATCAAATTTTAATAATGGATATTATTTTTTTCATAATTTAATATTTTAATTTATAATTTTATAAAATATTAAATTTAAACCTTTAAAATTTAATCAAATGGTAATAATCAGAAGAGAATTGAGTGATTCTAGATCAAATTAATAATGGGATCACTTGTAGTTATATACTCCATCCAGTCATTTTTATAACATACAAGTAATTGAATTACATAAATAAGAAAGTTAATTAAAATTGATCAAAAGCAATAAATATGTAAAAACTGTAACTTATTTTCTAAAAATACCTCAATTTATGGAGAGTGAGTGAGTAATTAATGCAATAAGACTTACCAATAAATAATGGAGGAAAAAAATGATACTAAGAAATTTAGATAATCTATTAAAAGATTTAAAAAAAGAAAGCTCAAATACATAAAATGCAAAGAAACCCTAAAATAGATGAGAGGGAGCCGTCGCTACGGCCGAAAACCATACCGCCTTCATAATCCCTCAACTTGAATCCGTGGGTAGAAAAACGCCGCCATCAGCAACAAAGCCACTATAACAAGTGGCTGTTTGAAGAATCATCCCAAAAGATTCACTACTTTTATCAGCAATAAAGCAACCAGATTAGTTGTTAAAGAAACTCCATAAGAAAATCTCATAGAATAAAAGCACTCGTCATTGCCAGCAACCCCTAATAATCTTTTGAAAGATAGAGCCAACAATATATAAGACCATAGTTACTAAATCTCAACCCACAAAACCGCGAAACATAGCCACCAGGTGAGATTTGTTACCATTAAAACTCTCAACTCGATTTATTGCAGTAAAAAAATTAACACCACTATAAGAAGCCTAAAGAAACATGAAAATAAAGAGAAATCAACACAAAATACGGATGTTTCTACTCCCAGCTAAAACTGGAGAGAGAGATGCTGTGAAAAAAGCTCGTCCAACAACTAGAGAAGAGCTTCCAACACCCAAGAAGTCGAGAGGAGGGAGAGGGAAAAAGGAGAGACCCCTACGCAAAAAGTTGGGGAGGAAGACGTTGTCAATTAGTGTCTCTTATAAATAGCAACATGCTATAGGGGAAAAAAATTCATGCACATAGGACGCAAAGGAGTGTTTTGAAAAATGCTTATTCTTTCTATGAATCAAGAAGATGAATTGATGCCAATTAAGTAATTATTATGTAGCTTGGCATCTAATTGTGTTATAAATTACACTTACAAGGGTTCCCAGCAAAACTAATTTAATTTTGGGCATCATGGCTTGGTTTGCCAATGGGAGACCACAAAACGGTAAGCATAATAATGCTTCTCATCTTTAACAAATAATGATTATTTTAATATTTAGTTTATCTTTCTTTTCTTTTTCTCTATTTTTAAATTAGCAATTCTTGGAATTAAGGCTTCCTTTTCTTGGCAACTTGTGACACCAATTCAAATCCTGTGCATTATTCATAAAATTAAATTCGTTTGATTCAGTTGGCGGAGAATTTTATAAAAAGAGGGAAAATGATGAGTATGAGATGTTAATTCCATGCACAAATCATTTTCTTTTTAGTATCACTTTATGTTCAAATACAATGAAACTTACAAGTAATTAATATGGTAAAAATAAAATATAATAATAAAAATATCATACATATTATTAGTGTATCTTATAAATAAGAACATGTTATCCCTAACAAAGTTTTCTTATATATAGAGGACCGAAGGGAATATAATAAAGAAAATTACAACAAATTAATATGGTTGCTTGGTTGTTATTTTATTATTGATTAATACACAGTGATTAATAGGGTAGTTAATTGTAATTATAAAACCTCAACCAAACCCTGTAGGGGCAAATTGGGTAGTTAGAACTAAGGAGCTGCATAGGGTAAGTACCTCTAGAGCCATCCTATGCTTTACTAGTGTTTGAACAAAAATTATAAAACAAATAAATAATTAAATAGAATAGCATCGTGAAAAATGGAAAGTTTATTTGGTAAGTTAGGCTTAAGATAACAACCCCCCCCCCCCAAAACACACAAACACAAATTATAAAAGAAAGAAAGAGAGGATAGTTAGGTTCAGGACATACAGAATAAATTCCAAGCATACACATTATTCCCCTTTTCTGAGACCAAACATTAGATAAATGCACGTACGTAAAGATGTTTGGAATTTGAAATTTGAATAAAATAAAAGGAAAGAAAAGTTGGGGGGGGGGTCACATGAAGAGGAAGAAGAGGGGTAAATGAGGTTCCGAGAAAGCAGGAAACTCGAGGGAAAGGGAATCAAATCGAGTAACACTTACAATGTACAAATAATATGTAATAATCACGCACACTATTTAATAATCACGCGCACTCCTTGCCGAACGAAACACAAGGGAAAAAAAAAACTAGAACTTTCCTTTGTCAACTTAAATTAACATGGATCATTTTTTATTTTTTAAGCAAGGGTTAAGACTTGTATAACATATTTAGTTGGAGAACGTTTATAGGCTTTCATTTTCTCTAATAAAAGAAATTACTCCCTCTAGTCCTTTATATATCGCATATTATGAAAAGAATTGATGATCCTAAGTATAAGTCATTAAGTATATTATTAATTAACATTTTTTCTAATGTAGTGATTTTATATACTCTTAATTAGTGTAAATTTGAAAAAATATTTCATCTTGAGACAAAGTTAATGAGTTAACTTTGACAATAAAAAAAAAGAAAGAAAGAAAGCTAATGAGCAAACAATGAACAACTTCTCTTTTAGATCCCATGGTTAGATGTGATTTATAACAAACATTAGAGGAAGGTAATCAACATTATTGGTAAGAGATATTTTTTTCATTGTTTAAAAAAGAAAGAAGAAGAAGAAAACAGGAATTTGCTTTCTTTCCCTTTAACATTTTGTGGTGGAGGAGGGAGGGTACTTAATTTAACAAAAAAATTGGTGAAAAGTTTCTATTTAAAAAATTAATTTATAAGAAAGTTTTGATATATTTTTTTTCACATGAAGTATGATGCTATATAGGATTTCTCACAGAGAAAATACTAGCATTCAAAATTTTGATCCATCTAAACAATAACATTTTCTAAAAAAAGATTTTTCGATGATTATTTTCTTTTTAAAAAAAAGTACTAATGGGGTCCTGGAGGTTGTTCGTGTGCATTTGTGGTTCTTTTTTTTTTTCTTTTAAAAGATAAATTTGAAAAATGGATTCCAGAAGGCAAGTAGGACTAGCTGTGCGTGTTGTATGATTTGAATTTGGAGGCTTATGGGGCCTACAAGTTTTGTTCGTTGGGGGCATATGTCATTATCTGTCTTAGCCCTTTCTACAACATCCCACATGCCACTCCTCATTATCACTCTTAATCCCTTTTTATTTTTCTTTTTACCTTTTTAATCCCACTTTATTCACACCTTTTTCCCTCAAAATATCCAACTCATTACATATCATCATCACTATATACCAAGTTCACATAAATCCTCTTTTTTTTTTTCCCGCGCATGGCTTCTAATTCTTACTACGCCTTTTGACCACACAAGCAAAAGTAGACACCATACCAGATTACCAGCATAATATTTAATTTTTTAAAATACACATAAGTATTTTTATTAAAACCAAGATTATTAAGCTCGAACCAGTGACTGAACCGATCGAGATACTAGGTCAATAATTAGTGAGTCATATCGAAGTTAAACCAAAACTAACCCGGAATTAGATCAGTGAGGAAGTGAAGATTTTAGATTTATTTATATGAAATTTTGAATAAATTTTTTAAAAAAAACTTCTTTAATTTTAAAAAGGTTGGACCGGTCCAACCTTCTATACAAAACCGGTTGAACCATCAATTAGTTGGTTTCCAGCCAAAACAGGCCAGTCTAATCCAATTCTCATATAAGTGATTTAAACATTAGCCTTTATATTCTATTGTTATTGTATACCCCATTTTGATGGATAATCACATTTTTATAACCTGTAGTTTTAAATATAAGTCCCTGGCAAAAAGGAAAGTTTTAAGTATAAGTCATTTATTGAAGATTGAAGACTTTTCTAATTTATTGATCTAAATATAAATCATTTTTTTAAATTTCTTGGATCATTAAATGATTTTCTCAAAGAACCCTCTTTAACATTTGGAATTTGAAAAAAGGTCAGACTATTTTTGTTTCGAAAGTTGTGATAAAATCTCAATTCTATCATGAAAGTTTTTTTAGAGTAATGTTGCTCCAAAAGTTTTTAAATGATAGTAATTTCACCCTAGCCGTTATTAAGGTTAAATTTGACCTTTTAGTTAACCAAATATATTGAGTTGGTAAATTCACGTGTCATTCACGTATATTTGTTAAAATGTAAATTCATCTTAAAAGTTTTCACTCAGGGGCAATGTTACCCTAAAAAAATTTTGGATTCAATATTGCTTTAGAATTTTTCAAATTGTAGCAATGTCATCCTAACCATTATAAATGTTAATTTTGACTATTGGTTAACCAAATATTACAATTTGGCAGTATCAATAGCATTGAAGAAGAAGCTATACATGAAGGAGGATGTCACGTTCACTAAAGAAAATGAAGAAAAAGATTTAATATTCAGATTAAGCACACTAAGTAAGATTATTAAGAAGAAGGCCATTGGTACCTTTTCAATCTTCTTTTAATCGTACAAGATACTTCCACCTCTTTGATTCTCTCCAATCATTCAAATGTGATGCATTTTTTAAAAAAAAACTACAATTCTTTATTTATAAATCTAACTTAGAAAAAATGAAGTAAATGATACATTAACTAGCCAATAGAAGAGTATTAAAAGTGGCAAAACAAAGCCAATAGAAGTTACACATTACAAAGTAGTTGTTACTCACAATAGTTGGTGTATTTTTTGATGAGGCAGTCACATTTTGTGACACTTTTAAATTAATAAATGACCTTCAAAAATTTTAAAAATTTTCAGAATGAAAGTAGACATTATAAGCTTTAATTTGATAGATCATATGGAATGTCTAGAGTTGTATACAAGGAGAAATGAATTTTTGAAGTTGACCCAGCGAATCAAGCGTTTTTCAGTGGCAGCATTCAAAAGTAATAATACTGGGAATGGTGGGCTTCAATATGGCTACAATTTTATATTTTTCCCTAAAACTATACTTAATAAGAGTCACATAGCCTTTGGAACCACCCCAATTGGATATCTATACAATTATATATGAATTTTCAAAGTTTGGTGACAATTCTGCCAATTTTCTCAAATGTTGCGAAAATGAGAAAAAGTGCAAGGGCAAAATGGTCATTTTGACCCAAATAAATATAATCTAGAAATTTCTATAAATAAATACAGAAAGTATGGGCAGATGGAACTCATAAAATATATATTTATTTTACAATATGTGCAACAAATTGAACAAGGAGCCAATAAGCATGAGACACATGCAACTCTAGAGAACTCGGAAAATCTCTTCCATTGTCTATTTAAGGGGCCATAGTCGGCCAAGACAAGAAGAGATAAAGGAAAGGAAGAGAACAAGGAGGGAAGAGGAGGAAGAAGAAGAAACAAATACCAAAATAAGTAGGCTGAAAATTTTCTACTTATTCTTGTTCTATAGTTCTTGAACTCCCTTCTTACCTTCCATATCTTCTTGGAAAAACGATCTCAACAAGGTAAACTCAAGGAAAAGAGGGGGAGAGTTTCGGTTGGAGAAGAAGCAAAAGGGAAAAGCAAGGTAAGCTTCAAAATATTCTAGTATTTTTGTTAAAGACTGAGTTGTGGTGGATCTCTGATAGGTTATTTGGTAGTTTTTGACAAATCAGTAAATTTGGGATGTCCATTTTGTAAGGGAAGATGCTGCCCAAATTTTCATTAATTATGTTAAATCGGTAAATAAGTGGTTGAACACATGAATTCATGAAGGAATGAAGTGTTTTAGAAATGAAACCATGACAAATACAATTTTTCCAAAATCTTTTTATGTTTCGGCCAACACTGAATAGTGGGGTTAGAGATGGAATCTCATGTATTTAGTGGTTCCATGATGTTTAGAAGGAAAAATTGTGTAGGGTTCATGTAGAGTGAGAAGTGTGAAAAACCCCGGATGATGAAATGACAATTTTGCTCCTAAAACCCCAAGTTTGACTCACAAGGGAAAATCTATAATTTGAGTCAGAATTGATCTGATATGAGGTTAAATATGGAACCTAGATGTAAAAATATGTAAAATAGGCATAAGTTGTAGTTTTTAGAAAAGTACAAAAATACCGGATAAAAAGGGAATTAGACCAAGTTCCCCAGGGGCATTTTGGTAAATATGTTATTTTGGGCTCAGATAACCAACTTGTAAATTTTATAATAAAGTATGAATGAGTAATAACCCATTTCCAATTACTTTAATAATTATAGGATTCGATAATTGCCCGAGCCAGATGAAATGTTTAAGGACCGATAGTGACTAGGCATTGGAAAGGAGTTCCGGTAGTAACTTTATCTTTCATGTACTATGTGAATATTAATATGCAATGATTTCCATGATCTGTTCAATGTATTGCTTATGGTGTAGAAACTCTCTGGGTGTGGATGATGAGTTAAACCACCCCATGGAACCTTTGGGGTACCATGTGGCCAGGTGGACCCAGTTGAGTGGCTTGACATGTACGGACATGTATTGACCATGTAACATCCTCCTTAAATTACCGCAAAATCCACCATTTCATCAAAACATTAAATAATATTATATAAATATCATATCAAAGGAGCTCCGTCTACAGTACAAATCCCAATATGCAAAACATTCTATATATACCATGATTGGCCAAATTGCCCTTAAGTTTGGCAATATACATTATACTCATAAAACTAAACGAGACATACAATTTGATATCAAATCAAGCCTCGTTCGCTTCCCCCTTGGCACCACCGTTTGGACTTCTTCCTAAAAAATAATAAATTGACGGGATGAGTCATATAGACCCAATAATCACTTTCATTTTAACAAGTATGCAGGGAATGATTACAAGATAGTTAAGCGGGCAATATAAATAATATAAAATATAATCTTTCAAATAAACATTATTATTTCAAAAGAACAAATTAATATGTACTCCCTCAACCATCCTTATAATCTCATTAACCACTGACAGAACCCATGGGCTACATCACATAACATGTTTAGTCTCTTTAACGAAACTACACCAAGCTCACTGATAATGAGGTGTAGCCCAGCCAAAGGCTACAGAGCTCATATCAGACCATGGGTTCCCTTTCTGTTGAAAATGGAAAGGTGTCACTTGTCCCTTGAACTAGCCCTTATCCCGGCCAAAGGAAAAGGGTGGTACCAAGGGCCCTGACAATGCCAAAGCCATCCACTGTACACATAGTGGCGGCTATACCATGTGGTATAAAAAAACCAAATCTCCTCCAATCACACCTCATCACATACAACATCTCAACATCACCATCATCAATAATTTATTCTCATATATTTCATAATCAATACTATACGTCATCAATCATTCCAAATCATTCAGGCTCACTCAATTAAAATTTACTAAAAACATAATTCATACTATGATTGTACATTTCATATATAAAATACTATAACATATTTATAGCAATTAAAAATACCAACATATGCTTATAATCACATCAACAATCATACAAGATAAATTGAAAAATGGTTACCTCGAGTTCTTGACAATTAGAGAGAATTCAAGTTCAACAAGCCAAATTCACTCTACAATAAATATATAATTCTTGGTTAATAAAATTAATAATACTTACTAACTAAACTAATCCCCATAATTAACTCACTTAATTCTTTTTAGAAAAATAAAAATAATTGATCTATTCCTCAATAAAATTTTCTAACATTTCCTTAATTATTTTATTTACTAAAATCTTTAACAATAGTAATTTTCTAATCACCTTAATTTCAAGTATCATAAAATCGTTAATATCAATATCCTAATTTAATTAAATCACTCTTCTAACTTATATGAGCATAACCTAATTATTAAATAATATTAACATCTCCACATATATTAAAAATCATATCAAACTTAAATTTCTAATATCAAATTATGACATATAAAATTTATAACACAAAATCTATAAAACTAAACCGATTAGAACTACAATAATATCTCCAATAATCCAAATAAATTATTTTATCTAGATTTAATCAGTTAAAAAGTCTAATATAGAATTATTTATATATAAAAATTCATTATAAAATCTTATAACCACTAAATAATAAAAGTAAACCGATCAAAATTAACTATAAATGTTCCTCTACATTTTTATAGTCTTATATTGACAAAACTCAATTATATTCAATATCCTAATCTTAACATTTTCTCTAAGCAACACAAAATTACTATCATAAGAAAGAGAAAATTATTTAGAACACTTTTCATAAACACAAGTATCATGATTAGAAGAGAATTTGAGTACCTTATTGATCCCGGAAGAATCAAAAATACTCCTATTAATACTCTTAATGTCTGCGTTTCTCCTCCTCACCTCACCGCACCAAAGGCTTACGAGGAGTGGTATTTATAATACCCCTCCACCACCAGCGCCTTAGGCGCCAATTGATTGATTAAAATTTTTTTATTGATTAATGCCAGCCCACATTTAATCAATAAAAGGCGCAGCCTTTTACTATTATTTTTATATAATGTTACATGCCAGCTCCAAGATATGATATATACGGATAGGTATAGGCCTACTCCAAGTTGTTATGTGATCACATTATATAGGTGAATTCCATGTTGAATTCCTATGTACGAGATATGATATTGCAAATCAGGAACGGATGATCATTTTGATCCAGAAAAAATCATCATTTGGTTCCTAAGCATTGTCAGATAGGCTTAGGCATTTTGATTGTTGTATCATGATAAATGATGCATTGCATGTTTACATTTCGCATTTTATATGATTGATATTCTCTTACTACTGAGATTTGTATAAATCTCACCTTTTCCATAAATTAAAAATTTACTCAGCTAGAAGAAAATGCTCAGAAAGCAAAGTAGCGGATATCGGCAACAGAAGGACCGGTGCTGGTTCAAGAATTTCTTCATTGGTTATTTATAAATTTTCCTTATGTAGTTGAATACATACAAACCCTGTGGGTTTATTTGTAATGTAATCAAGAATATTGTATCAGTATATTATACTATTTTTGTATGTCCATTGAACTGCGCATTAATACTCTGATAAATGTCAAAATAATGAGGGGTTTAACAATAACCACCAAAGTGAAAATTGCTACAATTTAAAAACTTCTAGACAAGCAATATTGCTCCGATAAAAGCTTACTGGGAAAAATTGAGATCTTATGACATCATCCAAGAATAAAAATGGACCTTTACCCTTTAAATATCATTAGATAAATTAGAGAATATATTAAGAATAATTCAATGATATGGACGGAGTTAGGGAGGTAAACCATTTAATGGAAAATATGAAAAATAGTTATGCTTGAATAAAATTTAATAAATAATTTCTCTAAATAATTATCTTAATAGATAACTTATATTTATGCTAATAAAGAGAATAATTGAAATATTTGAAACTGATTCTTTAGGGATTGTTTTGGTAAGTGGGATTTGGTTGGGAGGAAAAATTTTTGTGAATTAGATTTAAAGACATTGAAGAAGTGAGGTCATGGAATTTTAAGAAAGATAATATATTAGATAAAAGAGTAAAAAAAATTAATTAAAAACTCTTAACTCTAATTCTTTAATTTTTTTAAATCAAACTCAAAAAAACTTTCCTTCATCAATTTTTTTCCTCCACTCCCCTTATGCCAAGCGGCCCCTTAAGTTTAACCCCTCACGTTAGTATATAATAGCTAATGACCTTACAGGCAAATGATATGTTTGGAATAGTTTTTCATAAGTTTATAAGTATTTTTTATGTAAGTCGAGACAAAACTATTTTCATATACTTACCTCGTATACCGTAAATCACAATTGAAAAACTGTTTTTAAAAATTTCAATCGTTATTCTAAACAAGCTTAGATGTCTATAAGTGGGAGGATTGACTTCGATCCTACTTGCAACCTCATGTCATTAATACATACCTTATAGTTTAATAAAAAAACATACATTTTTATATTATTATCTGATATATGATTTGGGGTTCGTGGCTATCCATTTCAACACAAGTATCTTCTCTGATACTTGATTTCGATACTCAGATGGATCTAACGGTATCTTAACTCGCTAAATTAACTTTATGTTAGTTAAAAAAGGAAAAAAGATAGAAACAAAACTCCAAAATTATAAAATTTTAATTCAGATTTATTATCAAAAATTGATTAAAAAAATAACGAAACTGACCACCAATTTACAAACCATTTGTTTTAAAAAAATATCTATTTTAAAATTTTATAAATTTAAGTTCTTAAAAAAAGTATAATTTAATTAAACCACAGTGGAAAAAAGTATACTAATAATTACCGCTAAACTAAAAAATATAGGAATGTGAGAGGAAGTGATGGGAAATGAGATTTGACAGAAAAGAAGGGGAGAAAAGGAGAATGAGAATTTTAAAATTACAGAACCGCTAGGTAAGGGAAGTGGGGTCCACTGGGAAGAGGGAAAAAAAGTATGGAAGCATCAAAAGCAGGAAAAATAAAGCACGGAATCTGCATGTGACCTCTGACTCTGAGGTGACCTACACACCTGGACGGTCCAGATTGCTTCTTCTCATTGTCAAATAATTATAATAATAAAAAACAAAATTAAAAAAAAGCACGCTAAACGAGACAAAGCTGAAAGAAATAGTAGTCGTTTTTAATAGTTTAAGATGTTTGGAGGTTTATAAACGACAAGTTGGTTAGTGGTCGTTAATACGTTATCTTCCCTCGTTTCTCATGAATGGTCAAACTTCCCTCTGGTTTTCGCGCCCTCCTCTCTCTTGCTTATTTCCATTTTTACCCATTCTCTTTACTTTATTTTCCCTTATTACCCCTACTATTTTCACTTATTTAATTCTCTTCCAAATAGTATTCAAAATTTTAAATTTAATCAGATTGTCTTGGACATTGCCCTAATATCACCACTCACCAGCATCTCATAAATATT
Organism: Albizia julibrissin; assembly: GCA_037074505.1. Taxonomy (NCBI): domain Eukaryota; kingdom Viridiplantae; phylum Streptophyta; class Magnoliopsida; order Fabales; family Fabaceae; genus Albizia; species Albizia julibrissin. Next base: position 13,501,323 of record CM073485.1, on the reverse strand, counting down.
GACTTCTATGATACTATGATTCTACACCAACTATTAAAATATTAAAATTAATGTGATTTATAAAATTTATTTTTAACCTTCAATTAAATTAAATTTTATAAGAAAATATGCATTTTTAAATATCAAGATTCAGATATGCATTTTCGATTTTTTATAAGGATAATTTTTTAAAATATGCACTGATTACACCTAAAATTTTATATGGAGACTTATACTTAAAAAAAAAAATTGAGGCCTGCATTAAAAATGGAGAAATAATTATCAATAAAAGTAACACTTCAAAAAACTAATATAAACAGGCAAAACATGCATCCATCAAATTTTACTATTTCGTTTAGAATAGTGGTTAGAAGTTTTAAAAGTGATTTTTAATTGTGATTTACTAAATACGAAGTAAATTATATGGTGAGGGTTGTCTCGATTTATATGTCCAAGTTCATAAATATTTTTCAATCGTGATAATAAGCTATCACAAAATGGTGAATTACTATACTATTATAATTAATAAGACAAGATATTTAAATTTTAAAATCTTAAATTAGTGATTTTTTTAAAATAAGAGGTTAATTACTATACTATTATAACTAATACATATATTCTTGTAAGTAACAAGACAGATTTGGGATTTTGAGATTTAAGAGATTTTTTTTCCTTTTTCCCATTTAAAATTTATTGACAATAATTTTTTTCCCTCGAAGGAAGAAAAGGATATATATATATATATATATATATATATATGAACGATTTTTTTTTTTAAAAAGTAAATAGGAGTAGTACTGTCAACAAGAAATAAGGAGGTTGTTTTCTGGTGAAAGAGAAATATATATGTGGCTAAAAATGAAGTATTTATTAATTAGTAAAATAGACGCAACATAGAAAAGAACACATCACGAGGTAACATGTACGGGAAGAAAAATAAATAAGGGGGTGCGAATTTTGGTGCATATCTGACACAAAATCAGATATGGCTTTGAATTGTGTCGTCCCCATGCTGTGGTTTCTTTCACAGTGTGGAGCCAATCTGAACATTTCAGAAACCAAATCACATGTAGCAATCCAATTTGATTTTGATTTTAAACCACCCAACAAAATTCCAAACCCCCCATGTGCTGCTTATAAATACATACATCATAAGCCCAACAAGATGATTACTTTTTTTAAAAAAATAAATTATTTTGTGAGTTTTCAATTTATAGTTTTATTTCTGTATTATTTTTTTTCTTTTTATTGAGCTCCTTCAATTATAGGGATTAGTTTCTATATTCGTAATATGATAATTAGGGCTTAGTGGATGCTGTGACAAAATACAAAATAAATATTTTTTAATAAAATGATGTAGTAAAATTTATTTATTGTTAACATAAAAATAAAAAAAATATGTATGCTTATAATCATGTCCCTGCATCTATGTATAATTTGTACTTTGATTGATTTTTATTTTATTTCGACCTATGTTGCAAAATCAAGTCTAAGAGCATATTGAGTGAAATTCACGCCATCAGCTAGATGGCTTCAATAATGTCATTTCTCTTCTAGCTTCAACAATATAATTTCTCTTAAAAACTAACTAATTATGAGTATACAGATTGCTACATATAATTAAAAAAAAACTATAGAGTCTCAAAAATCAGGAAAATATTACAAGGACTTAATAAAAATGAGGTAAAATTATAGAAACTTAGATATTAATTTTATCTTTCTCTAATTTTTGTGCTAGTAAATAAAGTTACAGCTCACAGCCTGGGAGTTAATTCAAAAGTTAAATGACCCAGAGAGAATTAGAATTATCACTAATAATGCTTGTGCTGCAAAACAGCCTTTTTATTTAAGATTTGTGTTTAATATACGTTTGTTCAGAAACGGTGGGAGGGAACAAGTTGCAGAGAAGGAATTAATGTCACACTGCTCACGGGCCATTCCCTCCAAAATTGGTTAGCCAACCCCTTTGCCTTATTTCATTAGTAATAAATACACCTACCCATGCATTGCCCAAAAAAAAAAAAACTCAATCCACCACTCTATATATATATATATATATATATATATAACAGTTTTTTTTACCGATATTTATCCGAGCATCAAATGTTTATATATAATGGCTTTTAATTGTGTAATCATAGAAGGAAATGAAATAAACTAAATTTCTTAATTTGACACAAATGTATAAATCTATATATACAAGTAATACTTTCTAACATATCCCTTAATATATGGAAACACATCATTTATATTATGAGAACACATCCCTTATTTTATGGGATTCTAACACTCTCCCTCAAGTTGGAGCATATATATATTAATCATGACTAACTTGTTACAAAGATATTCAACCCGTGTCCCATTTAAGGCTTTCGTTAGAAGATCTGTCATCTGCTCGTTTGATTGCATGTGTCCTGTAGATATAATATTCTTTTTAATCTTATCACGAATAAAGTGACAGTCAATTTCAATATGCTTTGTACGCTCATGGAACACAGAGTTTGATGTTATATGTAATGCTGCTTTATTGTCACACCATAACTTGGCAGGCAATGTTGAGGGGACGCCAACTTCCTTCATAAGTTGAATTACCCACACAATCTCTTGTACCGATTGTGACATGTCTCTGTATTCTACTTCTGCACTTGATTTTGACACAATACCTTGCTTCTTACTTCTTCAAGATATTAAGTTTCCACCAACAAACACACATTAACCTGTAGTGGACCATCTTGTGGCCTTAGATCCTGCAAAATCTGCATCACAGAAATACTCAACTTTAGTGTGCCCATAATCTGTATAGAGAATGCCACGACCTGGGGAGCTTTTCAAATAATATAATATATGTTCTAAGGCTTACCATTGTGCCACTGTTGGAGATGTCATAAATTGACTAAGTACACTAACTAAGAATGTTATATCAGGACGAGTTACTGTCCGATAGTTCATTTTCCCAATGAGTCTTCTATATCTCTCAGGAAATACAAACGACTTTAGTTTCTCTGGATCAATATTCTTCTTCAAGTCATCAGGTAGCTCATTAAACATGCTCTCATTAAGATCCAGGAACGGATTCGATATCATGGGAACGATGCTTGGTGCAGCTCTAAGCTTTCCAATCTCATTTAAGAGATCAAGAACATATTTTCGCTGAGTTAAAAGGATGCCCTTCTTGCTTCTCAAAACTTCAATACCAAGAAAGTACTTTAATTGTCCTAAGTCTTTTGTCTGAAAGTGGGAGTTAAGAAAGACTTTAAGTTCTGAGATTTCAGAGATGTTGCTCCCAGTAATCACAATATCATCAACATATACTACTAAAAAAATCATGCCTGCATGAGACTGCTGATAGAACATAGAATGATCACTCTTACTTTGACTTAATCCAAACTTCTGAACCATATTACAAAATCTATCAAACCAGGCACGCGGACTCTGTTTTAGACCATATAACGACTTTCTGAGATAGCAAACTTTCCCATACTCCCCCTGAGCAACAAAACAAGGAGGTTGCTCCATATAAACTTCCTTAAGGAGATCACCATTCAAAAAAGCATTTTTAACATCCAATTGAAGCAAATCCCAATGATAGGTGGCAGCTAGAGATACAAGAAGACAAACGGAAGTGAGCTTAGCAACCGGAGAGAAAGTCTAGGAGTAATCTATACCATAGGTTTGAGCATAACCTTTTGCAACAAGACGAGCCTTTAGACGTTCCAAGGAACCATCAACCTTAGTCTTAACTACAAACACCCATTTACACCCAATGGCCTTCTTCCCAGAAGGTAGATCAACAAGAGTCCAGGTACCAGCTTTGTCAAGGGCCATCATTTCTTCTTCCATCGCTGCAAGCCAACCAGAATGGGCTAAGGCTTGTTGAAGGGTGGTAGGAGTGGAGATGGACTCAAGGGTGACCACAAGAGAGAAGGAAGTAGGGGACAAGTGCTAGTATGAGACATAGTAGGAGATATGATAGGTGCAATCAGCATAACATTTGGGGGGCAAGGAGGACGGGTACCTTTTTAGAGAGCAATAGGTAGTTCACTGGATGGGTCAGCGACTGGATCAGGCACAAGTGGACCAGGGGTGGGAATTGGAGGATTTGGGGATGCAGGAAGCAAATTTGACGGTGAAGCATCTATTGGCAGAGGTGTAGAATTGGTAACATTAGTCTCAGTGATGATATCAGGATCTAGAACAACAACCTGAACTGGTGGCACACTATAAACCAAGAAATCATCTAATGTATCAATGACCGAGGGAGACTTAGAGAATACTAAAGACTTGAAGAAAGAAGAGGACTCATGGAAGGTGACATCAGTGGACACAAGATAATGACAGAGATCAGGAGAGTAACACCGATATCCTTTCTGGACCCGAGAGTAACCAAGGAAGACACATTTTAACGACTTGGGATCAAGTTTACTGATACTGGGACGAACATCCCAAACAAAACAAGCACAGCCAAAGATTTTTGGATCAATAGGGAATAACTTAGTGATAGGAAACAAAACAACATATGGAATGTCACCATTAAGAACCGCTGAAGGCATGCGATTGATGAGAAAGAAGGCCGTAGACACGGCATCAGCCCAAAAAGGTGTAGGAACACTGGAATGAAACATGAGAGCTCGAGCAGTTTCTAAAAGGTGTTGATTTTTTCTTTCAGCAACACTATTTTGAGCAGGGGTATCAACACATGAGGATTGGTGAAGGATACCATGGCGATGCATGTAATTAGTGAAAGGGGTGGAAAAATATTCTATTGCATTAGCACTTCGAAGGATTTTCACATGAGTATTGAACTGAGTTTGAATTTCAGCACAAAATTTTTGAAAATGAGTAAACAATTCAGAGCGCTATTTCGTTAAATAAAGCCAAGTTGTTCAGGAAAAATCATCAACAAACGTGACAAAATAACGAAAACCAGTTTGAGATAACACTGAACAAAGGCCCTAAACATCAAAATGGACTAACTCAAAGGGGGATGCAACTCGTTTATTGACTCTTGGTACCAAATGAACATGATGGTGTTTGGAAAACTGACATGACTCACAATCCAAAGTAGACACAGACGAAAATTGAGGATATAGCCTCTTTAGAGATGAAATTGACACATGACCGAGACAACAATGAACTTCAAAAGGAGACGATCCACCAGAACATGCAACAGAATGCGGTACCAGATCATCCAGAATGTAATGTTCACCAGATTCATAACCTTTACCAATAATATGCTTCATCGACAAATCCTGAATCAAACAATGGTCAAGAAATAATGAGATAAAACAATTCAAATGACGAGTCAGTTTGTTGGGAGACAGAAGATTAAATGTGAGATCGGGAATATTAAGAACAGAAGATAATGAAATGGAGGGGGTGGGCTTAACAGTGCCTAAGTCAACGACATGAACGGGGGAACCGTTAGCAACGAAGATGGAGGATGGGTTAGCATAGGCGGCATATGATGAAAACAAACGTTGGTTACCTGTCATGTGGTCGGTAGCACCGGAATCAATGACCCACTTCAAGGAAGTGGAAGCAAGACCAAAAGGCAGAGTACCTGTAGATAAGGCTGAGACAGATGGTGAACTAGAGGCTGATAGTTCAGAAATCTAAGCCATATAAGCAGAACCACGCTGCTGATCACGTTGCTGTTTATTCTACAACTTACGACAATATTTCTTGATATGACCAGGTTCCTTACAATAATTACAGATAATGCCAGTAGAAGTCATGGTCGGGGTACTAGATCCCTGTTTGGATCTATAATTCTTACTATCAAAGGGACCTCAACCAGCCAGAGCACTTGTAAGGGGATCCACAGAAAGACGAGTCACACCATTAGTGTGAAGGACTCGTGCGAACACATCATCAAGAGAGGGAAGTTCCTAACTTGACAGAATCTAAGAGCAAATGGTCTCATAGGATGGATCGCTTCAAGAAAACCAATACTAGCCTGTAGTTCCATATTCTTAATGCAAGTTTCAAGGTCAGTCTGTGGAGACATGAGGACTTTCATTTCCTCATACAACCTCTTGTAGTCCAAAAAGAATTCTTTCAATGGACGGCCCTGCTGCTGAGAACAATAAAAACCTTTGCAAACTTCGTGAACTCGAGTAAGGCTCCCTTTACCAGAGAACATAAATTTCAGATAATTCATTATTTTCTTAACAGTAGTACAATGACTGACAGAAGACAAGATGTGAGGTCAATAGAATTTCTAATTTGAAACAAGATCCTAGCATCAGCCCGTTTCCAAGTAACCGGTTTTTCTTTGTCACTAGGGGGTCATCAGTTCAATGTCCCTCTTTCTCAATACCCATAATATATATCTTAACAGTGGTGCTTCAATCATTGTAATTTTTCCAGTTTAATAGGGAGAAGGTAATATTAGAAGACATAGGCAATAAGTCAGGAGTCTTAGATTCAGCCATATAAACTTAACAAACAATCGCAATAAAATCCTGAAGTATCACAAATTCCAAAAAAAAAACAATACCACAAACAGAGCAAACGAGGGTCTCTAGATCCTTTAACCAGATGCAACAGCAAACTAAAGATAAACACCCTCAAACAAAAGTAAGATCCAAGAAACAGAGCAAAAACCACTAACCGTACCGTGATAAACAGTATCAAACAATACCTAATAGTATCGATGAACAGTGCAGAACAATACCTCCCTGAAAAATGGAAACAAATGTCGGGACGTTGAACAGTACTCGGATGAACAGTGAAAAACAATCCCCCAAATGACCAGTCCTGAAAAACAGTGCCAAACAATGCAGAACAGTACCTCCCACCGGAAAACTGGGTAACATTGCCGGAAACAAAAACTGGAGGTAGTAGCCGGAAAACAGAAAACTGGAAAGAACATTCACCGGAAAACTGAAATGAACATTCACCGGAAAACTGAAGAACCTTGCCAGAATATGCGGATGAACAGCGCCGGAAAACTCAAATTTCTCACTAGAAACTGGAAATTCGTTGCCGGAAAATTCAAAGAATCACCAGAATCTGGAAAATTTTCAAAGAATCCTAAGGCTTTGATACCATGTAATCATAGAAGGAAATGAAATAAACTAAATTCCTTAATTTGACACACATGTACAAGTCTATATATACAAGTAATGCTTTCTAACCTATCCCTTAATATATGAAAACACATCCCTTATATTATGGGAACATATCCCTTATTTTATGGGATTCTAACAAACTGTTAAATATTAGAAACTATATTTTATGATTTTTCAAACACAACCGTTATGTATAGAGGACTATATTTAACGGTTGTAAGACAATGACTATTAAATATAACAATATATATTTAACGGTCTTTTAATAACAACCATGATATATTTTGTACAATACTTAACGGTTAAAATAATGAACAGTAAAGTACTTGTCACCATAGGAAAGGGTTTATTTGACGGTTATATGGAAAATCCGTTATATTTTTAGAATATATGATAGTTATTGGCGAATAACCGTTAAGTATGTGTGACAAAGTTTTTTAAAAAATTGGGGCTCACTTTCGATAAGCTTCCTGTAAAATAACCTATAGAAACAATATATATACACCAAACACTCAAACAAATCCAATTATGGCTGGATGTAACCAAATATATATATATATATATATATATATATATGTGTGTGTGTGTGTGTGTGTGTGTGTGTGTGTGTGTGTGTGTGTGTGTATGTATATATATATATATATATATATATATATATATGTGTGTGTGTGTGTGTGTGTATGTATGTATATATATATATGTGTATGTATGTATGTACATACATACATACATACATACATACATACATATGTATATGTATGTATGTATACACACACACAAAAATAATCAATTCCGACCAATAAGTGCCATCAAATTAAAAAAAGTCATTGAATTCTATTTACACAATAATTATGAATATATCAAACCTAAGGTAAGAGAATATACATATGATCAAGATCCCTTTTATCTTTTCTTAGTCTTAATAATTTTATTGTTTTTTTAGTTACAATTGTTTTCTTTAATTTGCCAAGCAACTTCCCCTTCTTTGATATCCAAATTCCTTCATCCTAAGCTTGACTAGGTAAATCCATCTTATGTAGACTGGGACACACAATTGTACATCTCTAGCCAAGTGAACAGTTAGGTGCACCATTATGTCAAAGAAAAATGGAGGGAAAAACATCTCCAGCTCACAAAGTAGTCACGATTCGAGTTTGTAGTCTCGGCAATTTCTTAGGGCCAATCACCCTATTTCACAGTGATTTGAAGAAGAAACAAAGTTTTGTGATTGTAACTCACACCTTAGCAGGTAAAATACCTCATATTGCTATCGAAATAAAATTTTCCATCAACACATGGCAATGGTGTGATTTCAGACCCTTCAGCTTCAAGTCCTTCATTGAAACAATGTTGCTAATGTTTAATGAATAACTCTCTGGCACTTTCATAGAAGCAAGAAACACACAAAAACTTCTTTTTTCTTATTTGGATAATGTGAAAGCCGATGGGGGAATTAATATACCAGATCCTCTCTCCTCCAGTGCTAATTCCTCCCTTATTCCCATCTTAGCTATGTCTGGTCTTGTATTAATGCCATCATTTATCTTCCCAGGAATATGGACTAACATTCCAAAAAGATTCTCACACATTTTTCTTAATGTGCATGACATCAAAAAATGTTTAACATTAAAGGAACTCTAATATGGAAGATAAAAGAAAATAGACATTTTCTTTCACCTGCTTGTCCCAACATATTTTCCAAATGGCTTCCTAAATTTATAGTTTATATGTTTTGTTTTTTCAAAAACCTCCTCACTAGTCAAGGTTTAGGAACATAAAACACTTGTCTAGCTTAAGAAGCCAAAATGAAAGGATCTTCTTTATTCCCTTGTTTGTTCAAATTCAATTGCATCAACCCTAACTCATTCACTTGCAAAGCATTATTATTGTCAACCCACTTGCACTTGAAAACCTGAACATGAAATCTTACATAATCCAACTCCCAAATTTGTTCAACCACGCCAAAGTATGGCATATTGGCATAAATAGGATTCTTATCTTTTATACTTGATATGTGCATAGTATTAACAATAACAGTTACCCCACTATTTTGTGTTTTGCTTCTAGCATTTTGCTCTTTAGTGTAAAAGGTATGTCCAATGATGACATAGCTTGAGAAAGAAAATACATGTTTGTTCGGACCACGTGCCAAGAACATTACTTTCTCCGGAATTGAATTATGATCAACATTGTACTTGTCATCCACTTGTTGCTTCAACCATGTCGTAAATTGTTTATTGTTTTTTTGGCATACCAACTCTTTATTATGTTGCAGTTTTTACTCTTAGACTCATTTATATGAATACCTACATACTCATCAATCTCTTTAGAGTTGTGAAGTATGTATAAGTGTGTTTGCTCCCATTGTTGGTTTGAAATAGCGATAACTTTCTTTCCCATCAACCCTTGTCCATATGTTCTTCCTTCATGCCGAGACATTGAAAGGCCAATATCACATGCATCTTTCAAGTAATTGGTGCAGAATTCAGCCGTCTCTTCACAAATGTACCGTTCAAAATGCAACCCTATACCTAACTCCGATTTTTCACATACCCTTTCAGGTCCTTCATCTTGTGCTCGACTAGGTACATTCATCTTATATAGATTGGGCCACACATTTGTACCTCTCTAATCAAGTGAACATTTATGTATACCATTATGTCAAATAAAGCTGGAGGGAAAAAATCTCTAACTTACACAAAGTAGTCATGATTCAAGTTTGTAGCATCATAAATTTCTTAGGGTCTGTAAAATCCTTTCCTTAATTTCATAATATTAACTACACTTTCAAATACTAATCATAGTACAGTTAAAATTTCACAATCTATTAAACATTCTACCATGATTGTGCACAATTTCTCATTTCAAAACTAAAGTCATCCAGCTCTATATAATACCAAATCATAATACGATAATCAAAAATATGCAGTCAAACAAGAGTTTACAGAATGTAGGCCCTATAAGTGGTAATATACATCAATTCAACACATAATAAACCACAAGAGGCTATACATATATAGAGATATATCTATGCTTCAGGAGCTCCTCCTGTCATCCTATTACGATAACTATCACATGAAAAATGTTAAATCGACGGGGTGAGACAAAAGGCTCAATAACCAACTATCCAACTCATTATACATGCTGACATGTGTTCATGAGGTGTCAAGTGGAACAGTTTATATAACAAAGTATTGAGAAATAATTGACAAAAATTCAATATCACAGTTTTATACACAAATCTCATATAAGGAATTATATATCACAATTACTATATATCAAATCTCATATCACAATCCCCAAGTGCGTCCCATCAATCCAACCGAACCTCCTTATTTTTGCCGACTAGATCTATGGGCTAAGTTACTATCCATGTCACTAGCCACTTAAAAAGCTCTCTGGTCACATGATGAGGATCTGTCAAAATCCACAGAGCATGTGCCCAAACCATGGGTCTTTACCCTCATTGAACTAGTGGATTGTTGCAGCCCCTCATTGAATTGGTGGGACAATAGAAAGGCAACCATCGTGCACCAATGGAGGCTATACCACGTGGTAAAATAATTTTTTTCATCTCAACCCAAACCAATCATCCCAATATGTATCAATAAATAGCTTAATGAGAATTTTCCAAGAATTCCACACTCATATGAGGATATTCAAAACATCTACATATACATAACATAATGTATCAATCCACAGTTTATATATATTACAAGATTCCATAAGGCAAGTTTATATCAAAATACTCTTTAATATTATGACAATTTTCTCCATCACAATAAATCTTTATTCATTGAAATAATTAATAAATATCAAATAAAATTTTCAATCTCATAATCATTTTACAAAATACTCACAAACACATACCAACATACATAACAAGTGGAAAGTGGTTACATCTCGCCAAAGCAAATTATAACCACAAGCTCCTAATCTAAGAGTTCAAATGCAGGCCAAAAATCAATATCTCACAATCAATTTATTATACATTAATAACTCTTTCAGTTATTAGAAAAATTAATTTACTTAACTTAATTCTATAATTTTAAAGTTTTAAACTAATTACTCCCCAAAATTTCAATTTCACACTAAAATCGCAATTATTAATTTAAATATTTTTCTTAGCTCAAATAACCTATTCAAGTCATTGATTATTATTAATTTCATTCCCTTACATAAAATCCCCAATTTTAAGTTTATGACATAAAATAACTAAATTATAAATCTTCATCTTAAACAAAAATATAAACCAATTAAAACTTCAAGAATACCCCAAAAAATCCAAATAAATCATTTAACCTAAATTTAATCGGTTAAAAAGTCTAATATAGAATTATTTATAGGCTAATATGTAGAAAATTCATTATAAAATATTATACCAACTAAATAACAAAAATAAAATAATTAAAATTAACTATTAATCATTATCTACATTCCTATAGTCATATATTGACAAAACTCAAACTTGCCCAATATCTTAATCCTAAAATATTCTCTAATCAACATGAAATTACTATCATAAGAAAGAGAAAATTATTTAGAATATTTTTCATGAAGGAAATTTTGTGATTAGAAGTGATTTTGAGTACATTATTGATATATAAACCTGCAAAGACTTGAACTTTACAACTCATCTCCTCCAGAAATATCACTTCGTTTCAATGACAAATTGAAGAAAGGGGTGAAGATTTATATAGCCCCCTCCCTCCGTCATACACAGAAAAGTGATGTGACTTTTTAATTTTTTAATAATTTTTTATTATTTATTTAAGGGTAGTGGCACCAAATGTTGCCACCCTTTTTTTAAAAAAATTATTATTATTTTTTAAAAATAATATTTTTTAAAAATTAATTAACTTTTTTAACATATTTTAACCATATTCATCTTTTCTTTTTATCCCTAAAAATTACCTACTAAATTCATTTTTTTATAAATAATTATCTTTAAATTATAGTTATATCCTAGAAATAAAAATAAAGATGTTACAATTCTTCCCACCTAATTAGAATTTTGTCCCCAAAATTCAATTTAAGTGAGGAACAAAAATACAATCATAAGAGAATAATTCAATCAAGAAAAGTACAATTACAAACTTAAGTGAACAAGTTAGGAAAGTCACAGCGCGTTCTTTCCTTACTCTCCCACGTCACATCTCTAGGTGTCATACTCTTCCAGAAGATTTTCACCAACCGAATGGTCTTTTTCCACAATTGTGTGTCTTGGACATCCAAAATTTTCTCTAGTTCTACTATATAAGTTAGGTTTTCTCTCAACTCAACTTCCTCAGGCTCAATGACATGAGATGGATGTAGATGATACTTCTTCAACTATGACACATGGAACACGTCATGCACATTAGACAAGTGAGGAGGCAAGGCAATCCGATAAGTGATCAACCCATTCCACTCCAAAATCTCATATGGCCTAATGAATTGGGAAGTCAACTTTTTTTCCTTAATAGACCTCCCAATGCCCGTAATGGGCAAAACCTTTAGGAAAACATTATCTCCCTCACTAAATTCCAATGGTCTCCTCCGACGATCCGTTTAACTCTTTTATCAACTCTGAGCTGTCAATAATTTATGCTGTATCATTTCAATCTTCCATGATGTTTGGTCTACCATATCTGGTCCAATAATGGTTCTTTCACTCAATTCGGTCCAACACAATGGCGACCTGCACATTCGACCATATAAAACCTCAAAAGGTGCCATTTGAATACTAGAGTAGTAGCTATTATTGTACACAAATTCTACCAATGGCAAGTGCTTGTCCCAACTACCTGGGAACTCGATGGCGCAGGCTCTCAACATGTCCTCAATTATCTGAATAGTCCTCTCGGTTTGACCATCTGTCTGAGGATGATAAGTGGTACTGTACTTTAATTTTGTACCCAAGTCCTCCTATAGGGACTTCTAAAAGTTTGAAGTGAACCTTGGATCACGATCTGATATGATACTCTTCAGTAGTCCATGCATACGAACAATCTCTTTAATGTACAACTCGGCCAATTTCTCTAAAGAGTAGTTCGCTTTAATCGGTAAAAAGTGTGCTGACTTGGTTAATCGCTCTACGATCACCCAAATAGCATCATAAATGCCCCGGATTGGCGGTAAACCCATGATAAAAGCTATAGAAATGCTATCCCATTTTCATTTAGGGATATCTAAATTCTGACGTAGTCCTTGTAGTTTCTGGTGCTCGATCTTGACCTTATGACACCTCAAACACTTCAAGAAAAAGTCGATCACGTCTCTCTTCATCTTTGCCCACCAATACTGTCGCTTTAAATCGTTATATATCTTGGTGATTCCCGGATGCATGGTGTACCTGCACCATGAGCTTCTTCTAAAATGGTTTTTTTGATCTCGTTATTGTTAGGAACACAAATTCTCTTCTTGTATCTCAAGATATCCGCATTCCCAATGTCATAATCCAAAACTTCACCATGTTTTAGTTCCTCTCGAATTCTACTTAACTGATCATCTTTCATCTCGGCGTCTCTCAGGTCCTGTAAAACCCATATTCACCAAGGACTGCATTTAAAGTAGCCCTTCTTTGATTTGGGACTACATGGATATCTCTTAATCTATTTAGCCAACTCTGCTCTTCCAAACTCATGTGAAACAAGTGTACTAACTTCCAACTCAAAGTGTCTATAACCATGTTAGCCTTGCCGGGATGATAATTCAACTCAAAGTCATAATCCTTCATAAATTCCATCCACCGGCACTGTCTTGTTAGATATGATTAGTTTTGATGATGACAAATATAGATGTCAAATATTAAGAGAGAAAAAGTTTGCTAATATACTTATCTCTTATATTGACTAACTACTATATTTGATGTTGTATATTTTATAGATTAGTCAAAGAGATTAGAGAAAGAAGAGCTTCAAGGAACTAATAGGAATATCAAGATTCAAATTCCCAGAAGAAATACTGAACAGAAGGGAATTCAGAAGTCACTGTAGCAATTGGCAATATTTGGAACTGTTTGGAACTGTAGCATCGAGTGATTTAATAATCACTCGAGTGATTCTGGAAAAACTAAAAATCACTCGAGTGATTCTCTAATTCACTCGAGTGATGTTCAGTGTTTCATAGTATGTTATTCGTCCAGCTGAGTGAGGTCTGGTTATTTGATCATATCTCTCTAAATAAAACTCCAATTGAGATCAAACTAGTTGCATGTGAAAATAGACTAACAATGCGTCATTTTGACGCTAGAATCAACATCAAAGGAGCTCATATGAAGGAGATATAAGTGTCGAATTTGGAATTCATATCAGCGTCACTTTTTGGAACAGGTTTGGTATTTTGGCTATAACTCTCAAACCACTGATCCTATTGAGCTAAAACCTATGCCATATGAAATTAGACTTCAAGAGCTTTCCATTAATATATAATACAGAAGTTTTGGAGCTATATTCGAAGAGTTATGACTTCTAGAAGTTTACATCTGTTTGCTGAAGAATTGGAAACACAACAACAAAGTAAAAGTGATCTGAAGAACAGATCACTCGAGTGATTCAGAATTCACTCGAGTGATATGGAAAATCACTTCCAGTGGCGCCAGAATCACTGCAGGAATTTTTTACTGTTCCAGATTTCACTTCCAGTGATTCTGAATCACTCGAGTGATTTGTGATTTCCGCTAAATCACTTCCAGTGATCTCCAAATCACTCGAGTGATATCTCAATTTTGCCAAATCACTTTCAGTGCGCCTGAAATCACTGCAAGAAAAATTCATTGTTTGTAAAATCACTTCCAGTGATGCCAAAATCACTCGAGTGATTATGTTGTTTTCGAAGATCACTTCCAGTGGATGCTGAATCACTTCCAGTGAATCAAAAATCACTGCAAGAAAAAATCACTGTTTCGAAATTCACTTCCAGTGATCTCCAAATCACTCCAAATCAAGAGTCTCTCATGCACCAACAAAGAGGTTCATACAATCCAAAAATAGAACTCTCGGAGCATCCATTGCTGGAGCTACATAACATAACTACCTAAAGAAGCAATGGAGAAAAGGTATATGTTCTACCTCAACGAAGGACTACCATAGCTTACCATTCAACTATATTGAGGGGAACAAGAAAAGGAGGGTCTCTCATACAAAAATACACTTGAAGTCTACATCATTTGAGAGAGCTTTGCATACATCCTTAGGAACACATATGAAGAATCAACATAACAGAAAGAGGCAGTGGGTAAGCAAAGCCAATCCTCCAAGTACTTAAAGTGAAAGTACACAATGATAAAACCTCCTATGTCATTGTTTATAATATCTATTGAGGTTTATATCATGCTACCTTAGTAACGAGTATTGCGAACTATTTTGAAATTATGTTTTCACATCCATTAGAAAATCTACTTGATAATTTCATTGCAATGTTCAATAGCTTAACACTTTATGCATATATGCATACTTCAAGAGAAAATATTATTATGTATAAAGTAATGTTTAATTCATTTTGCTCAATTTCTGCAAATTGATTATATTGCTTGAGCATTTGAATTATGATTCCTACAAACTAACCATGAGTGGATCCAAGCAGAATTGGATACCGAAGGGAGAAAAACGATTATATAGTCTTGAAGGAAGAAGTAAAGAATGCTCTGATGTTGATCACTAAAACAAAGATGAATAGAGCATACATGAGCCTTGAGGAGAACACTGCAGAAAAGCATGATTTACTCAAGTGATCCTGCAGGAATTGAGTAAAAGGATATTATGCGATGGAAATTAACTTGGGTGTCTACAAGTTACACTCAAGCCAGGTACGATATATCAGTATGTAAAACTTTCTGCAGAATTTGAGTGTCACGACCTTGCTTTCAAAACTTCTAGTAGCACTCGTTCTTTCCAACTCAATTTGAGTGATAAATACTTGATCATTACTACGCATCATTAGCATTAATTATTTGTGACTTTCAAAATGTTTCAGATTTCTAAATGGACCGAAAGTAAAATTGTACATAATCTTTTTATGTATTTGAGTTTGAAATGCACAATTCAAGAATTTGCTCAGATCTCAATTTGTTCTGTTTTTTAACGTGCATACACTCATATATTCAAATTGGTTTCAAAATTGGAAGTCAATGTATTTATACTAAGATGTCAGAAATGCTACAAATCCATTTGTTAGAGTTCTTCCTCTTCATTCACATATTATTTCTTGATCATGAACTTGTTACAGCTTGAACTTCTCAATCTTTATTTTCTAACGAGTTAGACCTTATGTTTAACAAGTTAACTATCTATATGAGTTTCAAGTATATTCTCCAGAAAAGAATTCATTATGTGAAATTATTGCAGTTAATGTATAGAACTTTATTACAGAAGCTTCTTAATGCATTAACTAGGGAATGACTTATGAATATTTAAAGAACTCTAATCATTTGGTCTTATGAGTATGTGTTTCATCACCCATAAACCATTATATTCATTTTATTGCTCAAATGCCTTAACAATTGACTTTACCTATCTCCGAGCAACTAAATTATTCAAATACTTGACTTGGTAGTATTCTTACTCTTCATTGTTAAGATTATCTATTGATCAGTAGCAAAGTCATTGTGCTTATACATGTCTATCAAGTTAAGCCCTTTTGGCTAATCCATTTTCCATATGACTTTTTGCTCTTGGGAAAATTCTCAAACATGTTAACCTCACTGTCTAACATGGAGCTTTCTGATATACACACACACACACACATATTGACTTCTACTACTTTTAACATAAGCATCGATTGTAAACATGTTCTAACAATAAGTTTTGCATATATTTGAAATCTCAATTTTACAATGCATTGTCATGATTTGAAATAGCACTTGAGACTTGAAATACTTTACATATTTCATTTTTTGAAAACTTGATTTCATTCACAAGTTGTCATTTCATAAAAGTTGGTCTTTATGGATTGATTTTCTACTCTTTTGATCCAACTTACATAGATTGCATGAAAACCTTATCAATGACATATTTTCAATATAAATTGTGTTTATAAATTGTCATTGATCTTTGAAAATTATCATTCTTGGTATTACTTGATCGTTATACTTTATGATTCAATGATTTGAATTTTATTGAGTAAAATTATGATTTGGTCTGTATTGGTTTATGATACTCTTTGCTCAAATATCATATGATTCACTTGTATAAGAGCATAAGAGTTATTTTATGGAACTAAGAGGAGTTGGGTACCAAAGTATCTAAAGAGTAATATTGAAGAAATGCGGGTGGATCAAGCAAACGGAGCAGACACATCTATGAATTCAATTACATTGCTTGATATTGACATCAAAGAAGAAGATTGTGACATCACTTAATCAGGGAATCATGCCAAAGTGATATTAACCCCGACTTCAAGTAGCAGATACTTTCACAACTCCTTGCGAAAGATCTATTGGGAATGATTAATCCCAATAAGTTGAGAGAATATTTATTACTCTATATATGTTCATGTGTTTGATTATTACTATACTAACTTAAGCACCAAGGTATGAGGAAAATAATTGGAGTGAGTCTGCAATTTAGTGAAGTAATACTGGACATCAGTGATTTTCTGCAACTTCACTCAAGTGAATTGTTGATATCACTCGAGTGATTCAGGTTCAGAAGGAAATCACTCGAGTGAATGGCAAAATAACTCGAGTGAATGGAAAAATCACAGATTATATCATTTGTTCTTCCTGCAACCTTTCATTTTCAAAACTATCATTATCCTCCTTCCGCTGAAAATTTATGAAACTCAATTTTCTTTATTCTGAATTTTTTTTCCTTTGAGAAATTCATGCATCATTACCGAAACCTGATCTCTCACTGTATTTTCACACTTTCATGGTTTTTCAAGTCCACAAGAGTTCTTAACTATTCCTCATAATATATTTTTAAGGCCATACACTCATTAAGGGGGAGCTTCATATTCACATGTGTTTTATATCTTAAAAGCTTATCTCTTTTATTTAGAAAATCATTTTAGTATACTCATTTTCATTTACCCTCAATTGATTAGTTTTGATGATGAGATACTTATCCATTTTCTTTTCCATGATCTCAATTTGCATATACTTTATAGAAAGGAAATTTTTGATGCTTGATTGCACTAACCTTTCTCCTTTCAAGAATATTTTTAACTTATGACAGGGGAATTTCCTCTATGAGAAGATCATTCCTCAACACATCAAAAAGAGAGTTTATATCAACTTTGAGGACATATGCTTTGTTGATCAATCAGGAGAAATATTGGCTACAACATTCAAAGCAACAAATACCTATGCCAATACAAAGGAATACTAAGCATATTATGATAAACAGAAGCTCAAGAGCATCCTGGAGACATCTCCATAATAGTACAATGAAAGTGTGGTGGACTGGACTTCATGGATCTACAATCAACCTATCAAATCCAAATGAGCACTTCTAAACCCTCCTATCTCTCTTTATGTTCTATACATGTCTTGCATATCTTTTATTATGAAAGCTTTCTTGAAAACATGTTTCATTTGCATCACTACTTTCAAAAAGGGGAAAGAAAATTGTTTATTTTGATTAATGGCGAAAAAGGAATTTCTAATTTATTTTCATATTTACTTCTCCATGAAACTTTCTTCTTTATACTTCAAACTTTTTGCTAATGTCAAATAGGGGGAGAGAAATGGAAAAATATGTTGCATTCAATTTGTCTATTCACATTCAAGCATATTTTTCTTTAAGGATTTGCCATCATCAAAAAGGGGGAGAATGTTAGATATGATTAGTTTTGATAATGACAAATATAGATGTCAAATATTAAGAGAGCAAAAGTTTGCTAATATACTTATCTCTTATATTGACTAACTACTATATTTGATGTTGTATATTTTATAGATTAGTCAAAGAGATTAGAGAAAGAAGAGCTTCAAGGAACTAATAGAAATATCAAGATTCAAATTCCCAGAAGAAATACTGATCAGAAGGGAATTCAGAAGTCACTGTAGCAATTAGCACTGTTTGGAACTGTAGCATCGAGTGATTTAATAATCACTCGAGTGATTTTCAGAATCACTCGAGTGATTCTGGAAAAACTAAAAACCACTCGAGTGATTCTCTAATTCACTCGAGTGATGTTCAGTGTTTCATAGTCTGTTATTCATCCAGCTGAGCGAGGTCTAGTTATTTAATCATATCTCTCTAAATAAACCTCCGATTGAGACCAAACCAGTTTCATGTGAAAATAAACTCACAATGCGTAATTTGGACACCAGAATCAACATCAAAGGAGCTCATATGAAGGATATATAAGTGTTCGAATTTGGAATTCATATCAGCATCACTTTCTGGAACAGGTTTGGTATTTTGGCTATAACTCTCAAACCACTGCTTCTATTGAGCTGAAACTAGTGCCATATGAAACTAGACTTCAAGAGCTTTCCATTAATATATAATAAAGAAGTTTTGGATCTATATTCGAAGAGTTATGACTTCTGGAAGTTTACGTCTGTTTGCTGAAGAATTGGAAACACAACAACGAAGTAAAAGTGATCTGAAGAACAGATCACTCGAGTGATTCAGAATTCACTCGAGTGATATGGCAAATCACTTCCAGTGGCGCTAGAATCACTGCAGGAATTTTTCACTGTTCCAGATTTCACTTCCAGTGATCCTGAATCACTCGAGTGATTTGTTGTTTTCGAAGATCACTTCCAGTGGATGCTGAATCACTTCCAGTGAATTCCACTCTTTCTCAAATCACTTCTAGTGAATCAAAAATCACTGCAAGAAAAAATCACTGTTTCGAAATTCACTTCCAGTGATCTCCAAATCACTCGAGTGATATGTGAAATTTTCAGTATCACTTCCAGTGGCTCTAAAATCACCGGAAGAAAATTTCACTGTTCTGAAAATCACTCCCAGTGCAGCTGAATTCACTCGAGTGATTAGCTATTCTCTCAGTATCACTTCCGGTTGACATCAAATCACTGCCAGTATATCAGTATGAATCAGAATCACTTCCCGTGAAGATGAGATCACTCCCAGTGAACCTAAATGCACCTCCAAGTGAAAGTCAATATGCCTCAAGTGATATGTTTATTTTGGTATATCACTCCCAATACACTTCCAGTGAATTAAATACCTCCCAGTGATTACTCAGCATACTCTTCACTGAGACTGAATCAGTTCCAGTGGCAGCTTATCAGAATCACCTTCAGAAACTTCACAGAATCATGGAAATTACTCAAGGGATCATTATCATCCAGTCAATGATATGCTTACTCTTACAAAGCCACTGTCAGTGAAATGCTTCTGTAAATCACTTCCAGAAGTATGACAAAAACAAGAAAACAGCTCAAATGATTTCATGGTACACTCGAGGGATACTGATCACTACCAATGAAATATTATTTTATCAAAATCACTTCCAGAAGATGTCTGAACATTCCAAGTGACATACATCAAGTTGAAGAATTTACTCGAAGGATCTCATGGTGTACTCAGCTGATGTAGATCACTTCCGGTGAAGTAGTTATCCACTTGAGTGATATTTAAAATGTTTTCTAACGGCTATTTCTCTAAGTGGATTTACAGGTGTTATGCACTATCGATCACATGGCATACACGGATCAATATTGAAGCGACAACAAATCATGGGCAACATGTCTATTCAATAAACGATTCAACTAACATCCAAAACAGAAAGAAAGCAACGCTGAAACATTTGTAAGAAATCAACAGGAAATGCTAAAGCATCTGTCAAAGCACGATCAAAGGGAAAATATTTAAATACACTCAACGACCGTGCAAAGCAATGGGACTCCAACCGAAAATGAAGTAGTGTCTGTCTAAGCATCAGATGGGATTACAACAGAAAAATATCCGAATGGGCTCAACGGTCAAATGAATCAACAGACTCTAACGGATGGATGTTTACAACGGTCATCTTCCACAACTCAGCTATAAAAAGGAGAGGATTCAAACACAAAAGAATAGGCAATACGATGAGAACATAAACATGCTGATATTCTAAGTCTTCTACCTCCGACCACTCTTTGCTCTACTTCATCTTCTATATTATGTATATTTGAGAGAGTGAGAATATTTTTTATTATACTTCAGTGAGCATTTATACACTCTGTGAGAGAGCTTGTAAACACTTCATCTGTATTTCAGAAGTGTTCTCAAGGTAGAGGGACCTTGAGAGGATTGATCACCTTACGGTGGAAGTTGTAGAGTGAATCGCCAGTAAGAGTTTCTTCCCATAAGACTTACAAGGTGCAAGCAGTAGAGAACGTTGCTGCTCGTAAGACTTACAGTGGTGTAAGTGGGAGAGAACGTTGCTGCTCATAAGACTTGCACGGGTAAGCAGGAGAGAAAGGTCTTTGGGATTGCTTTGCTCGACTTGCTGTAAGAAGGAGTAAACCTTACAGTGTGTAAGGGAGAGTAACTCTTGTGAATTTGTAAAGGCTTTTCTTGTGCCTGATTAAACAAGAAGATAGTGGATTGGAAATCTCAGGAGGAGCTTGGGGACTGGACGTAGGTCATCGTGGATTGGACCAAACCAGGATAAATCATAGTTTGCACATTGTCTTCCCTAAGCTTTTATATTTCCAGCATATACGATTTACATAATTGCTGCTTCCATATATACTAAGTTTACAATCTGCGAAAAGATTTTTAAACATCAGACTTTCTTATCATACACCCAATTCACCCCCCTCTTGGGTGTCAGCCAGTTCTAACTGTTATTAACCCCTTCTGATATACCAAATACTTCAAACTCTTATGGTCACTAAATACTTCAAACTGAAACCCATACAAATAATGCCTCTAAATCTTCAAGGAAAATACCACAACTGCCAACTCTAGGTCATGAGTAGGATAATTCTCCTCATGAGGCCTCAACTATCTTGAAGCATATGCAACAACCTTACCTTCTTACATTAACACACAACCTAAACCCTTAAGGGAACCGTCCGTATACACTGTGTATGGATGATATGGATCAAGAAGGGTAAGCACAGGAGCTGTAGTCAACTTTACCTTTAACTCTTGAAAAGCAGCTTCACACTTGTCAGTCCATATAAACGGTTGATCTTTCTTGATCAACTTGGTTAAAGGCATGGCAATTTGAGAGAACCCTTTAATGAATCTCCTGTAGTAGCCAGTTGATCCTAAAAAAATTCTTACTTCAGTCACCGACTTCAAGAGTTTCCATTTTAACACTACATCCACTTTACTAGGATCAATAGTTACTCCCTCAGCAGATACTACGTAGCCAAGAAAATTCACTTCCTTGAGCCAAAACTCACACTTATCCAACTTAGCATACAACTAGTGATCCATTAGTATACATAATGTAATGTGTAGATGCTCTTGGTGCTCCTCCTCATTCTTAGAATAAATGAGAATGTCATCAATGAAGACAACAATAAATTGATCTAAATATGACCTAAAAAATCCGGTTCATATAATCCATGAAAATGGCTGGAGCATTGGTCAACTCGAAATGCATAACCAAAAACTCATACTGCCCATAGCGAGTTCGGAAAGCAGTCTTTGAGATGTCATCAGCCTTAACTTTGAGCTGATGGTAATTCGATCTCAAATTGATCTTAGAGAACACTACAGCTCACTTGAGTTGATCTAGTAAATCATCAATCTTAGGCAACATATATTTATTTTTAATGGTGACCTTATTCAAGTGTCTATAGTCGATGCACAACCGTATACTTCCATCCTTCTTTTTGACAAACAACACTGGAGAACCCTAAGAAGAGATACTCAGTCGAATGAAACCTTTCTCGAGCAACTCTTTTAGTTGTTTATTCAACTCTACCAACTCTGATGGCGACATTCGATAAGAGACCTTAGAAATTGGGGTTGTACCTGGTACCAAATTAATGGAGAACTTAGCCTCCCGCTTTGGAGGCATCCCTGATATCTCCTCTGGAAATACCTCAGGATATTCTCTTACTACATCGATATGATCGATCCTAACTTCCTTATCAACACTAACAGGGAAGAAAACTACATAGGCTCCCTTTCTAATATACTTACCTACTTGAGATGTCAACAACAACATAGGGACTCTAAGGGCTTCTATGGATATGGTATTCGTGGTGTAAGTGACCACCTTCTTCTTACAATGAAGTACGACATCATTGTCCACTAGCCAATCCATACCAATAATAACATATATGCCTTTTAGCGGCAAACACATTAAATCTACAATAGAATCTCAGTTTTCAAACCAAAGGGTATTACCCACACAAGCATGTGCAATCATCACCACAGCCCCAGCAAGGGTAGAAATTCTCATATCATATAGTAGAACAGATATAGGGAAATCATACTTCTTAGCATAATCAAAAGATACAAATAAATGTGTAGCACCCGAGTCAAATAGTGCAATAATGTCATGACCTTGAAGAGAAATAATACCTCTGATAACATTAGGAGATGCTTCAGCCTCCTCCTGAGTCATGACATACACCTTGCCAGGAATAGTAGGATGACCACTTTAGTTGGTCTGTTGCTGCTGCCCCTTTGGACAATATCGTGTGATATGGCCAAATTTATGACAGTGATAACACTGGCAATATTGGCCAGCATGAGCCCCCCACATTTTGGGCAAGGACCGTTCAAACTCAGAGCAGACATTTCCGTTTCATGGCGAGATTTCTGGCTTACTCCAGCATGGCTCCTCTGACCCTGTTTCCTCGGGGAGTTACTTTGGAAATTACTCTGTCGAGATCCACTCCTTTGCCCTTGATTCTTCCTACAAGAGTTCCCTGCATTCCCAAGATGAAACCTAGATGGCTTGGTTACTCCACTCATAGGTCTACTAAAAGTGGAGAACTTGCCCTGATTGTCTCGGGTCTAGCATCCTTGATTTCATGCTTCATGCGTGCAGCTATCTTCAAGTTGGTGCAAGTTTCCTTAAAATTCTTGATATCACACATTGGCACATAAGGTTTTAACTCTGGCCTAGCCTTGATAATTAGTTGACATGATTTTCATTCTGGGTCATCTTTATATTGCAAGTAGGTCACATATATGGATAGGTCGATGAAAGTTGTAATAAACTCATCCTCATGCATGTCATCCTATCGAAGGGCATAGAATGATGTCTCTTTCTCAGGTCTTAATGTTGGAGGGAAGTAATATTAGAAATTGTGCCCTAGGGGCCAATCATTGTACTTCGAACATTGTTATTCAATGAATTTCTCCATTTAGTTATTACGTTATTCACATGTTCACTATGATAACTGTATCATTGGATAAAAGCTGCATGGATCAAGTCATAAGCTTATCTCATGTATAACCACGTCACAATGCCCTTTGACCTGAGATCATCATGGATTCCTACATGAGAGTCACTAAGCTTTGACTTAGTCAAAAATCACCTTTAACCGGGTGATGATAAGAGCTACAATCGGGCTTAGTGGTTTTCATGCAGAGGAATGTGAATGATCAAGATGGAATTTGTCCCTCACATTAGTAGAGAGATATTACTGGACCCCTCAATGAGTGAGTCTGAGAAATGTATGGTCATACTATGATGGAAATGAGTTTCCATTTCTATAGTCAGACTACTCAAGGATCGAGAAAGTAATGGTCAGGAATAGAAGGATGACATTTTTCATGCCTCATCATTGGCTGAAATATCGTGTGACAAAAGGGACGTAATATAGTTATATAACACTAGCCACTCAAAAAGCTCTCCGGTCACATGATGAGGATAATTGGCTAAAATCCACAGAGCACGTGTCCGGACCATGGGTCTTTCCCCTCATTGAACTAGCAGGGCGTCGCAAACCCTCATTGAACTAGTGGGGCAGTCCCTCATTGAACTGGTGGGACAATAGAAAGCTAACCATCATGCACCAATGAAGGCTATATCACGTGGTAAAACAATTTTCTCCATCTCAACCCAAACCAATCATCCCAATATGTATCAATAAATAGCTCAATGGGAATTTCCTAAGATTTCCATACTCATATGAGGATATTCAAAACATGTACATATATATGACATAATGTATCAATCCACAGTTTATATATATATAAATATATTTTACAATTCAAATCACAAGGTTTCACAAGGCAAGTTTATATCAAAATACTCCTCAATATTATGATAACTTTTTCAATCACAATAAATCTTTATTCATTGAAATAATTAATAAATATCAAATAAAATTTTCAATCCATAATCATTTTACAAAATACTCACAAACACATATCAACACACATAACAAGTGGAAAGTGGTTACCTCTCGCCAAAGCAAATCATAACCATAAGCTCCTAATCTAAGAGTTCAAATGCAGGACAAAAATCAATATACAACAATCAATTTATTATACATTAATAACTCTTTCAGTTATTAGAAAAATCAATGTACTTAACTTAATTCTATAATTTTAAAGTTTTGAATTAATTACTCCCCAAAATTCCAATTTCACACTAAAATCGCAATTATTAATTTAAATATTTTTCTTAGCTCAAATAACCTATTCAAGTTATTGATTATTATTAATTTCATTCCCTTAGATAAAATCCCCAATTTTAATTTAGGACATAAAATAACTAAATTATAAATCTTCATATTTAAAAAAAACTAAACCGATTAAAACTTCAAGAATACCCCCCAAAAATTCAAATAAATCATTTAGCCCAAATTTAATTGGTTAAAAAGTCTAATATAGAATTATTTATAGGCTGATTATATAGAAAATTCATTATAAAATCTTATACTAGCTAAATAATAAAATTAAATAGATTAAAATTAACTATTAATCATTCTCTACATTCCTATAGTTATATATTGACAAAACTCAAACTTGCCGAAAATCCTAATCTGAAAATATTCTCTAATCAACAAGAAATTACTATCATAAGAAATAAAAAATTATTTAGAACATTTTTTATGAAGGAAGTTTTGTGATTAGAAGTGATTTTGATCTCTAAAGCTTTAAAAACTGGGACTTTAAGATTCCTCTCCTCTAAAAATATCACTTTGTCTCAATGACGAAATGAAGAAGTGGGTGGGGCCGTGGAGGTAAGGTGGTGTGACTTTTTAAATTTTTAATAATTTTTTTAGTTATTATTTATTTAAGGTTAGTGGCACCGAAAGATGCCACTCCCTTTTCCAAATGGCACCACCCTATTTATTTTATTTTTAAATAATAATAATAATAATAATAATAATAATAATAATAATTTTGTTATTATTATTATTATTATTATTAATTATTATTTTTAAATAATAATATTTTTAAAAAGTTAATTAAATTTTTTAACATATTTTAACTAGATCCCTCTTTTCTTTTTATCCCCAAAAATTACGTACTAAATTTATTTTTTTATAAATAATTATTTTTTTTATAAATAATTATTTTTAAATTATAGTTATATCCTATAAATAAAATAAAGATGTTACAGGGTTGATCACCCTACTACACAGTGACTTGAAGAAGAAATAGAGGTTTATGATCGTAGCTCGCACCTTATCAAATGAAATACCTCGTATTGCGACAAGAATAAATTTTTTCATCAACACATGACAATGGTGTGATTTCATATCCTTCAGCTTCAAGTCCTTCATTGACATAAGGTTGCTAATGTTTGATAAGTAACCCTCTAGCACTTTCACGTAAGCAAGAAACTCACAAAAAAATTTTTTTTGTTTAGATACACTATTGCAAAAAATACTTTTTAGACCGGTTAAAAAAGACATTTTAGACCGGTTCTGGAAACGGTCTTAATACAGCCGGTCTAAAAAGTCTGTGATTTTTTAGACCAGTTAAAAAACCGGTCTAAAAGTCATAACTTTTAAGACCGGTTGTGACCACAACCGGTCTTAAAAGTCTGACAGTAAGACCGTAAACTACAAAAGACGACCTTTAAGACCGGTTTTTTTGATAACCGGTCTTAAAAATATATTATTTTTAAGACCGGTTGTCAACAAAACCGGTCTTAAAATCACCTTTAAGACCAGTTTTGTTGACAACCGGTCTTAAAAGTTGTGACATCCTCATTTTCAATACCTCACCAGCTCTTAGTTCCACATATCAGAGTAAGCAAGCGATTATTTAAATAAACTAAAAGCCGTTCTCTTTCTTTATGCTGGAGTGATCCTCTTATTACATTAGAGCGGCTCTCTTCTTTAACAATAATCATTCATACATGCTTATACATATACATATACTCCAAGCCACACAAGGCTATCAAATGTAAATCCATTACATTAAACGATCTTCTCCTCAGCAATTCCTCCTCTGAGCATAACTCCATGCATCCTTCAACCTGTCTAAAATGGTTGTTTTGGAGGAGTGAGATTCAAGAGAATCTCAGTAGCGAACAATACCACTATGCATGGCAGATATATATATGAATGTATGACATGCTTGCCTAAACTATTTCATGCCAACATAATGACATGTTACGTGCTCGATGTTATGACATACCAATGGCCATTGCACAAATATAATAGAGCTTCAACCAATCATACATGTTCCACACAAATAGGCAAAGCAGTCACATAATCAATGCATAAACATACATATCATACACATGCAGGCAAGGTAAGTTCACTACCTGTCGGACTTCACGTCCGTCCTCAATCCTTCATCTTTGCTCCGGTTCGGGCACGTCCGTCCATCGAGTCCTAGAAGTCCAAATACATTTAATAAGTCACTACTTATCCATATAACATTCTAGACTCATTTTCAGTTGATAACTTAGCCCAATTACGCTAAATTACCAAAATGCCCACAGAAGCTCGACCCAACTGTACTTTTACAGAAATTATAACCTGGGCCAATCCTACACAATTTCATGTGTAGAATCCATTTATGACCTCAGATTAGTTAAATTCAGGCCTGAATGACGAAAATACCCTTGATAGCCCTCACTTAAAGCCAAAAGGGGTAATTTAGTCATTTCACTCTCAGGCCTTTTCTCACTTCTTCATCAACATAAACCCTACACAATTTGCTCTTCTGAACTCAATGGAATCATCCAATCGATGAAATTCCAAATCATGGCTCACGCCCCACGCATGACAGCCTATATAGAGTTCTCAGAAGAGTTATGTCGGTTCCTCCCTTTCTTTGTCTTAATATCTTCATTTCTACTTCTTATTACATGATTAGCTGTTTAGACATCCATTGGACATCATTTCGACCCGCAAAACACAAACAGAATGAGAGATGAACAATACCCTACTCTCAAAATACTCATCCAAACGACAAACCGAAATGGTAGAAAGGAAGCTTGCGCTTACCTCTACGCCTTTCTGAATTCGGTTTGGAATTTCGGCGACGCTCTGGCCGGCTAGACAGCACCAACCATCTCCAAATGAGAATCCGAAACCATAGAATTGAAGCTCGGGATGAGTAGAAGAATGTTTGTACTGGGTACTTGGAGAGAAGACGTCGTTTCGGTCTAGTTCCGGCGAATCACAACTTTCTCTCTCTCCTATCCGTTCTCGTTGTTTCTCCATTCTCTTTCTCTTTCTCGTTTTGATATGTTTCTCTTTCCTTTTTTCCCTTTTAATCCAAACGCAGGAAAGAAAGTGAATAAATAATGAAGGACGATGATTAATTAAAATCATCCAGGTGGCCTTTACTCAATTAGTCCACCTATCTCATTTCTTGCACAACAAGTTTCCTTTCTCTTTTCCTTCATCATTCCATCAATATTAATGAGAAATAAGAGAGTATAATTCACTCTCAAATTATCACATTATACCACCTCAAGTAGTCAACCAAAGCCTTAAGCTTTTGCACTTATTGACTTTACTTGATAATAATTCACCTACTTGGGCTTATTAATCATGAAGTAGTCATTTCCCTCCTTTTAATTCCTATCCAACTCAAATCATAGGGAATATTAGGGAAAAACCATCATTTCCCATCTTTTGGCAAAATTACAATTTTGTCCTTACCTTTTATTTCCTTTTTAATATCCAAAGATATTAAGGGATTTTGGGGAAAATATCATGTCTTACTAGGACATTTGCTAAACCAGGGTCTAGCAGTCCACTTAATCCAGGCTTAACCTCAAGCCTTTAATCCCAAAAATTGGGGTATTACAAAAGTCATGACTTTTAAGACCTGTTGTCAACAAAACCAGTCTTAAATGTTATTTTAAGACCAGTTTTGTTAACAACCGGTCTTTAAAATATGATTTATTATTATTATTTTTTTTGGTTTCAACCTTACCCAGGCCAGTAAGCCATTTTAACGATAATCCCCTTTCCACGCAAGCAACAACGCATATATATTAACAATAAGAAGCAATGTCAGCAGCATTACTACACCCACATTTCACAGAAGCAACATTATCAATAAAAATCATTCAAAATCAATACATTCAATTCCAATGACAACTGATAACACAATATCAACTCATTCAATTTTCAGCAATAATATCAACAATTTATCATCATCAGGCATTTTGAAACACAATGAAGCACAATTTAACAATGATAGAAGGAAAATCTCAACATTGTGCAGTTTCAATCCCAAAACTTCTAAGGAAAAGAGGGAGAAGAAAAATTTCTCATTATGCGTAAAAAATTCCTAAGCTTTACAAAAAAGTGGAAGAAAATATACAATAGTGATCCTATGACTGTATCAACA
This sequence comes from Albizia julibrissin, assembly GCA_037074505.1. NCBI lineage: Eukaryota > Viridiplantae > Streptophyta > Magnoliopsida > Fabales > Fabaceae > Albizia > Albizia julibrissin. Next base: position 13,471,634 of record CM073485.1, on the reverse strand, counting down.
ACCGCAACTAATATCACCAATATCCCAGAAATTGTCCTAAGCAGAGATATAAGCCAAGTTAGATATGAAAATTATAAGTATTATTAGAACAACATTGGATTAAAAAACTTACTAATATTGTAAAACCTCATAGATGAATTCAGCACAACAGTTGCGGATGAAATCAATATCTTCTTCAGGAAAGAGATCAGCAAGATTAAACATCTGTATGTGTAACACGAGCCAAAAAAAACATTAACTTACTAACTTAAAAACAATAAAGTAATACAAAATTTTTGAAATATACATTTATTACATCTTTGGTAAAATCAGTCATGCCTAGGCTTATAAAATTGTAAATTTGCCTCAAAATATAAAGACCACATAAGTTGGACCCCGGTGGTTGCCTACGGCTCTGAAAAAGAACATGACATCATCAAAGCATAACTTATGGAACACATCTTAAAGAAAACAAATATGTACCAACCTTTAGCGTGATCCATGTAGGGTCTTTTAAGTCACGGACATGCTTACTACACTTAGCGTGTAGGAATGTTCGCATAGCCCTATCATCAAAATCACAAAGATTACTTATCTTGCACACAAACTTTGCACACAAAAGGTAATAAAGCAAGAAAACTTACAAATTCACGGTCTTCTTCAAGTCACTTCCCGGTTTCAAGTGGAGGGAGCGTAGAAGGATGACTGTGTAACTAGCCTTACACAGAAGAACCAATTGCCAATGATCCCTTTAAAAAAAGATATGAATGTTAAGAAAATATAAAGCATTATATGTGTTTTAGAATATAAATTTGTTTGTTACCCATGCACATAAAGAACCAAGAAACAGTCAGTTTATGTTTCACTGAGCCTCTCTAATAAGTATCTATATCTGATGGCAGAAGTGGTCCCTTTCTCTTGGACTTGATAAGGGCACATGAATCCAAATTTATCGCTTTACCCATAGGAGACCAACCTATGATTCATGTACCTACAATAACGCAAGCACATAAATCAAAGTTCAACAACGTAATTTTTAAAATATTTACTCCCAATTGAAGAAGATACTTACATTAAAAATAGTTAGACAATCCCAACCATAAGATATTGTCCAGAAGTGACCAGGGATATTAAATCTTCCCTATCAATATAGCATGTCACTCCTGACTTCCCAACAGCTGAATCCATAGCCTAACTTCTTGGTAGGAAGGATGTATCGTATGCCATCAGAATCACTTGCTGCATGACATTCAATAAAGGCTGTGAAACTTCATGAGGGAAGGGAGCTGGACTTGGGGCTCTGATTGGGGATTCCGCAGCTTGAACAGAAATAAGGTTCTTCGGCCATGATATGAAAGTACCCAGGACATCGCTCACAATCTTGAACTCCTCAGAAGGGATAGGGACAGGTGCGTCTGCGATGATAACCTCTTCAACTGATACCCTGACTTGATCATCTGTCATTTGCTGGTGGTGAAAAGTTGATCCCAGGTTGTGCACACTCCCCCATCCAACTAACCGTCTTAGAGGATCCTCGACAAAAATGTCACAAGGCTCAGCAATTTCTTTTCCAGGACCCTATGATAACTGCCCAATATTGCAACAACTCCCTTTAGTGCTTTGCTTTTTAGGATCGAACGAATATGCCTGGGGAGCACTGGTATCTTGTCTAGTGTTAACCATGGCATACACTTCCTCCTTCATCTTGCTTAACTGGGCATCCAATAGTGCATCAAATGATGCTTCTGCCTCGGCCCTTGCTTCTGCCCTCGTAGTGGCCAACATACGCTCCAATTCCTCTCTTGTCACCACATTTGAGGAATAACGTGAGGGGGCTCCAAAATAAACCTTTATGCCCACCCCTCCTCCAACTCCCCTGACATGGCCTGGATGCTCACGTTTTCCAGTAGCAACTATGAGGATATCATCTCTCCCCTCCGCCTTAAAGGATCCCTCGGCTTGCTTTTTTTAAAGTTCCTTCTATGAGATATACAGAAAAGACACATGAGTAATGAAACATGTTTACTAAATAGTTAATAACAACAACAATACTTACAATTTTTTCACTGACTATACGAGACTGTTCACTCGTATATGACCCACTACTCTTTCGGCGAATATGCAACCACAATTCTTCGCGTCGTAGTGGAGATGGTGGAGAAAGAAGAACAGAAGGATTAGATTGAGATGCTTCCTTTAATCTCTTCCGTTGGGCCGCCAACAAGTCTTTTTCGTCCTTTGCGTATCCCCACGAGACATTGTATGGGGGAACTCATTCTTCCTACCACTCTCTTGTGATTTTTGCCTTCTTGCCTGCGAATAAGAAATTGGAACAAAAAAAAGGTTACAATCGGTATAGACGATTGATAAGAAAATAAAATACAAAATAAGTTAACTCACCAAAGCCTTTGGAGTAGTTTGAAGCCTAAAAAACTCTTGACAGGTGGCTTCATCGATATATGAATACTTGCTGCACGGAGTAGGACAAGGCTTACCAGCTTCCACCTCAATATGCACATAATTGTTGGCAAGATTCATCTTGAACTTCCTCAAGCACTCACAACAATACGTCATAGTCTTGTTGTACAAGACTTCACTCTGAGGGACATCGTAGGTGAGATGTTATGCATGCGTTAACACAATTAGCGACAAATTTGATAATTATAACATGCAAAAGAGAACTTTATACCTGAATAGTATCCCAAATATGCTGCTTCACTTTTTTATCGATATTTCTCCACTCCTCTATTAAGATACTAGGCTTATTGCATGCTGGGAGGCCGACGAAACTCCTATGTCGGCTTGCATTAGGCCCGATTGGTTTCCAATATTGATCAAACTTAATCGGTATCTTTTTGTCGGCACTCTGCTGAGGGTAACGTCTCTTAATCGTGTGGCCCTCCTACTCCTCTGTATGGACTGATTACTCAGCTTACTTTGATTCTTGCTCTGATTAATACTCGCTGGCTTGCTTTGATGAGCACTAGGTAACTCCTGAGCCTCCTCACTAGGATGCCTCGGGTCCTTCATTGTCCTGTTAAGATAAATCATTAAGTTAGTAAGCTATAAAATAACTGTATATATAATCTAGATATAACTCATAATGATAATTACTTTAGATAGATAGCTAACTTTTAAAGTAGATTTATAAAGAGATATCCTCCCATATCCCTTCATGATGATCATTTCTTGTGCCATGTTCATTATCTATTTCATCTTCTTCATTTAATTCAGGAAGACCCCTGGAAAAAGAAGGAGTCTCGAGAAGATCATAATTTGAGCGACTTTCCTCATCAATATCAAAGACCCTTTTTTCCTTGGAGAGCTATAGACCACATTTTATTTGCCTGATCGGTAATATAGAACACTTGTTTCACCTGATCTGCCATAATGAAAGGTTCATCTCCAAAACTTCTACTGTTCAGATCTACTAATGTAAGTCCTAACTGATCCATCTTCACACCATTATTGACATCAACCCACTTGCATTTGAAAATGAAAAATTTAATTTTAACATAGTCAACCACCAAAATCTCCTCAATAACCCCATAATAAGGTATAACTGCCAATTTAGGGTTCTTATCTTTTGAAATAGAGAAGTGCATAGATTCAACCACTAATATAACACCACTGTTCTGGACAGTGGTCCTATCATCCAGGGACTTTGTATAAAAGGTATAACCATTTATCACAAATGAAGTCCAACTTATGACATCAACCTCAGGACCACGTGCTAGCCATTTAATTGTATCATAAACAAATTCTTCTCTGTCAACCTTATGTTTGAACCAATGTGCAAAAGTTCTTATATGCTCCCTAATTAACCTTTGTTCAGTCATTCGACTGTTTGCTTTCCGTACAATTTCTTTATAAGCATTCATGTAATCTTGAACTGCATCAACATTATTCAAGATGTACAAGTGGACTTGTTGTAATTCATCAGGATCTACACTCTTTACTGTAGCCCCGCGTCTACCCCCTTCTTCATTATGGTGTTTAGGAAGGCCGATATGTCCTACATTTGACAAATAATGTTGACAAAATTCCATGGCTTCTTCATTAACATATTTCTGAACAATAGATGCTTCAGGCCGGTTAGGGTTTTTCACATATCCTTTTAGGATTTTCATAGTTCTTTCAATTGGGTACATCCACCGGAAATAGATAAGGCCACACAACTTTATCTCCCTCACTAGATGAACAATTAGATATACAATGATGTCAAAAAAAGAAGGAAGAAAAAGCTTTTCAAGTTAGCACAAGATCAGGTATCCTTTATTTTCCAATTCATCCAATCTTTCCGTCTCAATGACTTTACTACAAATTGCATTGAAGAAGAAACAAAGTCTAGTCAATATATGTTGAAGATCATATTTACCAATGCCTCGAATAGCTACTGGGAGTAGTTGTTGCATTAATACATGACAATCATGAGATTTTAGCCCTACTAACTTCAAGTCTTTCATCAACATAAGCTTCTTAAAATTTGAGGAATACCCTGATGGAACTTTGATTCCATGTCAACACTCACAAAAACTTCTTTTCTCATCCTTGGACAAAGTATGACAAGCTGGAGGACAAAAAGTTCTCTTACCATGTGGCTTCGGATGCAAGTCTTCTCGTATTTTCATTTCTTGTAAATCTAATCTTGCCTTCACGCCATCCTTAAAACTACCTTGTATATTGAGCAGCGTCCCAACAATACTATCACATACATTTTTCTCCATATGCATGAAGTCAATACAGTGTTTCTCACATCAATATTGCACCAATATGGAAGATTGAAGAAGACCGACCTCTTTTTCCATATATTTTTCTGATTTCTACTCTTTGTAGCCTTATCGAAGATAACATTGATATTTTGTACCTTTTCATAAACTTTCTCCCCAGTCAATTCCTCCAAAGCATCTTCAAAATCTTGGCCACCAAAAAAAGCTTTCTTTAATCTACGATATGGGTGGCCCCGTCTAAGGAATCTTCTATGGCCAAGATAAATAGTCTTTCTTCCATGTTGAAGTTGATGGTAGCATGTGTCTTCTTCACAAATCAGACATGCTTTGTGGCCTTTAACGCTATGTCTTGACAAGTTTCCATATGCAGGGAAGTCATTTATAGTACAAAAGATCATGGCTCGCATTTTAAAAATCTCTTTCTTGTTCGCGTCAAAAACATCGACACCTTTATCCCACAACTCTTTCAAGTCTTCAATCAAGGGTTCTAAGTAAACATATATGTCATTTCTGAGTTGTTTTGGTCCCGAAATCAACATAGATAACATGATGTATTTTCGTTTCATGCATAACAAAGGAGATAAGTTGTAAATTACCAACAAAACATGCCATGAACTATGTATACTTCTTAGGCTACCATAAGGATTCATGCCATTAGTGCTAAGCCCAAGTCTAAGGTTCCTAGGTTCTTCGCTGAAGGTAGGAAATAATTGATCAATTTTCTCCCATTGAGAAGAATCAGCCGGATGTCGAAGCTTTCCATCGGAAATCTTCTCATCTGCATGCCATCTCAAATTTTTGGCATCAATTTCATTAGCAAACAGGCGTTTGAACCTCGGTATGATTGGAAGATACCACAACACTTTTGCACGGGCCTTATTTGATTTGTACCTAGGGGTTTCACATATCGAACACTACTGCTTCTCTTCATGCTCTTTTTTGTACAATATGCAATTATTAGGGCATGCATGGATCTTTTTATACTTCATCCCTAGTGGACACAGTATTTTCTTAGTATCATACTATCGGTAAGGCAGCACGATATCATCTGGAAGCATGTCCTTAAAGGCCTCAAGTGTTTCTGAAAAACTCTTATCGCTCCATCCATGTCGTGCTTTAAAACTTACCAATTTCAATACTGCTTTCAACAATTGGTATTTTGTGCACCCTGGGTACAGCGGCTTCTCAACATCACTGCACATATTACCGTATGCATGTGATTGCTTAAAAGTCTCTTCTCCTACATCACGAATAATATCCTCTAATCTGATCATCCAGATCCATGTCATTATCATCAAAGGCTACTCCCCCTTGTTGAGCTGCGCTTGGAATTTCTAATTCTTCACCATGCCATACCCATACTGTATAACTCTTACAAAATCCTTCACAAATTAAATGAGCATATATATCTGCAGGACTTAGTCGCTTCTCATTCAAACATTGTACACAAGGACAATAGAACATCCTACTATCATTACCGGAATTTCTTCTAACAAATTCAAAAAATTCCTCACCCCATTATCATATTCAACACTAGTCCGTTTAGCGTTTACCCAACTACGATCCATATATTTCAACACCTTTTTTTCCTTCTCTTCTGTATATTTTCCCCCCTGGAAAAGGAAGGAGTATGATGAGAGTATGAAATTATTACACTCATCAAGTTACCTAGTTTAATAGAATTCTTCATCAGATGTAATTACAGTCTGTTCCATTTTCTTCAAGTAATTTTTTTCCCTTTCACAGAATTCTTATTTCTATTCAAGAGACCACTACAATTATATCTGATTTTGAAAACATAAATAACGAAATTGATAGACTCAAGAAAGAAAATGATTCAGCAGATTAAACAGGTTCATAACATCTTCAAGGGACTACTTCAACAGATTCAACAGAAAGAAATTGTTAAACAACCCAATTATATCTTCAACAAATTCAATAGAAAGAAATTGATATGCAAAATGCGAAAGGCCAAGTACTTGTAATTGAACAGATTCATAACATCCAAATTCGTAAATCACAGACCAGATCATCAAAGAATTAACTGAGATAGAGGAGAAATTACTCTTACCTGGAGGTAGTGACCTTTGATTGTGGCTTGAGGAGCAGGAGGAGCGGCGGGTTGCAGCGGCTGGAGAACACAGAGGAGATAACGGTGAAAAGATAGCGCATAGTCAGAGATTTGGCGGCAACGAGTGCAATGATCGGAAGGCGGGAGGATTTTAGGTCAAAAAACAGAGAAGGAGGAGGCGGCGGTGGCGGTGGCTAGAGAAAATGGTGGAATATGACCGGAGAACAAGGTGTAGAGCTGAGATGAAGCTTTCGCGGCAGTGGAAATGATCGTGAGGGAAACGAAATGGAGGGGGATTATATTTGAATTTCTGGACTTTTAATACCGGTTATCCAAATAACCAGTCTTAAAAGTCCACTACTTAAGACCGGTTATAAGATAACCGATCTTAAATTAGTGGACTTTTAAGACCGATTATATATATAACCGGTCTTAAAAACCTATCGTATTTTTTTATTTTCTCAGTTAATTTTTAGACCAGTTCTAAATGATGACTGATCTAAAAAATGGTATATTTTAGACCACTTTTTATTTTAACCGGTCTAAAAAATTAAAAAAAATATTTTCTCTTTAAATAATTTTTATTTCTGTTATTTTTAAGACCGGTTATTTAAATAACCGGTCTAAATAATTTTAAAAAACCATTCTTAGAAGTTTTTCTTAATTACAAAATTGCCACCGTGTTTTTCTTTTAAACCTTTCCCGCGAAAACCGGTCTAAATGTGGCGATCTAAATATACTTTTTTGTACTAGTGATAGTATGAAAGCTAAGCTATTGGGCAAAGAAATGTATGAGATCCCCTCTCCTCTGGTGCGTATTCCTCCCTTATTCCCATCTCAACCATGTTTGGTCTTACATGTATGCCATTCTTCATCTTCCCAAGAATATGGAGTAACATTCCAAAAAGATTCTCACACACATTTTTCTCAATATACATTATATCAAGAAATTGTCTAACATTAAGGGAACTCCAATATGGCAGATCGAAGAACATAGACATTTTCTTTCACCTGCTTGTCCCAACATATTTCCCAAATGGCTTCCCAAATTTATAGTCCATATCATTTTAATAAATTTATTAAGATTTTAATATTATATGTCAATTAAAATAAATTTTTTGAATGAAAAAAAACTAGAAGAATAATATTTTTTAAAAATATAAAAAATAAATATTGAATCTTTGAATCAAGAAAAAATATACATTACTAATAAAGAATTAAAGAGGACAAAAGTTGTCCTCTAAATCAAATATAATACTTAAACTATCAATATTCAATTACTCCAAGAAAATATGTGAATGTTATACAAATGATGACATTTTTATTTTTATATTGTTTAAGTATTATTCTTCTAGTTTTTGCCATACAAAAAAGCTATTTTAATTGAAAAATCATAGTAAAAATCCTAATAAATTTATTAAAATGATAAAAACAAGGATAATGGGTCTAATATTATAAATTAAAATTTTAAGGGAGTTAAATTTTAATTCTGAAATGTCAGGGGGTTATTTGTAACTAATGAAAGTTTAGAGGGGTTTAATTCTGAAATGTCAGGGGGTTATTTGTAACTAATGAAAGTTTAGAGGGGTTATCTATAACTAGTTAATTAAAGTTTAGGGGTGTTTTATGAAATTAATAATTTATGTAGGATGCCAAGTGTCATCTATTAAATTGATGTGACAACTTTCATTAAAAAGATAACAGTTAGTTAACGATAATGTGTTAATAATAATAAAAAAAAGGTCAGGGGAAGGGGTTAGTTTTAAATTTTGAAATGTCAGGAGGTTATATGTAACTGACATAAAGTTCAGGGAGATTTTGTATAACTTTACCTTTTTTTAATCGATATGTGTGAGTTAATTAGAAATGACTTATATTTGGGATTGGAGTGATACCACTCATGTCCCTATTATAAAACATTTTCTACAAGGAAGGAGTGGTGCTTATTATAAGTCATCAAGTGTGATATTAATTATAATAGTTCAAAATTGTCCATATTTATAATTTGATGCAATTTTCATTCGCAAGATTTATAATTATTGTTAGAATAATTTTTTATTCTTAAAAAAATTTAATGTCTTAACTCTTAACCATCTCTTCTCGATTCTGATGAAATAATTAGAGATGTCTTATTTCAAAGCCTAATTGTATCAGTAGCAATGCCACTTGTCACATTTAGATGAAGTCCTAGATTCTATCCCAACGTTGACATGTTAGGAGGCATGTATGGGTTTAAATTATATTAAATCAAAAAAATTAGAAATGTCTTATAATAGGATGATTGTCATACCATTTAGTAATGATTTTATAAGGTGAAGAAATTCAATTCTTCTTCAATAGGGTTTTTTTTAATAAGCTCAATAATTAAAAAAATCACATCAATAAAAATACTACTATTTCAGTAAAATTTGATAATATTCAAACAGTATGTTGATCAAAGTAAAGAGCGTTATACTTGTTCAAGCACAAGATCTCATGTTTGATTTTGTGCAAATATTAAAAAAATGTCTCTCTCCGATACTGATATCGATGATGCTTGGATATAAATCAATCAATAATAGTATACTCCACCGGATAGTTATATTTAAGACATTAAATTTGATAATATCTTTTGGGGGAAAATATATTATACATGTGTGTATTGATTGCTTAAGTTGAAAATAGGCCTACCAGTTTGCCTCAAAGCAGAAGAGTTGCGCCCAATCGGCTAAGGCTGCCTGATATGGACAATCACCGCCAAAGATTGTTCTGACACTTCATCGTATCTTTTTAATAAAAACTTTCACCTGTATGTATCTTCCTAATTTGGGTCTCGACAAATAAATCATATACTATCATTTATTCAATAATATTGTATATTAGTTTCGAGCCATGCAAAAAGACAAGCAGTGTACTGTACCTAACTGAAACTAGGTTGTCTTGATTAAAATGATTAGGAAATTAAACACTAATGGCGAGAATCCCGCTTTGTACACACTTTCCACTCACATGGCTTCCACGTATATGATAATAACTTTCAAATCAAGGCTTATCGTTTTCCGTGCACACCTTCTTATCTCTTCAATCCTCTCATTACAGCTCAACTGTGTTTAAGTCAGGTGAAAAAGACTTGATTCATCTTAAATGATATTGATGGTTCAAAACTTCGACATACAAATTTCGATTCTGGTCCAATTTTTCCCGAAGTGTTTTTAATTAAGTTTAATGTGGTTTCGAAACTTTTTTAAATCATAACAATATAACAATGTCGCCCTAACTATTATTTAGATTAATTTTAACCGTTAGTTAATCAAATATATTAAATTACCCACATGTCATTTATGTCGTTTAATTTATTTTAGATTAAGGGGAAAACTTGGCTCGGAAGTTTTCACTTAGGAGTATTGGGTATTAGGAAGTTTTCAAATTGTGCCGATTTCACCTTAGATGTTATCCATATTAAATTTAACTTTTAATTGACTAAATATATTAATATGTTAGGTCTAAATATTATCTATTTCATTTTTTTAAGTTAAACTTGTAAATAAAAGAAAAATTTTAAAAACATGCATATCGTCCGAACGATTAGAGGGAAAAATAGAAGTAGAAGCATTTTGTGTGGTGAAGAGAAAATTGAAGAGGGACTTGTCAATCTTGATGTCGCTAAGGTATGACAGTGAAAAAGTATTTCTAGCAGTCTTATTCTTGATAATATCCCCTCAATGTGTCCTGTACCCAGTAATCAAATTAGTAAATATGAACTGCTCTTCTATTTGTGGCTTCTATTTTTTCACTGTTGGTCAATTAATGATCAAACTTAAATAAATAACTGCCATAGCGATATTGCTATGCTTGTAAGTGAAAGCTTATGAGGTAAATTTGTACATTAACACAAATGATGTGGATGATATGTGGACCTCTCAGTTTAGTATATTTGATAAGATAATGGTCAAATTTAAAATAAATAATGGTTGGGATGAAATTACTACGATTTGGAAATTTTTGAGTTAACATTGGACTAAACAAACTTCTAAGACTTTAACCCTAGAAATTTTACATAGGGGGAATGTTTCTTATCAGACCTGAAGATACTCAAATCTCATTTGTTACAAAGCCAAAGAGAATAAAAAGGAGTACCACTCTAGTTCTTATTATTATAAGTTTATTTCAACTAATTCTCACATACTAAAAAATGATAATTAAGTCATTAAATATACTTTTAAATTATAATTTTTTTAAGTTTTCCCTTATTAAAGAATGTGTATTGAAAACATATATAGCTACCTCCGGTCACTAATATAAAAACTAATTAGGAGTTGTATCTTTTTTCCTGGCCAAACAATTTTGAGTTCTGTCTTCCTCTAAGGTTTGTTTGCTTTGTATCGGGCTTATGTTTAAACTAGATTCACGCAAATTGAGATAAAAATCATCCACATATTTACTTCGTAGACTGTAAAGCTACCTCGTAGACCGTAAAAGTTATATTATAGACCGTAAATCACGATTGAAAAGTACTTATGGAGGCTATCCAAACATACCATTAGACTTCAATCCACTTTATACCTTATATTTATTATATTTTCTAAATCATCCCTATTATTGATTGCATATTAGAGTTTGCATTCAAGGGGTTTCAATGCAAATAATTTAAGATGATATTTTAGGCAAACCAATATACATTTTTTTTACTGATAACTAATTTAATTAATTTTTTAATTTAATTAAATTAGTTAAGTTGACATTATATTAAAGACCAAAGATAGTATATATTTCCTCCCATCAATTTTCTCATTCAACAGGGATAAATTTGAAAAATAATCATCATTAATTCTATGGGTAGATTTATAGTTAAGAAAAATATTTTTTTTCCACAATGAACTTAAAATAATGACTTAAAGTGGTATATGAATATGTGCTTATTTAATATCACTTTTGGACACTTTAAAAATACTTATTTATATAAATCGAGATAAAATTCTTCACACATACAAGCCTCATATACCATAAATCATAATTAAAAAACTGTTTTTGAATATCACAATCATTACTCCAAATAAACATACATAATTTACACGGTGTTTTAACTCAAAATCTTAAACTCACAAGTCAAACTACTTACATTTGATTTCCTAACAGATAATAGTAGATAAGCATCATTAATACATACATTTGAATCCTTATAAAAAAAATACATTTGAAACGGAGATGCTAATAGCTGGAGGGATAATCACAGCTGAGCAATACGAGCTGGGAAGGGGAAGACTTGATTTTCGTCGGCTGTATGAGAAAAGGAATTAAGAAAATAAAGAAGCAAATGTCTACGTCAAGGTTGAAACCTTGAATAAAGAGTATATATAAAAATAAATAAATATTAAAATAAATAAAGAAATGAAAAAGAAGATATTGTTGGGTTGCAGCCATGTGCAGAGCGATGCTTTTAGTTAGGCTTCTTTTTGTGGGGTAACTTTGGGAGAGTCATCAGTAAACAGTAAAGAGGACGATGATGCTAAGTTGCATTAGAGACCGTCCATGAGAAACAGAGGAGGGCCCCACTTGCACCGAGCTGGTTGGGAGCCTATTTGTGTTTCGTTTCTTAGCCTCTCCGACCTATATTCATTGCCTCTTTTGCACATTGTTTGGTTTGTTACGGTCAGGAGGGAAAAAAATAATTCTCATGTTAAGTTTTTCAGGGCAAAACAACCTAATGTTTTTTTTCAAAACCAAAATCAAAACTTGGGGGAAGCAACATCCTAGCAGTCTCCAATGGCTTTCATTATAAAATAAAGCATGCACCAACCGAAGTTGTGTGCTGGAGAAAGTGGTAAAAAATCATGTTTATGTAAGTCAAAATAAAATTTCTCTTACAAACTTATCTCGTATACCATAAATCATGTTAAAAAAGCGGTATAAAAGCATGTTTATGTGTTTGGTTGGGCAATTAGGAGGTAAAAAAGTGTTTATATACGTAAATCGAGACAACACTCCTCTTACATACTTACCTCGTATACTGTAAATCACAATTGAAAAGCTGCTTTATTTACCGCAAGAAATGTATATTGTATTTTACTAGCAGTTATACAAATATCTATTAGAAAAGTTGGTATAATTAATATGTAATTCCTTATAGTTTTAACTTATTTTTATTAAGTTATTCTAGTTTTTTCCTTTATTAAAATCCTTATAGTTTTACTTGTTTCTAATCATAAGGTCTTTATAGTTTTTCCCTTTTTATTATATTATTATAGTTTCACATGATTTTTAATGAGATTCCTATAGCTTCTCGTGGCTAATAAAAAATAAAAATACTATAAGGAACTAAATAAAAATCATGTGAAATTATAAGGATCTGCTAAAAAATACAAAAGGTATATAGATCTGATTAAAAATTAAGTAAAACTAAGACACCCTCAGATTAATTTTCTTTTAAAAAGTTGTAGTTAAGAAAGTCCCAAGAAAAAGCAACCTTCTACTTGTATTGGGGAAAAAAAACCAAAAGATTTGAGGAGCAAAACCCAATTTAGCAAAAAGCAGGAAAACAAGCCTTCGATGAAAATAATGTTTAAGGGCCCGTTTGGTTCAATCCCATTACATCCTGCAGTACAGTGCAATGCGATGCAATGGTAATGCAATGCAATATTAATTACAGGGCTAGTGTTTGGTTTGATTTTTAAGTAAGGTGCAATGAATTATTATTTTAATAATTATTTAAAATTAATATATTACACAAAGTCTATTTTACCCTTACTATAATCTTTGTAAAAAGAAAGTTAAGAGTCAGGTGGAGGAGGAGGAGGTAGTGGCGGCCGTGCCGAGTGGTGGGTGGCTGCAGCGATGGAGAATGAGGAGGTAGTAGTGGCGGCGGTGGCGACGGAAGAGGAGGTAGTGGCGGCGGAAGAGGTAGAGGAGGAGGTAGTGGAGGTGGTGGCAGGGGCGGTTGCGGCAGCGGAGGAGGAGGAGGTGGTGGGAACGAAGAAGGAAGAGGTAGTGGCGATGGAGAAGGAGGAGGAGGTAGTAGCAACGGGGCGAGGCGGCGGCGGATGAGGAGGAGGTAGTAGCTGGGGTGCCTGGTGGTGGCAGCGGCTGAAGAGGAGAAGGTGGTGGTGGTGGTGGCGGTGGTTGCAGCGGCAGAGGAGGAGGAGGTAGTAGCGACGACAGAGGAGAAGGAAGTAGTGGTAGCGAGAACGGAAAATGAGGAGGTAGTGGCGATGGTGGCCAGTGGCGGCGGAGGAGAAGGAGGTAGTAACAGAGGTGCTAGGTAATAGCAGCAGTAGAGGAGGAGGAGGTGGCGGCAGGTGGCGGCAACGGCAGAGGAGGAGGAGGTGGCGACGATGGCGGCAGGTGGCGGCAACGGTAGAGGAGGAGGAGGTGGCGGTAGGTGGCGGCAATGGCAGAGGAGGAGGAGGTGGCGGCGGTGGCGGCAAGTGTTTGCAGTGGTGGAGGAGGAGGTGGTAGTAGGTGGCGGCAGTGGTAGAGGAGGAGGTGGTGGTGGCACCGGCAGTAGCGGTTGTGGCGATGTGACTAAGTAAAAATATATAAGTAAAATAAAGAGAAGTAAAACTAAAGGGTAAATTAGACTTTTCTAACTATGCAATGGGATGGTAATGAGGATTCATAGGGAGGGAGGTATGAATGAGGATTACCAATTTTTTTGGTAATAATCATTACCATGGTAAACCCTATTACCATGCTAAAGAGCAACCAAACACTCTTCTCATAGTAATGTAATCATGATTACCATTGTATACATGCAATGTAGTTGAACTAAACAGGCTCTAAATTTACAAAATAGAGGCGGGGTCTCCACATTGATATCCAGACCTGACACATGGTTAAACTTTAAAATTATAAAAAAAAATTGTAATATTTGAAGTTACTACTAATTAATTACATGCCTGATGACAAATAAATTGGGTTCACCAGAAAGAATTTTGTGACAATAAATTCACGTCCACCTATTCTTTTAATTCTGCAGGCTCCATGTGACTGTGAAAGTGTGAATTTTATTGAATTAGGGGGAGTGGGGAGGGTAATAAATGAAAAGACAAAGCCCAGTGCGCCAAAATTGAATTCTTTTTGACGGCAATTTAATGAAAACAGAAAAAGCACAGAGAGAGAGAGTAAGGGGGAGGGAGAGAGAGAGTTGTGTGGGGACACAAAGAGAGAAAAGAGAAGGAAAGGGGCATTTGCGGCAAAATGACGAAGCGTGCATGTGCCTTTGGGAGCTTGTGAGCTCCTTTTTTACTTAGGGGCTGTTTGTGATAGTTTTTTTGAATCGGGCTTATATAATAAGCCCGATTCATATAAATCGAGATAAATTTTTTTCACATATTTATCTCGTAGACCGTGAAAGTACTTCGTAGACCGTAAAAGCACCTCGTAGACCGTAAAAGCTACCTCGTAGACCGTAAAAGTTACCTCATAGACCGTTAATTACAATTCATAAGCACTTATAAAATTTTCATAAGCTATTCCAAACATCCTCTTAGTGGAACGTGGTGTAAAAATGATTTTTTTGTTAATGTGATTTTTATAAAATTTAAATAAAAAAAGTTATATTATTAATGTGATATATGTTTGGATTGATAATAGGAGAATTGATTTTTTTTAAACCTAGTGAAAAAAAATCAGAAGCTATTTTAATGAGTTTATAAAAAAGTAGTTTTTTTTCTAAAAGCCCAATAAAAGTTAACGTATTCACAAACGTGTCTGCAGATGTCAAATATATTTTTACCCTCAAAATAAACTTTCTTTTTTCCTTTCAATAAGATTCCAAACAGGCCTTTAAATTAGCTATGCGCCACTTGTAAAGCTACCCTTCCACGCGCTTTCTAACCCCTCAAACTAGAAAACCATTTATTTACTTACATCTCCTTCAAAAATCAAGACCTTGGATGAAAGTAGGACGAATTTGAATTCTCCTGATGAAGTCAAAATTTTAAATATTGTAGTAGATTGAAAAAAAAAATTGAATTGGGATATTTATTTGTTATATATTGAGTATTTGATGTTGCTGTATAAAATTTT
Source organism: Albizia julibrissin (assembly GCA_037074505.1). NCBI lineage: Eukaryota > Viridiplantae > Streptophyta > Magnoliopsida > Fabales > Fabaceae > Albizia > Albizia julibrissin. Next base: position 13,455,851 of record CM073485.1, on the reverse strand, counting down.
GAGTATTACTTGTTTCATCTTAAATAGGGGCATAAATTTTTTTTTATGCAACACATAACTCTTTAGAGTAAGTAATTAGCATTTAAATAGTAAATATTTATCTACTTATTTATTTCAAATTTTACCACTTTTTTTAATGGAGGGAGCCATTTTGATAAAGGGAGGTGAATAATTTTGATATACTCTTATGGGCATTAAAAAATGGAAATTAATTTCTCCTTAAAGCATGCAAAATGCCTTAAATATTGAAAAACGAGATTTTTTTTAAAAAAATTCCTTATATTTTAAAAATGTATTATTATTTTTAATTAATTTTGATAAATTTGAAATTTAGCCCGATGATATCAAATATCATATGGTTTGAGTAAAAATGGATCACCTTTTTTTTTTCCCAACTGGATCACCTTGTTTACAGTTTGATATATTTTATATTTTAGATTATGTTAAATTATTAGTTTATTCGTGAAATCAAATCCTCTTTATTTATATAATATTGCATTTAAAACTAGAACAATATATACTTGTCTACTAAGCTAGTCCTAGTTTAGGGAGGATTTGAAGTGAAGAGCCTTGGTCCTGAAGTAAACTGAGAATTTGTGAATATTTATATTTTTTGTGTGACCCTTCCTCTTTATATGAATTGTCTAATTTAAAGTTTCCAAATTCAAACCATAATACAAATTCTATAGTGAAATGTAATGGGGAACGTTTAAGAATTAAGATGCTGTCCCTCCCTTTGTAGGCTTTTCAGTTTAGTATTTTTATATTTTATATGCAACAAATTGTTCAGAATTTGATTTTTTGGATGATCTGACACGTAAATCCTGACCGTTTGATCAAAACCACATGCAAAGTAGAATTTCTTACTAGTTATCAATCTGCTTTTAGTTTACAGTTTATGGTCCCGACATTTTAAAGGTGATAGTGAGTTGTGTAAGTTGTGCGTGTGTTTTTGACCAAAAAAAAAAAAAGAAGAAGAAGTTGTGTGTGTGTTGTGGCCCTATCTACCCTCTCACTTCTCAGCCCAATTTCACACTTCCTCGCCCTAAAAGGTCTATAAATTAGGTCACAACTCCACTCATCCTTCTTCACACCACTTCCTCACAACTTCCCTCTTCTCTGACTCGTTGCTCTGCCTTTGTGTCAAAGTAACCATCTTTTCACTCTAGTTTGAATTCTTCTGAGCTCCCGGGAAGAAGAAGGAAGCTGATGGTTTCTTTGTCTCTGTGTTGGTTGTTCAGGAAAATCAAAATGGCTCACATGGAGTTGCTCGTCGCCGCAATGGCTATTCTCACGGTGGTTTCTCCCGTCCATGGCTACGGCGAAGGGTGGACCAACGCCCACGCCACCTTCTACGGGGGAAGTGACGCGTCGGGGACAATGGGTAAGCAAAAAAAAAGTCAATTTACACAAAATATTTCACTTTTTTCTCATAAAGTTTGGATCTTTAAGCTATTTGAGCATAACCCATTTGGGTAATTTGTTTGTATCCTCCAGGTGGTGCTTGTGGGTATGGGAATTTGTACAGCCAGGGTTATGGAACAAACACAGCTGCTCTGAGCACTGCTCTGTTCAACAATGGCCTGAGCTGTGGTTCATGCTTTGAGATTAAGTGTGCCAATGATGCTAAATGGTGCCTCCCTGGCTCCATTGTGGTCACGGCCACCAATTTCTGTCCTCCAAACAATGCCTTACCCAACAATGCCGGTGGCTGGTGTAACCCTCCCCTCCAACACTTTGACCTCGCCCAGCCCGGCTTCCTCCGCATTGCCCAGTACCGAGCCGGAATTGTCCCGGTCGCCTACCGGAGGTAACTTTTTGTTAGGATGTGCAAGTGTCTCCAGAATTTGACATAAAACCAAACAACGGAGAGAACTTAACATGGTTTTGTGTTTTTGTTTTGTGTAGGGTGCCCTGTAGGAGAAAGGGAGGTATCAGGTTCACAATCAATGGACACTCCTACTTCAACCTGGTCCTCATCACCAACGTGGGCGGCGCCGGAGATGTTCATGCGGTGGCTGTGAAAGGGTCAAGAACCGGCTGGATGCCCATGTCAAGGAACTGGGGACAGAATTGGCAGAGCAACAACTACCTTAACGGACAAAGCCTGTCGTTTAAGGTCACAACCAGTGATGGTCGCACTGTGGTGTCTAATAATGTTGCTCCGGCAGGCTGGTCCTTTGGCCAAACCTTCACTGGGGCTCAGTTTCACTAACCTCCTCAAATATAATTAGAATCTTGAATTGAATATTTTCAGTTCAATTCAAGTTTTAGTAATCAAGGTGACTCACTAGTATACTAAGATATTAGATAGTATGCTACTGTATGGGAAAGTTGGGGTTTGTTTCTTGGCTACCTTTTGTTGGGTCAGAAAATGAGAAGGGCTTATTTTAAAATGGCTCTTTATCATTTTGGGGTATGAGTTAGGGTTGTCAGTTTAGGGTTCTAGAAGATTCATGGGATCTTCTTGTTTTTTGTTTTTTTGAGCTTGTGCTGCTGAAGAAGGAGAATTAGTAGCAGAAGTGATATGGGGGTAAAGATCTAACTGGAAGAGGTGGAACCTGGGAACTACCCGCCAGTTAGTATTTGAAGGTATGAAAGAACAAGTTTATTGGGTTGGGGGTTAATTTTCTCCATTTGGTGGGGAGTTTGTGTATGTGAGAAGCAGTGTTTGCTTCCTCAAATCAAAATTATGTGTATCTCTCTGGGTTGCGGTATTTGGAGAGACTCGTCAAGTTGTAACTTCTTATTTCGGCTTGTAATTTGAAGTCCAGTTTATTTTACTACCTGCGTTTTCTTCTATTTTATACTTCAAAAGCTCCACTTACAATTCTCCATTTAATTTGGTTTCTAAGGGCAAAGGACCCAAGAAAGGGAACAATTGGAAAAAAGAAGGAAAAAAAGGAGGGGGGAAAAAGAGGAAGAGAACTATATTGGGGTTATTTTTGTGGTGATGTTGGTTCTTATCTTTGTTTTTGACATGAAGATGACGTTAAAGGCCTAACTTGGACCAGATATCACGAAGAGCAATCGCTATTTGGGCTTCTTAATTTTAATTTTTGTTTTTGAAAAACTGTCTGGCCCAAGGTAAATTTGCAGATTTTGATCCAAACTTCAAAAATTGTTGATTTCTCTGAATGGTTTCAACTCTAAAAATTTCAGATTTGTCATTTTATCAAGCCCACCTCATGTTTTTTTGGACAGTAAGCCCACCTTATGTAATTGTTTTTTTTTTGACCTGGAACCTCATGTAATTGTTTGAGTCAATGAAATCCAGTATTTATTCAAAAAAAAAAGAAAGGTGTTACAGAAGGCAGAGGTTTTTTAGGATGTTACAGAAAGTGTCACTTTCTAGGATGGTCCATGTTAATTAACGGGAAATGTTGGATGAAATATTAAAATATAATGACTTAATCTTCTGCGGGAGCAATTCTTTTTTTTCTTCTCCTTTGGGGGGGGGGGGGACGACGCTTTGGAAAAAAAATCGTTAGTTTATGCTCAGACATATAATATGTTATTTTGCATATGGAATAAGAATTTTAGCCAAAAAAAGAAAATGCGATGCCAATGGATTTAGAATTGGGAAAATCCCAAAATAGTACTTTAAAATTGACAAAAGACATTTGAGGGTGCCTAATATAAAAAATCCCATACCAGGCCAAAAGGAGGAACTTGAGATAATGAAATGTTTAGTTTAGTTATGTCCTTTTTCGTTTTGTCTCTCGGCTTTACTCTCCTTGAACTGGTGTGAACTCATAAGGGAAAGATCCAACGAATCCACAACCAATATGAGATATGCTCACCTCAAGAAAGTTAAATAAAGATATGGTGATCGACTTGAACCCTTCAAGAAAGCTAAATAAAGATATGGTGATCGACTTGAACCCTTGAGCACGAAATAACAAGAACTTGAAGTGTTGGAAGACGCCACAAGATTGATCAAAGCCTTGATAAGCCTATTAGTTTTAAGAACCCCATAGAAAATCCACTCTCAAGATACAAATTACATAAATGTAATTTTTCATTCTAAAAGAGAGAATCCACTCTCAAGATACAAATTGCATAAATGTAATTTTTCATTCTAAAAGTCAAGTCTGATTACAAATGATGAGGCACAATGTATTTAAAGGCCACAAATCTGACCTAATTGTAATTTTCACACAAATAAAATAAACAATATATAATATGTTCCTAAAGCACAAAATGTGATTATTTAGGCCTCAAATGAGTTGTTCCATGTAGAGTATTTGGTCCAAACTCTTTAGTTTGAAATCTCCAAGCCCACAACTTGATCAGCAGCTCAATTTTTAGCTCAAATGAAATTAGTGACGGTTTTAGCATTTTTATTCAGATTTGATCCAATTGCCATTTTCCTTGTCTATGTCTCTTGTACTAGCCCATTTAATGCTTCCTTAATTTTGTTTGTGATTGGTCCATTTGAAATTTACAAAGGATCACTTGAGGTTGAAGAGTCACCAAATGAATTTGAAGAGATATCTTGCTGATTTGCATCAATCCCCCTCTCCTCAAAGGGATTCATCCTCGAACCTTCACCTACATCAAAAGGAGATAAATCAGCCACATTAGAAGTAGCACCAATATTATACTCACCAGGAAAATTAATCTTGTAAGCATTATCATTGATTCTTTCAAGTACTTGACTTGGAACTTCTTCTCTTAGAGCTAATTTTCATTTTCTTTGAGTTGGAAATCTTTCTTTTCTCATTTACACCCAGACCCAATCTCCAGGTTAAAAAAGAACACGCCTTCTTCCTTTATTGGCCTTGGATGCATTGCTCATTTTTCTTTTCAATATGCTATTTCACATGCTCATGAAGTTGCTGCACTATTTTTGGTTTCTTTTTCCCATCAAGACTTGCTCTCTCATTAATAGGTAATGGTAATAAATCTAAAGGAGCTATTGAATTAAAACCATACACTATTTTACAAGGAGAATAATTAGTAAATGAATGCACACTTTTGTTCTATGCAAATTCAATGAATGACAAGCAATCTTTCCAATTTTTCAAGTTCTTTGGAATCACAATTTTGAGTAATTGAGACAAAGTTCTATTAACAACTTCATTTGTTCATTTGTTTGTGGATGACAAACAGTAGAAAACAACAATTTAGTACCAAGCTTTCCCCACAAAACTCACAAAAAATGACTCAAAAATTTTGTATCCCTATCAGAAGCAGTGCTTTTAGGAACACCAGGGAGTCTCACAATTTCTGTAAAGAACAAATGAGGAATGTATAACACCCATCTTTTATGTTCCGTTATTACGCATTCAGAAGCGCTAACGTTATTGTTACGGCTTAGGAGAATCAATTTTTAACCCTCCAAATTAAAATTTTGTATTTTCCTTTCTATTTTCAACTTCTCAAACGTGCAAACTCGCACTTATTTTGTAATATCCTGAATTTTAGGACTAAAGACTAGAGAATAAGCCTGAATAAAGTAGGCTACCAAGTTTAGTTTAGAAAGAGTCCTATGAATGAATGAGAAACAAAATGAATTTTAGAAATCAAACTTTGAATAGAATATGAATTTCGGTGTGAATTAGTCGAAAGAAAATACCTGATTCCTTTAGGATGTATCAGAATGACATAAAATCTAACCCAGATTTAAAGGAAAAGGGAAATGGTGTCTATAAAGAAGTAAGAAAGAGAATTAAAAGAACTAATGGCACAAGAATTAATATTGCCATAATCAAGGGCAAATAAATAAGGAAGCAGAATTGGTCAAAAAGTAAAAGTTTCAACTTGGAAAATTATTGATCAATGGCAAGACAAATTGAGGCAGTTAGTTAACAATTTTTGCTCCATTTGGGCAGCTTATTTTTGTCCAAAGCAAGGAGAAAGAGGAAAAAGAAAGTCAACATATTTACCATGGTAAATTACCACACATGATAAATAAACTTGGCTTGTGCAAGAAGGAGAAATTGTGGCCACATGATTAATTCTTTTTCGTTATTTCTTTAGGCCATTTTCGGCCAAGAAAAATAGGGCTAGGGAAGACAAAAAATCAGAACATTTGGACTCCTTCATCACTTGAAAATTTGGCCAAAACCTAGAAGGAAAGAGAAAAGAAGAATACAAGTAAATGTAAGCTCTTCTTGCTTGATTTTCACCTCCTTAACCACTTCTTTGGCTTAAATGATCTTCATGAATCTTGTTCCCCTCTTCAAGAGCTTCATTTCTATGATTTTATTTTCTTGAAAGAAGGTGTTTTGTGCTATCTACAAAGTACCAAAGTTGCATAAACAAAGAACAAGCCCTAGAAGGTGAAAGAGGTGAGCTTGAGCTTTGATTTGAACCAAATATTATGTTGTTTGGTTGAGTTTTGTGAATTTTCTTGGTTGCCCTAAATTTTGGTCATGAAAAGGAATTAAGTTTTAATGGTGTTATGATAAAATAAATGATGTTATATGATGTTTTAAGAGCATATGAGGTTAGTTTGGTGGTTAGATTGTCAAGTTGATGATCGTTGGTTTGGGAAGTGAATTTTTGATCAGTGCAGGGCAGGTAGAAGGAATGCGATTTTGCCAAATTTGAGGTTTCCAATTGATTCCTTGGGCAAAAGTGTGTGGGGTTATGGTGTGATCATGATTTTTGAAAGGTTGGATAGAAAATCCTAAATTTGGAATTTGAACAAAGTGCTGCTAGAATGAGATTTCTGGGAGGTAGTATAATTGTGATGAGTTTTTGGATGACCAAATGTGATACAATGTCTATGATATTTTTTAGAATAAAGGTAGACTTGTCAAGCTTTAATTTGATAGGTTATTTGTGCCATTTGGATTAGTACTCTAGGAATTATGAATTATTGAAGTTAGGCATTGAATCTGGAATCAATTATGCGGCAGTGAGGATTATTAATTGACAATTTTGGAATTCTGGGCGTGTCATTGGTAGTAGGGGATATTTTTCCTGTAAAGTAGACTTAATGAGTAGCACATAGAATTTTGAACCACCCAATTGGAGTTCTATATAATTAGTTATGAATTTTTAAAGTTTGGTCAAAATTGTAATATCCCAAAATTCATATAAGGGCTAAGAATCCCAAAAGCCAGTGTAAATAATATCAGCACAATCGCTTTGGGAATTTTGTACGGAATTAATTCTGATTAATTAAGGAAAAGATTTAATTCCTTTGAAATGTGTCTAGTGAGATACAAAACATAAGTTGAACCTAGAAAGAAAAGAGAAAATGGTGTATGGAAGAGAAAAGGGAATTTAATAAAATAGCTAATGGCAATTTAATGAACATTGCCATAATTAAGGGCGAAAGAAATAATTGCTAATTGATCTTGATGTTAAAATTGGAACTTAAGATTAAGGGCTATGATTTTGCTCTTGGAAAGTGGAGTAATTAGGAGGCTCAAAAATTAAATTATTTTCTCCTAATTAAGCTAATTATTTGGGCCAATTGGGAAAGAAGAAGGGAAGAATAATTAGAATCCAACCGGATGATATTCTCTAGTAATTCTTACCCTAACCAAGGGCAATTTGGTCAAAATATTTTCCCTCCATTTTTAATGGATTTTTGGCCAGCTTAAGGGGAGAGAGAGTAAATGAAATAAAACACCAAATTCCTCTCTCTCACACTTATTTGAACAGCTAGTGGAAGAACAAGAGAGAGAAGGAAAAGTCAAGAAAACTAAGGTAATCACTCATTAGATTTTCACTAGTTTCCTCACATTTTTAGCTCAAATGTTATTCATGAACATTGTTTCCCTCATCCTAAGCTTCAACTCTACGGTTTTTTTTTGAAAAGGAGGTGTCTTGAGCCATTTTCCAAGACCCAAAGTGGTAGAAGCAAGAAACAAAGGCTAAAATAAGCAAGAGGTGAGTTAGGGCTTTGTTTTGAGCCAAATGTTGTTATGATTTGTGGAGTCTTTTGGTTTCCCATTTCAGCCCTAGTTTTGGTTCATATGAGAAAATAGGGGTTGATGTTATTTTGGTCTTGTAAATTGTTAAATATGGTGTTAAATGATGAATATAGAGAAGCTATGTAAAACTTGAATCTTGAGGATTGTGGTTTGTTGGTAGCGGTTCGGTCAGAGGGAAAAATAGGTAAAAGGAGTGATATTTGGTTATATTAGAGTTTACCAATGGCTTATACATGAAAAACTATGTGGAATAACATGTGGTTGTGATTTTTGGGTGATTGTGTTGAAAATGTCAAGTTTTGGAAGTTAGGGTTTTGTGCTGCCAGAAATTGTTTTGTGGAGGAAAAAGTGTTTTGTCCTGTTTTTAAATAATCAAACCTGGTACAAATGCTATGAAACTTTCCAAAAATAAAGTATACATAATGAGCTTCATTTTGTTAGGTAGAATGTAATTTTTGGACTAGTGGATTTAAAGTTATGATTTTTTAAATTTGGACTTTGTTTCTGGAATCAATTATAGAATAGTTAAAGTTTGATGAATTTATGGAATTTGTGTGGCTACTTTTTCCAAAAAATGATATTTGTACTTGAAATTAAACTTAAATAGGTTTACAATGTACTTGAAATCAGCCAATTTGGAGTTTTATAAAATTAATTATGATTTTTGAAACTTGGGCATTGAATCTGGAAGTTGTTCTATGGCATACTGATTGTGATGTATTTTTATCTAGCCAAATGAATTCCAATGTCCATGGAAACTTTTAGAAATAAATTATACCTAACAAGATTTCATTTGATGGGTAATTTGTAATAATTGGACAAGTACATTGGGAGATACAAATTTTTAAAATTTGGTAATGATTCTGGAAACTGTCATGTGAAAGTAGGGAGTAATTATGAGATCTGGGATTGTGTGTGTGGGAACTGCAAGAGTAATCATTTTTCCTATAAAGTAGACTTAATAAGGGTCACATAGGGTTTTGAACCACCCTAATTAAAGGTTTGTAAAATTAGTTATGATGTTTCAAAGTTAAATGAAAAATCCTGCTAGCATTTAGTTCATGCGAATTTAATGAGCTTTAGGCCAAAAGTAGTAAGGGTAAACTTTAAGGGTGAAAATTAATACTTGGGCCTAGTGTAACCACATTAACTACTTAATTGAGCTTAAGTACTAACCCAAATGATAACCAACTAAGTGCTATGAGTTATCAAGAATTGGAATAAGTAATAACTCACTCGTCCATGAATTATAAATTATAGGATTTGATATTTACCCAGGACGCCAGGTAGACAGAGAATAAGAACCTAAATTGGAAGGATTTCTGGGTAGTACCCTATCCTTTATATCATATGTGCTGCTTTATATGTATTCTTTGTCATATGTGTATGTGCGGGACAGTTACCTGGGGGTATCTTGAGCTAGGTAGGCTTGAGGCAGGAAGCCCGTGACTGCAAGTTGTATGGGGCAAAGACCCCGGGTAGCTAGATTTTGACCATCAAGCGTTGTGATTCCGTGATAAGGGGCCAGTTAGGCCCTTTGTTTGCTGCATAATTTGTAAGTGCTTTGTGATGCTTTGTTTTACATATTTGGCATTCTACATATCATATTTGTGATTAGTGTACTACTGAGATTCTTTGGAATCTCACCCATTTTCAACAAATGATACACAACAAAGGTGTCCAACTCCAAAGGCAAGAAGGTAATACAGATGAACGGAGAGAAGGCGGAGTAATTATAGATAGATGGTTATTATTTTATTTTGGATGACTATAAAATATGTATATGATTAAGTAGAAGTAGCGGTAGTAATACTAGCAACTACGACACTGACCATAATAGTTGTAGTTTGTACGTTAAACTTTCGGTAACACTTAGTATCAAAAAGTGATAATTAAACTAGAATCGGGCAACAAAACACCAAAAGCCCATAAGTTAACCCCCACTACACGAGCTATTGCCAAAGAATGCTTTGCATTTTTAACAAATGATTTTGAAATTGATGAGAGTAATGATTTTGCAAACTAGTATGAGGCTATATATAATTATTTTAAATTTTTTTTGAAAAACCCACTTAATCATAGGATCAAACCTTGTATTGAAGTTGGGACTTTGATAACTTGTTGCTGGATAATGTCTCAAATTTGTAAACATTACATAACTAGAACTCATTACACGCTTTATAAGAGACATTATTACAAAAATGCTGGCAGCTTTTAGCTACTATGTGAATTTAAGAAAGAAAAGGGAAAAATGTAATTAGTATGAGGCTAAGGTAGCCCCATTGGGCATTCATTTGTCATGGCACTAATAATGTGACATTTATTTAGGGCCATGAGAAGTCAAGAAATAAGAAGAATGAAAGAACTTCTGAAAAGGCTCAATGGTTGGAAGAAAATGGGACAAGAAGAAGGGCTTTGTCCACAAGGTAGTGCACTTATTTAACTTGCATGTATTTGATGTATGTGATGTGTATTAATTTGCAATATTGGTTTGCTTGATTATGTGAAACATGTATGAATGAATGAAGCTCTATTTTTGTTTTTACTATTGCCATGAGTATGTTGCACGAAACATTGAGCATGTAGAATATCATTATGTGAACATAAGCTATATAAGGCAAGCATATCATGCACTAGCATTCATCTTACATGCATTGTTTGTAATGTTTGCTATTGAGATTCTCCCGAATCTCACCCTCCCCCACCAACCATATAGGTACGTGAACAAGAAAGAGAATAATGCTTAAAGATGAACCAGAAGGAAGAATGACTAAGAATTAAAGAAGAATGTGTATTAATTTACTTTATGTAAATCAATTGCACGACCCAAATATTTGTATGAATAGTAAGAATAGACGTGTATTAGAATTGAACAGTAATTGTGATCGCTAAGAATAAGAATGAACTCTCATATTCAGTAAGAATAACGGATAAATAGTCATGAATAAGTAATTATCCCTAAGCAAATTAATAATGAACACTTCTGTGTACATAATAAAGGGGGTATGTAAGATGGGTCTTACATATTCAGTCTTGCATACATACATATGCAAGACTCTCAGTAGCAAACATTATAGACAATGCATGTAAGATGAATGCTTGAAGATGAACCAGAAAGAAGAATGACGACGAATTAAAGAAGAATGTGTATTAATTTACTATATATAAATTAATTGCACGACTTGGATATTTGTATGAGTAGTAAGAATAGACCCGTATTAGAATTGAATAGTAACTGGGATTGCTAAGAAAAAGAATGAACTCTCATATTCAGTAAGACTAATAGATAAATAGTTGCGAATAAGTAATTATCCCTAAGAGAATTAATAATGAACACTTCCGTGTACGTAATAAAGGGGGTAAGTAAGACGGGTCTTACATATTCAGTCTTGCATATATACATACATCATCCATAGCATGTTTATATAATTAATCAAAACATGCGATAATTTATACATGATCAATTTTCATGTATAATTTTCAGTTCGCCATCACATTTTCCTCCTGCATATCTTCATGCATTCCTTGTAATATCCCAAATTTTAATCACTAAAATTCCTTGAATATTTAATTATATTGAATGGAATAAAATGGTGAATTTTGGTGCAATTGGAATAGCCAAAATATTAGAAATAATAATTATGTGAAATTTTTGGCCAAGAAAGACCTAAAGCCTAATTTGTGCATTGGCAAAAGCATAACCTTGTGGCCTAAAATTTAGTATGAAAGAGCACAATTTTTAGGCACAATTTGTTGCAAAAAAAATTCGGTAAAGAAGAAAGGAAAAGAAGGAAGTAGAAATTGTTCCAAAAATTTAAGAAAATGTAAGGGCAAAATGGTCAATTCGGCTGATAAAATAAATTCAAAAATTTTCCTTAATAACTAAGGAAAATTTGGTTTAGGAAGGAAGGATCAATAAGAAGAAAGAAAACTCTAGACAAGTTACACATGGAAGCAAAAGATGAAGCATGTGAAAAAAATAATAATATAATAAAATCACATGCTAAAAATCATAATAAATTATTATTAATCTAAGGAGGTGGTAGAAGCATCTTGAAGAAGCTATCTTACACCTCTAAAAGGCCAAAATTTAGTCTAACATGAGAAGAAAAGAGAGAGGAAGAGTTGGAGAAACAAGAACAAGAGAGAGAGAGCTCAAGAATTCAAGAAGCCAAAAGGGTAAGCTTGATTGTAATTTTCACTTGTTCTTGTCTCCTAATTCATGGAAACATCTCCTTAACTCTCATGCCTTGAAACATCCATATATCAAGCTTAAAGTCAAGGAGAAGAAGAGGAAGGGGTGGCGGTTTTTGGGGTTAGAGGAAGAAGAGCGAAGGTAAGCATAAGAACTTGTGAATTCTTGAAGATTTAAGTTAGTTCTTCGTGTGGTTGTTGGTTGTTGGCTTGTTTTGATTGGACTTTTTTATTTTGGGATGTTCAAACCCTAAGGGGAGATGCTGCCCAAATTAATACTAATCATGTTCAAATGTTAAGGGGTTAATTATATGATTACAAATGGAAAGGAAGGTGTTTTAAAGGTTAAAACATGAAACTTCCATTCTTTCATTTTATTCCATATTTGTTGTGGCATATGGTTGAATAGATAAACCTAGTCTAAACCTTTTGAAATTTTACAGGATGAAAATAGACATCCTGAGATTTAATTTGATAGGTAATATAAGTCATTTGGACAAGTGGATTGAAAGATATGATTTTTCAAAGTTTGACCACGAATCTGGAATGAATTCTATGGCAGACTAGATTTGGAGAATTTTATGGAATTTTATGATTATGATTGGTGCTTTGTAATATTTTCCCTAAAATAGGACTGAAATATCCTTACATAGGAACTAGAACCACTTGATTTGGAATTTTCTAGATTTAGTTATGAATTTTCAAACTTGACTGAAAAGCTGGAAATTTCTGGAAAACCCATGAAAATGACAATTTTGCCCCTAAAACCCTAAACTGGTGGCTGTCAAGGGTAATCTAATCATTTAATTGTGAATTTATCCCAACTAAGGTCAAAAATGGATTTTACAGACGAAAATATTATAGGATTAGCCTGTGTCATAGTTTTTTGAAAAGTACAAATATACTAGGTAAAAAGGGAATTGGATCGGATTCCTTAGGGGCATTTTGGTAATATGCGATTTTGGGCTAACATAACCAACTTGTAAATTTTTGAATGAGGTATGAATGAGTAATAACTGATTTGCAATTACTTTGGGAATTTTAGGATTTGATATTTGCTCGAGCTAGACAAAAAGTTAAAGGACCGGTAGTAGCTAGGCTTTTGAAAGGAGTCTAAATAGTAACTCTATCTCTCATATTCTATGTGCATATTAATATGCATTATTTTTCATGTTCTTTGTAATGGGTTGCATGTGGTATGATTACTTGCTGGGTGTGGGACAAGCAAAGTACCATGTGGCAGGTGGACCCAGTGGTGTGGTATTACTAGTACGAACAGGTGGATTCCTGTAATGGAACATCATGGACAGGTGGATTCTTGCTCTAAATTGTTGATGTGATCATATTACATAGGTGGATTCCTATGTGGATTTATGATGTGTGTAGATAGGGATCATGCAATCATTTTGATCTGGACAAAATCATCGCTTGGTTCCTGAACATTGTCAGACATGTGGTTGGCATTATTGATTGCTGCATCATGATATATGCTTCTATGCATGTTTATTTTTCACATTTTATATGATTGATAGCTTGTTACTATTGAGATTCATATGAATCTCACCCTTTCCATAATATTAAACTTTATTCAGCTAGTGGAAGCGGCTCAAAGGGTAATGTAGCATATACCAACAATTGAAGGTCCGGTGCTAATTAAGAGATTTTTTGTTGGTTATCTATTAGTTCTTCATTGTATTTGGAATTTGGGATTTGTATTACACAAACCTTGTGGGGATTTTCTGTAGTGTAATCAAGAATATTATATCATTTTATTGTATTATTTCTGTATGCCTATTGAACTACGCGGTAATACTCTGATAAATGTCAAAATTATAAGGGGTTTGACATTCCTCTTTCGTGTTCACATACCTATATGGTTGGTGAGGGAGGGTGAGATTTGGGAGAATCTCTGTAGCAAATATTACAAAAATGTATGCAAGATAAATGCTTAGTATATGACATGCCTGCCTTACTTATATTCATGCTTATATAATGATATATTTGCGTGCTTAATGTTTCACACAACATACTTATGGCCATAACATCAATAGAAACAGAGCTTCAATCATTCGTATATGCTTTACATAATCAAGCAAAGCAATCACATACATCAATGCCCAAGCATACATATCAAATACATGTAATTTAGGTAAGTTTACCACCTTTCTGCATTTATGTCCTCCTCTTGTTTCCTTTCCTTCCAATCATTGAAGATGGTTGGAAAGCCTTCCATTTCCTCTTTCTTGACATCTCATGGCCTACTAGTCGAGGCTACAACCCGTTCCTGATTTCTACAGCATCTCCACCTTTTAGACAACACTTAACTTCTCCTTTCAAGAATCCAAAATGACAAAAATGTAGCTCTTGATGAGAGGAACAAGTTTGGTGAAGGCATTGGGAGCTAGAAACGTGAATCCAGAGTTGAATCGCTCAAGAACACTTTGTGTTCTTCAAGTTTCTCCACCTTCTCTCTTCTTTCTTTTTCTCTTGATTTTCTCTATTTCCCCCTATTTTTCTTGTGCTAGCCAAAATTTATAAAGAGCAAGGGAGTGTTGGGATTAAATAGACAAGTGTCTAAGTGCTTGGTTCAAGAGGGTGCCATGTGTCCCTTCTTGAAAATTTGGTCACTTCTCTCTCTCTCTCTCTTACATATCTTGGCCGAGTTTTAGGTTAGGGGAAGGGAAATTCTGATGAATTCCCCTGACTCCTATATTTAGTGCTCGGGAAAGTCAATCATGTGATTGGATTGGAGACTAGTGAATTTTCCTGACTAATGGGGCTAGGTGGCGCCTCCTCCTTATGCCAACACAAAAGCTACTTTCTGAAGGAGCTAGGTCGCATCTTCTTATTAGGCCAACCCAATAGCAATCGCTAGGTGGCAACTTCTTATTGCGTTAACCCAAAAGCCACTTTTCAAAAAGCTACTTTATCAGTGGAAACTTTAGATCGTGCCGCATGTGTAATATATTGAATTCTAGGACTAGAGGCTAGATAATAAGCTTGAATAAAGTAGACTTTAAAGTCTAGTTTAGAAAGAATCCCAAACTGCACTCAAAGTAAAGTATGAATTTTGGTGTGAAATAGTTATAAGAAAGTACCCGATTCCTTTAGGATGCGTCAGAATGACATAGAACCTAACCCGGATCCAAAGGAAAAGGGAAATGGTGTCTAGAAAGAAGTAATAAAGAGAAAGAAAATAATTAATGGCATAAGAAATAATATTACCATAATCAAGGGCAAAAGAGACACTTCCCACTTGATCCTGAGGTCAAAATTGGAAGACAAAATGAAGGGCTAAGATTTGCTCTTCAAAAGTAAAAAGTAATTATAAGAATGGAAAAACAAATTTTCTCTCCAGTTTTGGCCTCAAAACCATCCAAATTGAAGGGAAAATTAGAAAGAAAAATGTGTTGGTAAAATAGTTAATGCTTCTTCAAATTTTTCCAACTTGGAAAAGTTGACCAAAAGTAAGACAAAAAGACCAGATTGGTCAACATTTCCTCTTACTTTTTGAGGGTGGATTTTGGTCAAGAAGGAGGAAGAGAGAGGGAAGGAGTGAAGTCAAATTAACTAAAGCCATTGTGGTTAAATTAACCATACAAATTTATTCAAGAAGCCATAAAGTGTTGACACATGGACTCTACTTTCTCTTAGGCAAATTTTGGCCCAGTATTTCAAGAAGACAATTTAGTGAATATTAAACATATTATACTCTCTCTAACACACTTAAAATTTTGGTCAATACCCACAAAAAATGGAGAAAATAAGAGAAAAAGAAAAAGGAAAGAGAAAGAAGAACAAAGAAGCAAGGTGTGACTTTTATCTTGATTTTTACCTTCAAGATCACCTCTTTAGCTCTTGAGGTCTTCATTAAAGTTGTTCTTCTTACTAAGAGCTTCATTTCTATGGTTTTATTTTCTTGAAAGAAGTTGTTTTATGTTGTCTACAAAGTGCCAAAGTTGGAGAAATAAAAAACAAGCCCTAGAAAGTGAAAGAGGTGTGCTTAAGCTTCATTTTGACCTAAGTATTGTGTTGATTATATGAGTCTTGTGGACTTTTCCATGTCACCCTATTTTTAGTTATTTAGGTATTTTGAGGTTTCATGATGCTTTGCTCATATACATGTGGTTATATGATGTTTTAAAAGCATATGAACCTAGTTTGGTAGATAATATGTGAACTTTGTGAATTATTGATTTAGAGGCCAAGTTTTAGCTAGAACAGGGTAGGTAGGAGGAGTATGATTTTTCTATTTTTGAGGTCTCCAATGGATTCCTTAGGCATAATTGTATAGAAATAGGTTGTTGGTATAATTTTAGAAGGAATGGATTTGACATCTAAAAATTGGAATTTGCTGCAATTAGGGTTTCTTGCATGGTAGTTTGAATGTGCTATGTTTTTGGATAATATAATGTTGTCTAGTGGCCATAAAACTTTCCAAAATAAAAGTATACATATTAAGATTTAATTTGATAGGTCATTTATGCCATTTGGATTAGTACATTAAGAATTATGAATTTTTGAAATTAGGCATTGAATCTGGAATCAATCCTGTGGCAGTGAGGATTAATTGAGAAGTATGGAATTCTGGGCCTGTCATTGATAGTAGCAGATATTTTTCCTGTAAATTAGACTTAATGAGTGACACATATAATTTTAAACAATCCCAATTAGAGTTCTATAGAATTAGTTATGAATTTTCAAAGTTTTGGTCAAAATGCTAGCAACTTTTAGCTACCATACAAATTTAAGAATGAAAAGGGCCAAATGTAATTAGTATGAACTCTAAGGATAAAAGTAAGCCTATGAGGCTAAGGCAGCCCCATTGGGCATTCATTTGTCATGTCACTAATAATGTGATATTTATTTAAGGCCATGAGAAGTCAAGAAAGAAGAAGAATGGAAGAATTTCCAAGAACCCTTAATGGTTGGAAGAAAAGGGGATAAGAAGAAAGGCTTTGTCTACAAGGTAGTGAACTTAACTTGCATGTATTTAATGTGTATTGTAATACTCCGAATTTTGGGACTAGAGGCTAGAGAATAAGTCTGAATTAAGTAAACTACTAAGTCTAGTTTAGTAAGAGTCCCATAATGAATAAGAAATAGAATGGCTTATAGAAAACCGTACTGGAATAAAGTATGAATTTTGGTGCAAATTAGTCGAAAGAAAGTACCCGATTCCTTTAGGATGTGTCAGAATGACATAAAAGCTAACCCGGATCCAAAAGAAAAGGGAAGTAGTGTCTAGAAAGAAATAAGAAAGAGAACTAAAAGAACTAATGATAATTTAATTAATGTTGCCATAATCAAGGGCAAATGAGACAATTGCCACTTGATCTTGAGGTTAGAATTGGAACCCTAAAATAAAGGGTCAATATTAGTTCTTGAAAAGCAAGAGAAATAATAAAGATGAAGAAGCAATTAATTCCTTTCCCTTATGTCAAATTTTTGTCCAAGAAGAAGAAGAAGGAAAAGGAAATTAATTGATACACTTCTTCACTTTTTCCATTTGAAAAATCAACAATTATGGCTAAGACATAAAGGAAGCAAGAAGAGAGAATCAGTCAACATATTTTCTCCTTTTTGAATTTTTTTTCATCCAAGACAAGAAGGGAGAGAGAAGGAATGAATTCCAATTTGAAACCATCTTGTATCCATTCAAGGAGTCAAAGGAAAAGAAAGAAAGCTAGAAGGAAAAGTCAATAATTGCAACTTAAAAAATTATTGACCAATGGCAAGACAAAGTGAAGCAATTAGTTAACAATTTCTCTTCCATTTTCAAGAACTAAATTTTGGTGAAAAGGAAGAAGAGAAGAGGAAAGAGAAAGCTCCATCAAAAGTGAGTTAATTACACATGGTTAATTAAGTTTGAGCTTGGGTAAGAAGAATAAATTGTGGCCACATGATATTTTCTTTTTCCCTTATTTCTTTTGTCCAATTTCAGCCAAATATTAAGAGCCATGGGAAGAGAAATTTTAGAAATATTCACTCCCTCTCACTCTCTCATATTTCATCCAAAGAGCTTGAGGAAAGAGAAAAGAAGTTTTGAGGAAGACAACTTGAAGGTAAGAGCTTGCACTTAGATTTTGACCTTGTAGATCATTTCTATGGCTCAAATACTCTTGATAAACATTGTTCTCCTCTCTAAGAGATTCAATTCTATGATTTTAGATTTTCAAGGGGAGCTGTTTTGAGTCATCTAGCAAGAGCCAAAATTCAAGAACCAAAGCAATAGCCTAGGGAAGTGAAAAAGGTGAGCAAGAGCATCATTTTGACATATATGTTATCTTGTTTAGTGGAATTTTTGGGGTTTGTTCTTACTGCCCTAATTTTGCACAACTAGGATTTTTAGGGTTTCATCATGCTTTGGTTATATACATGTGGTTATATGATGTTTGGGAAGCCTTTGAACCTAGTTTGGTGGATAAATTGTGAATTTGTGAATTATTGTTTTGAAACCCTAATTTCAATCAGAACAGGGCATGAAGAAGGAGATTGATTTTGATAATTTTAAGGTCTTCAATGGAGTCCTTAGGTAAAATTGTGTAGGAATAGGTTTTTGGCATAATTTTAGAATGAATGGAATGAAACTTCAAAAATTGGAATAATGCTGCCAATTAGGGTTTCCTGCGTGACAATCTGAATGTGCTATGTTTTTGGGTAATATAATGTTATCCAATGGCTATGAAAATTTCCATAATGAAAGTATACATATCAATATTTAATTTTATAGGTCATTTGTTCCATTTGGACTAGTACACTAAGAATTATGAATTTTTGAAGTTAGGCATTAAATATAGAATGAATTCTGTAGCAGTGAGGATTAGTCATGAGTCTGGAATTAAGTGGCTAGAATTGGCTTTGAGTAATATTTTTATTATAAAATAGAATAAAATATATTTAATTATGAATTTGAAACACCCCAATTGAAATTCTATAGAATTAGTTATGTTTTTTAAAACTTTGGTTAAAATACTGGCAGCTTTTAGCTACCAAGCAAATTTAAGAAAGAAATGGCCAAATGTAATTAGTACGAACTTCAATGGTGAAAGTAAGCCTTTAAGGCTAATGTATCCCATTGGGCATTCAATTTTCATGGAAATAATAATGTGGTATTTATCTAGGGCCATGAGAAGCCATGAAAGAAGAAGAATGGAAGAATTTCCAAGAAACCTCAATGGTTGGGAGAAAAGGGGACAAGAAGAAGGGCTTTGTCTACAAGTTAGTGAACTTACTTACTTGCATATATTTGATATGTTTTCTGTGTATTGATTTACAGTATTGCTTTGCTTGATTATGTGAAGCATGTATGAATAAATGAAGCTCTGTTTCTGTCTGTTTTTACTGTAGCCATAAGAATGTTGCATGAAACATTGAGCATGCAAAATATCATTATGTGAACATGAGCCTATGTAAGGAAAGTGTTACGAATTTAGGATGGTGTATTTAGAAGTGCAAGTGTACACTGTCGTAATCAAGTAATAAAGAAGTGAGTAGAGTATCGTTCCCACGAGGATTGATCACTAAGTACCAAAATTGGTAATTTTAATTCTATTTAGTCGGTTGATTAGTTGTGATTGAGATTGCAAGATAGAAATGATGAAATATGAATACAAGTGATATAAAGACAAATATGAGAAAAAGCCCTAGGGATTAGATTTCACTTAATAAATTCCGGATTGAATCACTTATCTATTCTAGTCCAATTTATTCCACATGATTGATAGTCGAGTTTCCCTATTTTAATTACTAGCCTCTTCCAAGGTCAAGTAATTCTATAATTAATTGCTAACCCAATATATTCCTATATGAATTTAAGCAATCAATCATGCATTAAGATTTATGGAACTCAATTAAGACTACATAACTCATATGAATATATTCCTATTTCATATGCAAATTATGGTTTTAATTATAGGATCCACACACATGTATCTCCTTCCGGTCTCAACATGCATATTAAAATCATCCAAAAGGTGGCCAATCAATTGTAAGCATTAAGAGCAATAATTAAAACTCAATCATGAAGGAAAAATTAAAACTAGAT
Source organism: Albizia julibrissin (assembly GCA_037074505.1). NCBI lineage: Eukaryota > Viridiplantae > Streptophyta > Magnoliopsida > Fabales > Fabaceae > Albizia > Albizia julibrissin. The sequence goes on along the minus strand of CM073485.1, from coordinate 13,435,715 downwards.
TTAATAAGTTAAGATTCAATCCGTCATTAGTAAGCTACGTCATCACCCTAGGAAAAGGAAAATTTAGCTCATGATAAAATTAAAAACAAAACCAAAATATATTCTAAACATCATAAATATTGCATAAAAATTAATTACAAAAACATAAAAATACTATTACAAGATGCATGAAAATGGAAAATCTAGCCTACCATATAGGAGGTAAAACCATCCATGTAGGTGGCAACCTATACCATCCATAAAGGAGGACTACCTAGGCCTTCCATATAGGAGGTAAAACCATCCATGTAGGAGGCATGCAAGAAGTAAAAAAAATGCAAGAAATAAATTCTAAAAATAACAACTCTCTCTCTAAAATAGAAACTCTCTCTCTCTCTTCCTTCCTCCTTCTTCCTCTCTTCATTTTAGGGTGCCAAGAAGCTCTATTTATAGGCTTCATTTTCGGACTGCTACAGTGAATTTGCTACAGTGCACCGTCCGCTACAGTGAAGCTGCTACAGTGAACCGACCACACTGTCCGCTACAGTGAAGCTGCTACAGTAACCGACCACACCGTCTGCTACAGTGAAGCTGCTACAGTGCACAGTGAACAGTACCGCATGAACAGTGTACAGTGAATAGTCCCACGTGAATAGTACTTTTCCTTAAATGCCTTCTTTAATTCTTTTAATCCGGTACTATCCATGGCTGCAAGAAAATCATTATTTATTTATTAATTACACCCAAATTGATTACATTCAGCTCAAATATAGTCCACAAAATCATCATATAAGGGAAAATGAATATGCAAATATTTTACTTATCAAATTCCCCCACACTTAGCTCTTGGACGTCCTCGGACAAGAAAGAGTAACTAATAAGTGCTTCCAATAAAATCAGAAGTGTCAAGTCATAAACAAGGGCACAATTAAAGAATAAAGAGATCATAGTATTCTTGAATCAATAAAAGTATAAACTGGTAACTTCATTTAAAAATAAATGAACCGAATTCATAATTGTCGCTCATTCTCTCAATCTCTCTAGTGTTTTAGGGTAAGTGTTTCGCTCAAATTCACCTGAAAAAATTGCACTACCATAAGCTTGCCAAAAATCTCAATCTCCACTACCTAATTGACATGCATAGTTCAAATCAAAAGGACTTATTAAAGGTTGTAATGGGGTTAAGGTGAAAGGAATGTAAAAAGTGATATGAAGGGCTATTTTTACTAAGTAAATAGAACAATTGAAAAATGGGCCATCTTATGAATAAACCTGGCTTATCTCATCCCAACAAACCATAATTTATATTTTTTTTTCTTTTTTTTTTCTTCTTTTTTTTTCTTCTTTTTTTTAAACAACTTCTGCACTTTTGTAGTTGATGATATATAGACCCCCACACTTGTCAAAAGCCCATTTCACAAAAATTTCAAATGCTCTGTTAATCTTTCGAATTCAGTGAAAGCACTTGATAAATCATTAAAACACATATTAATGGGTTAAGAATAAATAATCAATTAGGCTCAAAGGGGCTTATCAATGGTATAATTGTAAGGTTGGCTATTTGGCTCTGGCTAAACAAAATGAATGCCTTTATCATTTTTGAATGTGCATGTGACATGTAATTTCAACTAGATTTAAGGCAAGTTCTAGAGTGACAACTTAATAGGTGAATATCACACACAAGAAAGATAATCACTATTGATCATATAGGCTCAAAAGCTCACTGTTAGGGACTTTCAAATTCAGCTCATTCAATCTCAAAATTCATCACCAAATTCAACAATCAGTTATTCAATCATGCTATAAAATCTCTAAACTCAATTGATCCATGCTTCAAACTTATATACTTCTTAAAATCATTGAAAAGCACTTAAATAAATTTTTTTTTTTAGGTTGAACCTCTTTTTTTTTTTTTTTTAAAAGATGAAATAACAAAAAAAAAAATTACAACTAATAAGATGCGTCTCAAGAGTTAAGAATAACTCTTTACTCTGCCATCTATGCATACCCCATGCATCTAATGGTTTTACTAACTAACTATCTAATGGAGAAACTATGCTTTTTTTTTTATAATCCTCCCCTAACCTAAATCAGACATTGTCCTCAATGTCTTCTAAAGATTAAAGAAATTTTTTTTGAACAACCTAAACACACAATAAATTAAACCAAAATGCTGAGAGTAAAACCATAAGATAAAAGAAAGTTACAACCGGAGAGTGGTATCTGGATTCTGCTTCTGACTGCTGTCTGAAGATTGCCCACCTTTTTCTTTTACTAATAGATCTGGTTGAGGTTCATAGGTTTGCAGTTTATCTAGTAGTTGATCAGCAGTTGGTGCAGAAATGATGGAATGACGAGTCGCTTGGGGTATGAATCCTGTTTCCACAGCATGATCAAGAAAAGACAACAGGTTATCGTAAAAACCATTAACATTTAACAATCCTAATGGTTTTTTATGAAAGTTCAGTTTAGCCCAATAAGCAATGCTAGAGATCCCATCCAACGTTTCAAAACCACCGGGTAGAGCGATAAAAGCATCAGCACGGTAAAACATACGTCCCATTCGTTCAGGCAGACTTGAAACCTCTAACTCTTGGCCTAAGAAGAAGAATTGATGTTCTAACTCCTTTATCCTTACACACAAACCCTTGCTACCATGAATGGTTGCAGGAATAGCCATACTTAACTTCAAGCCCTCGAGACCTCTCCCGTAGACAAAGTTGATTTTCCGAGCGGCTAGTGCACTTCCCAGTTCCTATGCTGCAGGTATAAACTCTCTATCCTTTCCCAAGTCAGTTTAACCAAAAATGCATATAGATTTAAAACTGCATTTTAGAGTGATACCACTCCTCTCTTTTTTTCTCTCAGACATTTTGTGTTTTTTACAAATGGAAGATTACATATTTATATTACAAAAACAGCGACAACAAAATCATGCAAATCACACATTTTTCAAAAAAATTTGAAAAAAATTTCTGACACGAATGACCAGTGGGCCACTGTGCCAAGAAATTAAGTAAAATGAGTAAAGAAAGTCAAAAGTTACTAAAAAAGATAAGACAGATTGACAAAAGCAAGATTATGTACAGTAGTTGTGATTGTGGCTCACATCTTCCTCTGGTTTTACGTCCAGTAACGGCTTAAACGCTTTCTATGAATCGAGGATTTGCTTCCCATCCAGTTTTCTTATAAACTGGCAAACAGGGTCTTTTAACGTCAGATTCCCAAGACGGTAGCGCTCTTTTTCTTTGTTGAATATATCTAATAAATCAAGAAGAACATGATGAACATCACCACTAGGATGCGTCTCAAGAGTCTGAATGATATCATCCAATGACTCCTTACTCAGTCCATCCTTTATAAATTGGATTTTATCTTCTCGATTTATAGAAACCATATCTTTGCTCCTACAGCGCTGATCACAATTCCACCTTGCACATTTAGGACAAACCTTCATTCTTTTAGCTCTTCTCTTTTTGGAGTAAGAGCTTCTTCCCATACCTGGCATAGGTTTAATAAATAAATAATGAATCTCACCTATTAAACGTACCTTAGCTTCAATAATCCAGCGGACATCCTCAGGAAGGCCCAAACGCTTGAATGTCTTCATTCGTTCAAGTCGACAGCTATAGATCTTCCTAAGCACATCTTTGGGAAGAGTAGGGAACCTGTTCTTAAGCTTTACAATAATTTCCTCCATGATGAGACTAAAATTTAAAGATGCAGTTTTGTGTGCTTCAGTAAGTAAGAAAGAAAAATGAAAGATTAAGGAAAAGAAGTTTTGGGTTGCCTCCCAAATAGCCGCCCTTCTTTAACGTCTTTAGCTAGACAAAGACCAAACCAATAATAATTTTTTTTTTATTTTTTTATTTTTTTTTAAAAAAAAATATTAGGACTTACCTGTTGTTTCCTCCAAAGTGATGACAGTTTTCAAAGTGTTGAGTGCACCATCATTATACTCTTTCAGCCTTTGCTCGTTCACTTTGAATTTTCGATCACCATCTTAAATCTCCACTGCTCCATATGGCCATGTTTGAACCACAGTAAAAGGTCCTGACCACCTTGATCTCAGCTTTCTCGGAAAGAGCTTTAGCCTTGAGTTGCATATCAAAACTTTTTGTCCCGGCGTGAACTCTCTCCTCAAAATTCTTTTATCCTGCCACATTTTTGTCTTCTCCTTGTATAACTTTGCATTCTTATGAACTTGTTGTCTGGATTTTTCAAGCTCATTGAGTTGGAGAAGTATTTTCTCACTAGCCGCCTTTAAGTCAGAATTTAAGGCTTTTATTGCCCAATATTCTTTGTGCACTTCAGGATTAGTTGATTTTGAAACATCTACTATTCCCATTGCGAGTGGTTGATTCATGCAGCTTTTATTCACCATGTCTTTTGTACAGCTGGTCATTGTTTCTACTCTGTAACAGGTGTTACCTTCATTTGGACATGACCAAGCCTTAAAAATGTTAAAAGATACTTGGTCATCTTGAGCTCGTAAAGTCAACTTTCCCTGTTGCACATCTATTAAAGTTCTCCCAGTTGCTAGGAATGGCCTCCCAAGAATGATAGGAATTTCTTGGTCTTCTTCCATGTCAAGAATAATGAAATTAGCTGGAAATATGAGTTTGTCCACCTTCACCAGAACATCTTCTAAGACACCCCTCGGATGTTTAATTGATCGATCAGCAAGAAGTAGTGAAACTGTGGTAGGCTTCACCTCTCCAAGACCAAGTTTTCTGTAGACAGATAAGGGCATGAGATTTACACTTGCTCCCAGGTCACAAAGTGCTTTTTCAAAGTTACATTGACCTATGGTGCAAGGTATGCAAAAGCTTCCTGGATCTTTCAGCTTTGGTGGTAGTTTCTTTTGCAGAATGGCACTGCACTCCTCAGTAAGTGCAACTGTCTCAAATTCCTCCAGCTTACGCTTATTTGAGAGAATGTCCTTCATGAATTTTGCATAACTGGGCATTTGGGCAAGAGCGTCTGCAAAAGGGATGTTGATATGTAACTTTTTGAAAACCTCCAGAAACTTTTTAAACTGCTTGTCTAGCTTTGCCTTCACAAGTCTCTGAGGGTATGGAACTGGTGGTACATATGGAGGAGGGTTATCTGGAAAGCTGATTCTTCCTGGTACCACATCATCTTCTTGAGGTTTCTGTGCTTCCTCCTTCTTTTCTGGTTCACTTTCTTTCTTTTCTCCGTCATTCTTATGTAGAAATACAGGATCTTTCAATTCTTTCCCACTCCTTAATGCAATAGCCTTCACATGCTCTCTTGGGTTTTTTTCAGTGTCACTTGGAAGAGTACCTGGTTGTCTGGAATTCAGCATATTTGCAATTTGGCCCATTTGGATCTCCAAGTTCTTTATCGAGGCTTCCTGGCTTTTAAGTGTTGCATCAGTCCTAGCCATGAATTGAGATGTATTCATGGTTAGTTGAGCCAGTGCATCTTCTACATTCACTTTTTGTTGTGGTGGATTTGGTAGTTGAAGAGCTTGTTGCTGGTAGTTCCCTTGCGGTTTGAACACATTTTGATTATTCCTCCAGCCAAAGTTTGGATGATTCCACCAACCTGGATTATAAGTGTTTGAGAATGGGTCATTTCTTTGATTTCCGATATAATGAGCTTGCTCCGACTGAGAAGGTATGGATGACTGTTCATCTTGACTTTGTGTACTCATATGAGATCCTCCATATCGGTCACAGGTTTCATGAGGAGTACTGATTGCATTTGCTTGACTAGTCAATGAGCTCACTTGCTTGGATATAGATGCAACTTGAGAAGATAAAGTTGTAAGGATATCCAGCTCATGCACTCCAAGTACCTTCTTTGAATTATGACGTTCAGAAGGCCATTGATATGCATTTGCTGCCATCTCCTCAAGTAAATTATAGGCATCATCAAGATTTTTTCCCATTAAAGATCCTCCAGCTGCAGCATCTACAAGAATTCTGGTGGTATGTGTCATCCCATTGTAGAATGTTTGCAGTGTCAACCAATCTGGTAACCCATGATGAGGACATCTCCTTAGCAACTCCTTGTATCTTTCCCAGGCTTCATAAAGGCTTTCTAGTTCATGCTGGGAAAATGAGGTAATTTCATTCCTCAATTTTGCAGTTTTTCCTGACGGAAAGTATTTCGCCAAAAATTTATGTGCCAAGGCATCCCATGTAGTTATGCTTCCCACTGGTAGAGAATGTAACCAGCTCTTAGCCTTATCCCTGAGTGAGAAAGGGAAAAGTCTAAGTCTAATGGCATCATCAGTAACACCATTATGCTTGAATGTGTCGCATATTTCTAGGAAGCTGGCTATATGTGTGTTGGGATCTTCTGTTGATAAACCACCGAACTGATTGGCTTGCACCATCTGGATAATTGCAGGCTTGATTTCAAAATTGTTGGCTGCTACTGGTGGTTTTCTGATTCCAGAAGTTGTCTCCATGACTGTTGGTGTTGCATAATCACGGAGTGTTTTGGTATCTGCTGCTTCTCCTTCCGGATTTTCCATTGAATTGATTGAAGTAGACTGCTTTCGAACTCTCCGATTTCTTCGACAAGTTCTCTCGATCTCAGAATCACAAGGTTATAATTCAGTCTTCTTCGATCTGGTCATATACTAAGCAAAAACCTGAAAAGAAACAAAAGATAAAAAAAAAAGTAATATGAAGACCAAATTAGTATTAAAATTACTTGGTATTGATATTAATGACAATCCCCGGCAACGGCGCCAAAAACTTGTTACGAATTTAGGATGGTGTATTTAGAAGTGCAAGTGTACACTGTCGTAATCAAGTAATAAAGAAGTGAGTAGAGTATCGTTCCCACGAGGATTGATCACTAAGTACCAAAATTGGTAATTTTAATTCTATTTAGTCGGTTGATTAGTTGTGATTGAGATTGCAAGATAGAAATGATGAAATATGAATACAAGTGATATAAAGACAAATATGAGAAAAAGCCCTAGGGATTAGATTTCACTTAATAAATTCCGGATTGAATCACTTATCTATTCTAGTCCAATTTATTCCACATGATTGATAGTCGAGTTTCCCTATTTTAATTACTAGCCTCTTCCAAGGTCAAGTAATTCTATAATTAATTGCTAACCCAATATATTCCTATATGAATTTAAGCAATCAATCATGCATTAAGATTTATGGAACTCAATTAAGACTACATAACTCATATGAATATATTCCTATTTCATATGCAAATTATGGTTTTAATTATAGGATCCACACACATGTATCTCCTTCCGGTCTCAACATGCATATTAAAATCATCCAAAAGGTGGCCAATCAATTGTAAGCATTAAGAGCAATAATTAAAACTCAATCATGAAGGAAAAATTAAAACTAGATTTAATAAGTTAAGATTCAATCCGTCATTAGTAAGCTACGTCATCACCCTAGGAAAAGGAAAATTTAGCTCATGATAAAATTAAAAACAAAACCAAAATATATTCTAAACATCATAAATATTGCATAAAAATTAATTACAAAAACATAAAAATACTATTACAAGATGCATGAAAATGGAAAATCTAGCCTACCATATAGGAGGTAAAACCATCCATGTAGGTGGCAACCTATACCATCCATAAAGGAGGACTACCTAGGCCTTCCATATAGGAGGTAAAACCATCCATGTAGGAGGCATGCAAGAAGTAAAAAAAATGCAAGAAATAAATTCTAAAAATAACAACTCTCTCTCTAAAATAGAAACTCTCTCTCTCTCTTCCTTCCTCCTTCTTCCTCTCTTCATTTTAGGGTGCCAAGAAGCTCTATTTATAGGCTTCATTTTCGGACTGCTACAGTGAATTTGCTACAGTGCACCGACTGCTACAGTGAACCGACCACACCGTCCGCTACAGTGAAGCTGCTACAGTAACCGACCACACCGTCTGCTACAGTGAAGCTGCTACAGTGCACAGTGAACAGTACCGCATGAACAGTGTACAGTGAATAGTCCACGTGAATAGTACTTTTCCTTAAATGCCTTCTTTAATTCTTTTAATCCGGTACTATCCATGGCTGCAAGAAAATCATTATTTATTTATTAATTACACCCAAATTGATTACATTCAGCTCAAATATAGTCCACAAAATCATCATATAAGGGAAAATGAATATGTAAATATTTTACTTATCAGAAAGCAATCATGTACTAGCATTCATCTTACATGCATTATCTGTAATGTTTTCTATTGAGATTCCCTCATATCTCACCCTTCCTCACTAACCATATAGCTATGAGAATATGAAAGAGAAGGAATGTTTGGTGATGAACCAGAAGGAAGAATGTGGAAGAATCAAAGAATGTATTATATTAAAGTACACAAGTGTATTAATAATTTACTGTTTGTAAATTATTTGCACTACTCAAATATAAGTATGAATACATGCAGTAAAAATTGAACGGTAACCGGGATCACTGAAAGCATTGATTCATTGAATCACTAAAATTAAGAATAAGAACTAGAATTAGAACTACTCTAATACTTGGTAAGAATAACGGCTCAACAGCTGGAAATGAGTAATAATCCCCTAAGAGAATATAAGTAAACGCTTCTATGTATGTAATAAAGGGGTAGAAATTAAGGTATTACATGTATGCTGTGTATTGATTTAAAGTATTTCCTTGATTAATTATGTGAAGCATGTATGAATGAATGAAGCTCTATTTTTGTTTTTACTGTGGCCATAAGTATGTTACACGAAATATTGAGCATGCAGAAATGTCATTATGTGAACATGAGCCTATGTAAGGCAAGCATATCATACCCTAGCATTCATCTTACATGTATTGCATGTAATGTTTGCTACTGAGATTCTTTCGAATCTCACCCTCCCCTACTAACCATATAGGTTGTGAACAGGAAAGAGGAGAATGCTCGAAGATGAACTAGAAGGAAGAATGACGAAGAATTGAAGAGGAATGTGTATTAATTTGCTGTATGTAAATTAATTGCATGTTCTGGATATTTATATGAATAGTAAGAAAAGACTCGTATTAGAATTGAACTGTAATTTGGATTGCTAGGAAAAAAAATGAACTTCGATATTCGGTAAGAATAATGTCTAAATAGTCGTGAATAAGTAATTTGCCTTGAGCGAATTAATATTGAACACTTCTGTTTATGTAATAAAGCGGGTATATAAGATGGGTCTTATAGTATGTCTCTGTGTATGTGTGGGTCCCACATGGCACCATACATGTGTCCCTTAAGCCATCAAAATGGCACTAAGTGTACTCTTGTACACATACATTGGTATATTTCATCCGACATCTTACACATACTGAATCCTTTGCCTAAAAGGGCTGAATCATATAGTCCCTTAAAATCATTCTATCTCTTGGACATTCTTGAAACTCTTGTTAAATTGGGCTTAGTACTCTACTTAATTTAGACTTACTCTTAAGCTTTTAGGCCCAAAATTCAGGATATTACACAATGTATATAGCATCATCCGTTTTATGGCATGCAATGAAATGTGCCCTTTCAGAAAATCTATCAACAACTACAGATATGTGATCCATTCCTCTTTTTGACCTAGGAAAACTTAAAACAAAATCCATTGATATATCAACCTAAGGTTTACTAGGCACAGATAAAAAGGAGTATACAAACCATGTGGCAAAACTCTTGATTTAGCCTTTTTTACATGTTATGCATTTAGCACAAATTCTCTCCACATCACATTTAATTTTAGGCTAAAATAAATGCTCATGCAAAACATCTAAAGTCTTTTTCATACTAAAGTGACCCATTAATTCTCTCCCATGTGCTTCTCTCACAAGTAATTCACTCAATGAACATTAAGGCACACACAATCTATTTTATTTTAATAACTATCTATAAACTCTATAAAATTTATCAAATGCTTTCTTTTCACAAGCAAGAAACAATTCAGAAAAATCAACATCATTTGCATTCAACTCCTTGATATATTCAAAGCCAAAGAATCTAGTATTAAGAGAAGAAAGAAGAGTATACCTTCTTGACAATGCATCAACAACCACATTCTTTTTACGTTTCTTGTATTTGATGACATAAGGAAATGTCTCAATGAATTCTAGCCACCTTGCATGTCTCTTGTTCATCTTACCTTGACCTTTACTATGCTTCAAGGATTGATGATTAGTATGAATCACAAATTGTTTTGGCCAAAAGTAGTGTTGTCAATTCTCTAATGCTCTTTTGAGTGCATAGAGATCTTTGTCATAAGTTAGATGCTATAAGGCTTCTCCATTTAGCTTTTCATTAAAATAAATAATTGGCTTTCCTTCCTTATTAAAATAGCTCCTATCCTAACTTCAGATGCATCACATTCAATTTCAAAAGTTTTGCTAAAGTTGGGCAATACTAACACAAGTGCATAACACAATTTTTCCTTAAGTTTAATGAATGCATCACCTTGTGCTTTATCCCAAAGCGCTATAAAACTAGCCAAACCATGAAAACTTCTTACCTCAGTTACTTGTAGGTGTTGGCGATTCTTTTATAGCTCTTATCTTTTCCTCATCAACTCCTATTCCTTTAGTACTCACCACAAAACCAAGGAAAACAATTTTATCCATACAAAAGTCATACCTTTTCAGATTTGCAAATAGTTTTTCCTTTCATAAAAATCAAGCACACAATACAAGTGATTCAAATGCTCATCCAGATTCTTTCTATAAATAAGAATATCATCAAAATAAACCATAATAAACTTTCCAATGAAAGCACATAAAATATGGTTCATTAATATCATGAAAGTGTTAGGTGCATTAGTTAACCCAAAGGGCATAACTAACCATTCATACAATCTATGTTTGTTCATAAAAGCAGTTTTCCACTCGTCCCATTCCCTCATTCTAATTTGATGGCATCCAAATTTCAAATCAATCTTAGAAAAGACAATAGAACAATGCAATTCATCAAGCATATTATCTAATCTAGGATTGGGATGGTGATACTTTACATTGATATTGTTGATAGCTCTACAATCAATACTCATCCTTCAAGTTCCATCTTTTTTTGGCACTAAAAGTATTGGAATTGAACAAGGGCTCAAACTTTCTTTAACATATCCTTTTACCATGAGCACTTCCACTTGCTTTTGAAGCTCTTTTGTTTCTTCAGGATTGCTTCTATATGCTGGCCTATTAGGAATTGTTGCTCCTAGAATGAAATAAATTTGATATTCAATTCCTCTAATAGGTGGTAAACCTGGTAGAATTTCTTCAGGGAACACATCATCAAATTCTTCCAATAAAGAATTAATAGCACTAGGAAAGGAAGATTTAATGTCGTTAGTGTTAAAAAGGATTCCTTATAAACAAGAAGCCAATATGTTTCATGTTGAAAATCACTCCTCACTTCACTTTCTTTTGCATAAAATCTTATTTTCTTCTTTCATTTTCTCTCTTCACTCTTTTCCTTTTTCTGGCTTTCTTTTTTTGAACTTTTAGATTTTCTCTCTTTTTCACTCTCTTTTCTTTTTGATGTTTCTCAGTTTTCTCATTTTTTAGATTACTCTTTTTCTTATCTCTCTCTCTCTCTTTTCATCTTGAGATGATCCTCATACACATGCTTTGGAGTCAATGGTATAAAAGTAACGGGTCTGCTGTTCATTACAAAGAATATCTATGTGTAAATCCATCCTTCTTTGCCTTTATATCAAACTCCCAAAGTCTTCCTAGAAGTAGATGTACAATATGCATAGGGACAACATCGCACAATATCTCATCACAATATTTCCCAATTGATAAAGAAACAAGAACTTGATTATCAACTTTAATTTCCCCACATTGATTCAACCATTGCAGTTTTATGGTCTAAGGTGTTTAATGGTAGGAAAATTCAATTTCTCAACTAATGTAGTACTTGCAACATTTGTAACACTCCCGCCATCAATGATTAAAATACATACCTTGTTATTAATGAGGTAGCGAGTATGAAAAATGTTTTCCCTTTGCTCATTCATCACATCTTCCTTCACTTGACAATTCAAAGCTCTTATAACCACAAGGCATTCTCTTTCACAGCATATTCAATCCCATCATCACTAGCATCTTTAAGTGAGGGCATGGAATCATGATCACTTTCACTTTTAGTTACAACTTCATTATTTTTCAGAACTATGACTCTCTTGTTAGGGCATTGAGAAGCAATATGATATGTACCCAAACAATCAAAATATTTTATGTCTTTATTTCTAGAAGTTTAGGAATTAGATTTACCTTTTCTCTTTGATGAAGCTTCTTTTATGAATTTAGTGGTCTCCTTTGGCACAAGTTTTCCTTTTCCCTTCTTCCAATTCTGTTTCAATAAAGAACTTGATCCAAAATGGAATTTTGAAGTACCTTTACGCTTGAGTTGCTTTTCCACCTTAATGTCCATATGCACCATGTCCTCCAACTCTACATAGTAATGCAATTCCACTATTTCAGCAATTTCTCTGTTTAACCTATTCAAAAAATGAGCCATTATAGCCTCTCTATCTTCTTTCATATTAGCTCTTATCAAAGCTAATTCTATAACACCCCAAATTTTGTTCACAAAAAATACTTGTATATTTTATTATATTCAATGGAATAACATGAAGAACTTTAGTGTAGTAGCCAAAATAGAGAAAATAGTCTTGATAATATTTAATTTTATAGGTCATATAGGTCATTTGGACATGTATACTAAGATTTATGTATTTTTGAAGTTAGCCAATTAAAATTGGCAAGTTTCTATGATAGTGTCCAATAAATGGTAATTATAGAATTTTTCGCGCCTAATTGGATGAATAGAATATTTTTATTTCAAAATAGACTTAATAAGGGTCACATGGCCATTGGAATCACTACAATTAGACATCTGTGCAAAAAGATATGAATTTTAAAAGTTTAATGAATATTTTGCTAGCTTTTAGTAATGTGCAAAATTAAAAGGTAATGACACAATGTAATTACCTTGAACTGTAGGGGTAAAGATAACCAACTACATGAATTTAGAAATAAGTCATGAATGAGTAATAGCTCATTTATTATAAATTTGGAATTTTAGGACGTGACAATTGCCCTATCCGGATCAAGAATTAGTAAATTGTCTAATTAGACATTAGAAAGGATTTCAGGTATTAACTCTATCTCTCATATTCTATGTGATTGTTAATATGCATTGTTTGCCATATTCTGTGCAATGATATGTAAATGGTGGTAAATCTTAAAGCTGGGTGTGGGAAAAGCATAAGTACCACCCTAAGGGAAAAGCACAAGTACCTCTTGGCCCAAGGGAATCCAGTCTAGGTTAGCCAGTGTGATAGATGACAAGCCTGTGTTGCACAATTTCTTGCTGGGTGTAGGAAAAGTACAAGTACCATCTCATGGGAACAACATAAATACCATAAGGTCAGGGGACCCAGTTTGAGCGACATGACAAGTATGGACAAGTTGTTACCTACTTCGAAACATTGATGTGATCACGATGTGACATATGTGATGAGTAGGGATAAGGGATCATTTTGATGCGAACAAAAAAGCTTTGATCCTTAACATTGACAGACGTGTGCACAACATTATTATTGGCTGCATCATATATGCTTCTTTGCGTGTTTACCTTTCACATTTTATATGATTGATAATGTGTTACTACTGGGATTCGTTAAAATCTCACCCTTTCCATAATTACAATTTATTCAGCTAGAAGTAGCGGCTTAAAGGGCAAAGAGGTGGATACCAGCAACTGAGGGTTCCAATATTGAACAAGAATTTTTCCTGTTGGTTATCTGCTAGTCTTACATTGTATTTTGGGATTTGTAACTGATGTGTACAAGCCCAGTGGGGATTTCCTATAATGTAATCAAGAATTTTATATCAGCATAATTTTACTATTTTTTATGCTAATTGAACTATACATTAATACTCTGATAAATATCAAAATATTAAGGGGTTTGACAAATTCCATCTCTATAATATTCCTCCAAACTCTTAGAGTCTTGTGTAAGGGTCTGCAATTCTTGATGAAGCTCTCAGTAGTAATGGTTAAGAATAAATCTCCTCCTTATTAGAGTTTTCATTTCTCTCTAAGTTGCTACATGCCTCTCACCATTATTCCTCCCATTAATGCCCAATTTAACCTACCAAACAATGGCATAATCAATGAATTCTATTGTTGCCAATTTTACCTTTTAGCCTCAGAATAATTATGGCACTCAAAGATCATTTCTATCTTCTTCTCCCACTCTAAATATGCTTCAAGATCACTCCTACCTTAGTAAGATGGTATTTTCATTTTGATGCTCCAAGGTTCCCATCCACTCTATTTCTCTCCCCAGGAATATTTCTACCATGTCTTCTCCTATACCTATTTCTTCCTAGTTCAAATTCAGATTCAAATTCTACCTCACTAGCACCACATACTTCATCATTTTCATATTTATATTCATTTATTCAAACACCCCATCACCTGTCATGCCTTCTATGATTTGGTTGAGCTCTTTGTAGATTTGCAATCCTTTCATCTTGTCTATCCATCCCATCCCCTACTTCTCTAAAAATCACATTCATAAGTTCAGATTGTTGCTGCATTTCCTTGAGGGTGTTTTCCACGATCAATGGATTTCTACTACCACCAGACGTATCTTCTGCATTAGACATTGTATTTGCAAAAAAGATGTCAGTGAAATAAAGTTCCTCACAAATTTCCTCACATGTTTCCCTCAAGAAATTCACTATACACTCGTGTTTCACTCAAATTTGTCTTTTAAAGTTATGTATGCCACTATTACCTTTTTCCACTATTAAATTCCTCTTAAGGCTCTTCAAGGAACTAAGCAATTTAATATAGCTGTCACAAATTTACAGAATCAACACAACACTTAGAAATTTGAGAAATCAAAATGAGTATTGGAAAAGGAGATTCAAAGAAAGTGAGAGCTCAAGTGTCAAAGATTTCAGAGAGTAAAGCAAATTCTAGGTATGAAGGTGAATAACTCAGAACACTTATTCTAGCACAACAATTTGAATTTTCTTCTTCTTTTTTTTGTATATTTTTCTAAATTTTTTTCTTTTTTTTTCAGATACTCATTTTTTTTGTATTTCTTTTTTTCCTACTGCAAATAATGAAATCTATCACAACAACACAACATAAGCATTTTGAACCTAGAAATTCCAGAAAAGCATCCTTCTTGAAAAGGCCATATCATAGTATGGAAATTTTGGATTGAAATGAAACTAAAATGAACAAACAAAAGAGACTTTAAACAAAGAAAATGACCTATTAAATGATAAAAAAACACACTAACTAAAAGTTGTCGAACAGGGGCATAAAAGTTGGTGACATTATGGAAAAAAATGAAGGTGAATAGACAAAGAAATTTCCAGAAAACACGACTATGTTAAATTGGATAGAACTTACAAATGAAAAATGGGATTGAAACGATTCTAAATTGAGTAGAAATAAGAGATTTTGAACTATGGAAATGACCTATTACACATTGAAAGACTCAAAGAAAAAATAGATGAATAGAAGCAATAATTTTAGACATGAACAAAAATGAATAAGATGAACAAACACAAGAACAAAGAAGGAAAAACAAAATGAAAATGGAAAAAATAACAAAAAAATATGACATGATTTTAGATCTGAAGCTTCGATACCAAGATTTTGTGAACCCACAAGGGAAAGATGCCACGAACGCACAACCAATTAGATATACTCACCCTGTAATATCCCAAGTTTTATTCATAAAAAATTCTTATACATTTGATTATATTCAATAGAATAAAATGGTGAATTTTTGTGCACTTGAAGTAGTCAAAATGTTGGAGATAGTGATTATGTGAAATTTTGGCCAAGTAAGACCTAAAGCAAAATTTTTTGTCTTGGTAAAGGCATAATATTGTAGCCCAAAATTAATTATAGAAGAGCACAAATTTTGGATCAATTTATGATAAAAATTTCGGCCCAAACAAAAAGGGGAGAAGGGAAACAACACGGTACAAAAATTTAAGAAAATGTAAGGGTAAAATAGTCATTTGGCTAATAAAAAGAAAAAGCCAATATTTCTCCTTTATTATTGAAGAAAGTTAGAGCTTTTTTAGCCAATATTTCTCCTTTATGTTAGGCTCTTCCAAAGGCCATATTTTCAGCCTAACATGAAGGAGAGAAGAGAGAGAGTGAGAGAGAGAGAGAGAGAGAGAGCTTAGGCAAGAACAAAGAACAAAAAGAGAGCAAGAGAAATCAAGAGGCAAATCAAGGTAAGTAGGTAGTAAAATTCATGTGTTCTTGTCTCCAATCTCTTGTAAACCTTCCCTAATCCTTATATCCTTCTTGAAATCAGGAAAAAGAAAAAGGAAAATTAAGAGAAAGAAGAGGAGGAAGTGCACAACTAGAGAGAGAAAGTCAAGGGGAATCAAGGTAAGCTTGAGAACTTGTAATCTCTTGATGATTCATGCTTGTTGTTAGTGTTTTGGTTGGTTGGTTTATATTGGCTTGAATTTGTGAGTTGGGATGCATGAACCCTAAGGAGAGATGCTTCCTAAACTTTGATTAATCATGTGAAAGAGGTGTTTAAGTGGTTAAACAAGTTATTAGAAGTGAAAAGAAGACGTTTGGTTGGTTGGAAATTGAAAAACTTCAATTTCCCTAAACCTTTGAAACTTTTGGTCGGGTACAGTTCTAGGGGTTAGGGCTGGAGTTTGATTCTATTGTGTTTAGAATGAAAAATTGTGTAGTAAACATGTGAAATATGGAGTGTGAAGGCTTTAGGGTGTGAATTGACAATTTTGCCCCTAAACCCTAATTGGTGGCTATCAAGGGCATTTTGGTAAATATAGTTTGAATTTGTCAAAACTGAGGTAAAAATAGATTCTACATGCGAAATTGTGTAGGAATAGTACATGTAATATTTTTCTGAAAAGTAAAATTATACCGGGTATAAAGGGAATTAAACCGGATTCTCTCGGGGCATTTTGGTAATTTCACATTTTTGGGTAGAGATAACCAACTTTATGAGTCTTAGAATAAGGTATAAATGAGTTATAACTAATTTATTATCCGTTTGGAATTTTAGTACTTGACATTCGGCCGAGCCGGACAAAAGGTTGAAGGACCAGTATTAGCTAGGCAATTGGGAAGGAGTCCATGTAGTAACTCTATCAATGCATTGTATTTCCATGTTATATGTTGTGAAATGTATATGGCTGTAATTCTTGGAGCTGTGGTGTGGGAAAATCACAAGTACCACCCAGTGGGAAAAGCACAAGTACCATTAGGCCAGTTTGGACCTAGTCTAGGTAGGCCAATCTGTGTGATATAATTCCTTACTGTGGTGTGAGAAAAGCACAAGTACCATGAGGCTAATGGGACCAAGTTGAGGTAGTGAGATAAGTATGAACATGTTGTTACTTGCTCCAAAATATTATTTTGACAAGTACCAACAGGTTGGTGCTTGCTCCGGAATATTATTGTGATCACTATATGGAAAGTAGGGACAAACGACCGTTTTGATCAGGAAAAATCATCGTTTTGATCCTGAATATTGATTGACAGACATGTGCATAACATTATTATTTGCTGCACCATATGTGCATTGCATGTTTATCTTTTGCATTTTATATGATTGATAGTGTGTTACTACTGACATTCGTTTGAATCTCACCCTTTCCATAAATAAAATTAATTAAGCTAGAAGAAGTGGCTCAATGGGCAAAGAGGTAGATACCGTCAACTGAGGGTCTGGTGTTGATCAAGAAATTTTTATTGGTTATATGTTAGCCTTTCTTTATATTTTGGGATTTGTATTGTATTATGTACAAACCCTGTGGGAATTTCCTGTAATGTAATCAAGTATTTTGTATTTGTATGTTTATACTATTTCTGTATGCCCACTGAACTATGCAATGGTACTCTGTTAAATGTCAAATTTTGGAGGGGTTTGACATTTTTGGTATCAGAGCATGTGGTTCTAGCAATAACAAAATAGTGTACTGATTTGGACTTGATTATGTTGTAACAGGAATCATGAGTGGTCGGAGGTATCAGAGGAGTATATCACTGCTGTCCGTAAATCAGCCCCAGGAGGATCAGAGGATACCTGAAGGGCAGCATGCATGACCATATTGTATTGGGTATGGTCCCAGGAGGCTGCGTGCCTCGAGGAAGCGGGTATGGTCAAGGCCTATATTCAGGCCTCATCCTAGACTAGAGTCATTTGTCAGCTCGTCTGTTGGTGATACCGAGTAGTCACTGTCAGATCCATATAGTGTTACCAATTCCAGAGCGGAACCCATACATATGAGATATGATCTACAGCCAGACCAAGAGTTGTGAGGATGTATCAAGAACATGTACATGCAAGCTCTTCATGTCCGGGATCCTTAAACGACCCAGTATGCATAGTTCTTGCATGACGTTGACATACTGTACTGGGATCAAGGACTTCTGGGTATAGAGTTTACATATGATAACTGGATTCGTACGACATTGTATTTCTTCCTAGACATGGCATTTTGAGCACGGAAGAAGAACGACATTATAGAACGGGGTTTGAGAGATAGTTTTATGGAGTTCATGGATGACATGACTGAATATGTATTATACTACATGTACCTATACTGATAGAGCAATATTATATAGTACTTAGTCATCCGGAGACGGTTGACACGATATTTTGGGACGAGGGCAGTCACAGGGTGCCGATGCTCAGAAGCTATTGGAGCCGGTACCACCATTTTTACACCGGTAATATAGGGTTAATCGTGCTCAGCCCAGGGAAATGGAATAATGGGTCCCCTAGGAAGTTTTTTAAAATGTAAAGTTATGAAATATAAAAGGATAGAACTTGTTATATAGTTATGTATAGGCTGTGTATTGTTAAAAGCTTTTCCTACACTGTTGTAAATGTATGGTGTATGTTATTTTTGGACTATATATGTATCCAAATTTTATGAAATGAAAAATATGCCCTTATGGATATATGAAATTTACCTCTTCCTTATTTTAAAAGATGGTGAGACAAAGAGGTAGAGGTGCGGGGCGAGGTTAGGGAGCTAGACTTGATCCCATACAACAAATATTAGGAATGCTCACTGAACAACGTACAATGATTTATGATATGAGAGATGAGCTGTGAGAGGTACAACAGAAACAAAATGAGGATAGGGAAAGGGGAAATAATCCCAGTGGATAGGGAAATGAGCAGGTACAGCTTGAGAACCCTGATCAGCAGCCTCCGCTTGCACTAGCTGTCGAGGCTAAGAGTCTACAGACATGGGTAGCATGGCCTTGCCAGCAATAACCTTCTACCTTTCAAGGGAAGTTTGATCCTCAGGTGGCAGAGGACTGGTTATCTTGTATGGAGAAAATTTTCAGAATTCTAGAGTTCCCAGATAATATCAAAGTACAGCTGGTAATTTATAAGCTGGTAGGTGATGTCGATAGATGGTGGAAAGAGATCGAGATGATTCTGTAGGCCTGAAATATCCCTATCACTTAGGAATTATTTCAGGAACAGTTCAATGAAAAATACTTTCCCCGGTCAGTTCAAATTGTAAAAGAAACCGAGTTCCTTACTATTTAATAAGATAATAAGGAAAGTCTTGACGAGTACTTGGCTCGCTATATTCCATTGTCTCGATACTCTTCCTATATGAGGTATCGGGATGACGAGTGTTGGAGCTTAGATATAATATAAGGGGACTAAGACCAAGTTGAAAAAGAAACTAGTTTCCAAGTAGTTTACTGAATTTAATAAGGCTGTGGAGCAGTGTTGGATTACTGAAAGTAACTTGTTGAATATGTACACAGACAATAATGCTTGCAATAAGGGAGCATCTGGCAGTGGGGGTTCTTCCCAGAAATGTAAAAATTTGGGATGCCTATCCAGGGGAAATGATAAAAAACCCTACAAGCTTGGTAACCGCAGTAATCATAAACCCTTTGGAAATAGAATCTGTTAGCATTACAGCAAACCCCATTATCCTGGAAGGCCATGTAGTGCTTCAACAAGGCTACTAATTTTTTTTAATTATCAGTAGCCAGGGCATTATGCTAACAACTATCCACGGCAATAAAGGATAGAGGAGCCAAGGCAGAGAACTTGGGACATAGTCTTTTCCATGACACAGGAGGGGGCTAGGAAATCTCTGAAACTAATCCAAGGTATGGTTCTACTTAATGGTAATTCCATATAAGTATTGTATGATTCGGGTACTAGTAATTCATTTGTTGCATATGACTATGGGAGATGACTAGGCCTGAGTATGCATCAGTTATCGTATGACCTGGTTGTGTCTACACCTACGAGTGTTAGATCTGAAATCGCTGATGTTTGTCTAAACTGCATAATTAATGCTGAGGGACTTGAATCAACGTGGATATGATCTACTTACTTTTTCACAAATTGGAAGTAATTCTTGGTATTGATTGGTTGATGGTGAACAATGCTTTGCTAGACTGCGGAAGCAAGAGGGTTATCCATCCTAATTTACAATCATGTATCAGTCTAGAAGTCAACCTTAATTTTCTTTCGGTAGCTGAGGATGACAGATATTTTCATAAAGGTTGTCAGGGATACATGGTGATCTTTTCTATGAAGTCAGAAACTAGAATGGCATTTGAGAATATTCCAGTGGTAAATGAGTTTCCTAAAGTGTTTCCAGACGATATAAGTGGATTAGCTCCAAAAAGGGAAGTGGAGTTCGCAATTAAGACTAAGCCTAGAGTAGGACCAATATCCAAAGCCCCATACAGAATGGCTCCAAATAAAATGACAGAATTGAAAAAGAAGATTGATGAGCTATTAGAGAAAGGGTTCATTCGACCCAATGTTTCACCATAGGGAGCTCTAGTGCTTTTTGTCAAGAAGAAAGATGGATGCCTATTATCAAACCCTTTAATATTTTGACATTTATCAGAATATTAACGCGCAGTTCAATGTGCATATAGAAATAATACATTATACTGATATTAAATTCTCGATTACATTACACAAAATTCCCATAGGGTTTATACAATTTACAATAAAAATACCAAATACATAGGAAGATTAATTGATAACCAACAATAAATATCTTGATTAACACTAGACCTTTAATTTCTGGCATCTGCCACATTACCCTTTGAGCCACTTCCATTTGCTGAATAAATTTTTAAATTTATGGAAATGGTGAGATTTATACGAATCTCAGTAGTAACAAACTATCAAACATACACTATTGTAAAACTCACTTTTTAGACCGGTTAAAAAAGACATTTTAGACCGGTTTTGGATCAGGTCTTAATACAGCCAGTCTAAAAAGTATCTAACTTTTTAGACCGGTTAAAAAACCAGTCTAAAATATAAACTTTTAAGATTGGTTGTATCACAACCGGTCTTAAAGTCTGACTAACAAAATCGTTAAAAGGAAATTTCAGGTTTAAAATATACTTTTAAGACCGGTTTCTCTGAAAACTGGTCTTAAAAGTATATGATTTTAAGAACGGTTAAGAAAAAAACCGGTCTTAAAGTTATATTTAAAAGTGTGAGTTTTTTAAGACTAGTTCTCATAAGAACCGGTCTTAAATATCAATTTAAGACCGGTTATCTTGAGAATCGGTCTTAAAGGCTAGAATTTTAAGACCGACTCTCATTTTAACCGGTCTTAAATATTACTTTAAGATCGGTTCTTATGAGAACCAGTCTAAATTTTTTTTGTTTTATTTGTTTCAATCTTACCCAGGCCAATAAGCCATATTAACCGACAATCCCCTGTCCACATACACAAGCAACAACACATGTATATATATTCACAATCAGAAGCAGTGACAACATCATTTTTATTTCCAGAAACACTTGGTATTTCTCAGCATCAATTCAGCCTAAGGCATCATGTTATCCTATGCAAACTTGCTCCAAATTTAGAATAATGAAGCCTAAAATCCTTATTAGTTCCCCTTTCCCTCTTTTGTTAAATATGACCTTAGTTATCCTAATTGGTATGAAGCCATAAAAGTCTGTCTCTTCAAGGCAACAACACTTATCCCTTACAACCCATAAGAACCGGTCTTAAATATCAATTTAAGACCGGTTATCTTGAGAATCGGTCTTAAAGGCTAGAATTTTAAGACCGACTCTCATTTTAACCGGTCTTAAATATTACTTTAAGATCGGTTCTTATGAGAACCAGTCTAAATTTTTTTTGTTTTATTTGTTTCAATCTTACCCAGGCCAATAAGCCATATTAACCGACAATCCCCTGTCCACATACACAAGCAACAACACATGTATATATATTCACAATCAGAAGCAGTGACAACATCATTTTTATTTCCAGAAACACTTGGTATTTCTCAGCATCAATTCAGCCTAAGGCATCATGTTATCCTATGCAAACTTGCTCCAAATTTAGAATAATGAAGCCTAAAATCCTTATTAGTTCCCCTTTCCCTCTTTTGTTAAATATGACCTTAGTTATCCTAATTGGTATGAAGCCATAAAAGTCTGTCTCTTCAAGGCAACAACACTTATCCCTTACAACCCTCCACCCTCAACAATCACAGAATCAACATTATGAATAAAAATCATTCAAAACAAACACATTCAATTCCAATGACTACCAATAACACATGATCAACTTATTCAATTCTCAGCAACAATACAATATTAACAATTTATAATCATCAGGCATTTTGAACCACAATGAACCACAACATAACAATGATAGCAGGAAAATCTCAACATTGTGTCCACTTTCAATCCCAAAGCTTCTAAAGAAAAGCAGGAGAAGAAATATTTCTCATTATATGGAAAACATTTCTAAGCTTTACAGAGAAATGAAAAAAATGGAAGAAAATTTACAATAGTGATCCCATGCATGTATCGATAGCCAACTAGTATCACCAATATCCAAGAAATTGTCCTGAGCAGAGATATAAACCAAGTTAGATATATATGAAAACCATAAGTATTATTAGAACAACATAGGATCTGATTCAAAAACTTACTAATCTTGTAAAAGCTCATAGATGAATTCAACACAACAATTGCAGATGACATCAATATCTTCTTTAGGAAAGGGATCAATAAGATCAAACATCTGTATGTGTAACACCGAAGCCAAACAAAACATTAACTTACCAACTTAAAATAATAAAGTAATACAAAATTTTTAAAATATACATTTATTACCTCCTCGGTAAAATCATTCGTGCCTAGGCTGATAATATTGTAAATTTGCCTCAAAATATAAAGACCACATAAGTTGGAGCCCGGTGGTTGCCTACGGCTCTAAAAAAGAACATGATATCATCAAAGCATAGCTTATGGAACACATCTTAAAGAAAACAAATATGTACTAACCTTTGGCGTGATCTATGTAGGGTCTTTTAAGTCACGAACATGCTTACTACACTTAGCGTGTAGGAATGTCCGCATAGCCCTATCATCAAAATCACAAAGATTACTTATTCTGCATGCAAACTTTGCACACAAAAGGTAATAAAGCAAGAAAAATTACGAGTTCAAGGTCTTCTTCAAGTCACTCCCCGGTTTGAAGTGGAGGGAGCATAGGAGGATGACTGTGTAACTAGCCTTACACAGAATAACCAATTGCCAATGATCCCTTAAAAAAAGAGATGAATGTTATGCAAATATAAAGCATTATATGTGTTTTGGAATATAAATTTGACTGTTTCTTACCCATGCACATAAGAAACCAAGAAACAGTCAGTTTCTATTTCACTGAGCCTCTCTGATAAATATCTATGTCTGATGGCAGAAGTGGTCCCTTTTTCTTAGACTTAAACTGGGCACATGAATCCTGAACCTTTACAGGTTAAAGTAGAGACATATAGCTTTAATGTGATAGGTATTTTGTAATTTTTGAACAAGTATACTAAAACATATGATTTTTCAAAGTTATACCTTATTTTTGGAAAATAATCTGGTACAGGTTATGTTTGGTGAAATTATGATATATATGTGGTATAATGGATAAAATTTAGTATTTTTATGTGCAATTATACTGAAATATCTTTACATATAATTTGAAACCACTCAATTTGGAGTTTCATAGAATTAATGGTGAATTTTTGAAGTTAAGCAAAAAAGCTGGAAGATTTGAGAACAAAGGTGAAAATGAAAAAATGTAATAGCATACAAGTAATTAAGTTAAACTTTAAAGGTGGAGTTAACCAACTTAGGATAGTTTGACCACCTTGACTTTACTTTTGAAATAGTGTGTTAAATTTAATAACAACCAACTTGACTAATTGGATTATGCAAGTATTGAACAGAATAATAACCTGTCGTCCCTAAATTCTAATTATAAGACCTAACAGCTGTCTGGAGCTTAGAACTTGCCCGAGCTCAATCAAACGGTTGGAAATTGCTTGAGAGAAGTAGCCAGGTAGTAACTTTCCTTTCATATATTTATAAGATACACTGTATGTTTTATGTGTTCATCATGAATTGTCTGGCACATTTTGGTTATGTGGGGTGGTCGCCCAGGGCCTTTCTGCGCGGGTGGACTCTCGGGCCAATAATATTCTGTGATGCATGAGTGGATGCCTTAGGCCTTTTTTGCATGGGTATCCCTTAAGGCCTTATGATATACCTAGCGCCATGGTGATATATGAACTGCATGTGATGCACTGAATGCTGTTGTGATGATTCTGTGTATGATGACTGTGTAGCATGCTTTATGATGTTATATCTGTATGATTGGCTATCTATTACTAATGAGATTCTTTCGAATCTCACTCTTTTTCAAAACCAATTTACATTACAGGGAGACCGCTTGAGGGACAAGAAGGTAAATGCACACAACTAGAGGCTATATCAAGAGAGACTTAAATTTCTGTTGGTTGTCTGTTTTAATATATTTTTAATATTTTGGAATTGTAAATGATGTACATAACTCTGTATACCCTGAAAACAATATGGTAGTGGAACTAGTAATGCCGGTAGGCTAGTAAAAGTACAGTCTTAAACTAGAAGGACAGTTTAGCTAAATTACACTTCTGATCGCTAATGAAGCATAACTAAGGTATGGAACGTAAGAACTAAGCAGAGAATTGCTTGCAAACTATGATAAAATGAAAAGAAGAGCAAGTGAGACTTAGTGAGATAGTGAATGTTTGTGAAATTGTTTGGGAAAATATTTTATTACTCTAAAAAATCCTCTCTAAATCCAGGTCTAAATCCTGAGATAGGATTGCAAGTTGCTATCGTTTTTTGAAGTTGGTTACTCCGGGATTGGTTCCTGGTTTTACAAATGATTTCACTACTCTTTCATACTCTTATGAGGCTATTGGACATAAGGTGTCATAAGTGTCATCATTTGGGACACTTGTCACTCTCTTAACATGCCAACAAAAAAGTTGATTTGTACTTTGTCATGATGAATGAATAAGTGTCACTTTTTTATTTATCCAAAACAAAAGTTTCCATCATTACTTATTTTATTAAAGCTACTTTAATAAAGTTACTTTATCGGTGTCTACTCGAGATACTACTCAGGTTTTGCTCAAGAGTGCGACATGTATATTGTGGCCCGCTAAATTTCACCAGGTCGGACTGTGTGCGTGGGCCCTGCATGGTGCGACATACCGCTTCTACTCTAAAAATCCAGGGTACACATGTCTTCCCTGAAAATACCATGTGCATACTTATATAAGCCTTTTTTGCTTGACTAATCCATCCCTTACCTCATGGCATAGCTGGATGGCATTTTTCTACCAACCTAATGGCACCGTATATGTATCCTGTGCATATCTGCACTGACACTGTAATCCTATTGTTTACGCATACTGGGCTCACTACTCGGTAGGGCCGAATCACATAATCCATGAGAGTCTTTCCATCTCTCATCATTCTTGGGACCCTTCCCAAGCTGGGCTTAGTTGTATGCCTGATATAGGCGTATCCTCAAGTCTCTAGGCCTAAAATTCAGGATATTACAATCAGCTTCGAGTAAAAGTAGAAGATGTACCAAAGATTGCATTCAAACCCGTATATGACCATTATCAATTTCAGGTAATGCCATTTGGGCTGACCAATACACCTGTAGTGTTCATGGACTACATGAATCGAATTTTCCATCTATATGTGGACTAATTTATGGTAGTCTTTATTAATGATATTCTTGTATACTCACGAAGTAGAACAGAACATGAACAACATTTGAGAACAATACTAGGAACATTGAGAGATAAGCAATTCTATGCCAAGCTGAGAAGTGTAAGTTTTGGCTTTCAGAAGTTAAATTTTTGGACCATGAAGTCTGACAAGAAAGGGTCTCGGTGGATCCTAGCAAAGTGGAAGCAGTACTAAACTAGAAAGGGTAGAGTATGTTGCTGAAATACGCAGTTTTCTGAGTCTTGCCAGTTATTATAGACAATTTATACATAATTTCTCTAGAATAGCTTTACCTTTAACTAGGTTGACACAAAAAACTTAACATTATGTGTAGGACGAGACTTGTGAGATGAGCTTCATAGAGCTAAAAGTAAGATTGACAACATCACTAGTATTGATAATCCACGATCCACAGTTGACCTATGTGGTTTACAATGATGTGAGCAAGCATGGATTGGGATGTATCTTGATGTAGCAGGGTAGAGTTGTGGCATATGCTCCTTATTAGCTGAAGCCTCATGAACTAAATTATCGTACTCATGATCTTGAGTTAGCAGCAATTGTATTTGCACTGAAAATCTGGAGACATTATCTCTCTGGGGCGACTGTAGAGCTGTACTACGACCATAAGAGCTTGAAATACTTGTATGATTATAAAGAGTTGAGAATGAGGTAGCATAGATGGATGGAGTTGCTTAAATATTATAACCTAGAGATTAAATACCATATAGGAAAGGCTAATGTAGTTGCAGACGCGTTGAGCTAAAAGACAATGCAAGTGGCAGCCTTAATGATACAGGAGCAAAAACTGATCAAAGATTTCAGGGATCACAATCTGTCTAACCAAATTTTGATTAGTGGCAGTAATGTTAGTCAGGAAGAGAATGATCTGTGATGTAACATCCCAAATTTCAGTCACCAAAATTCCTTTATACCTTGGTAGTATTAAGGGGTTTGACATGTGAACAACAATTGAGAAAGCTTAGTTGCAAGATGAAAAGGAAAAGTATATGAGAAACATGATCGAAAAGGGTGAAACTCAGGAATATGACCTATCACCGAGTGGACTAGTCAGATATAGGAAGCATATATATGTTAAATCGTAAGCAAAATTGAGACAATAAATTCTGGATGAAGCACACAAGAGTAAGTATACTCTGTACCCAGGAGCAATTAAGATGTATCATGACTTGAAGTCTATGTATTGGTGGTCGGGAATGAAAAGAGATGTGATAGAATTTATGGCTCGTTGTCTCACTTGCTAGAAGGTGAAAGTTGAGCATCAACGACCATCGGGGCTTCTATAAAACCTTGAGATTCCTGAGTGGAAATGGGAGAGTATTACTATGGATTTTGTGACATGATTACCTAAGGCTATAAATCATAATGCAATTTAGGAAATTTTTGATCGATTTATATAGATAGCCCATTTCCTACCGATTAGCATTAATTATTCTCCTGATAAGCTGGCAGATATTTATATCAAAGAGATTATGAGATTGCATGGTACGCCAAAGAATATAATTTCTGATCGAGATTCTCAGTTGTCTTCTAAGTTTTGGAAATCATTACATGAGGATTTGGGTATTAAACTTAGATTTAGTATGGCTTATCATCCTCAGATAGATGGATAAATAGAAAGAACAATACAAACACTAGAAGATATGCTGAAAGCATGTGTATTGGATTTCTGAGGAAGTTGGAATTGATTCCTTCTACTTGCAGAATTTTTGTATAACAATAGTTATCATTCGAGCATTATGAAGCATTGTATGGAAGGAAATGTCAATCTTCTTTGTGTTGGGTAGAATTGTTTGAGAGAAAGATGTATGGGCCAGAGATAGTTGATCAGATGACAGGTCTGATAAAGTTAATTAAACAGAGGTTGTTAGCTACTCAGAGTAGGCAGAAAAGTTATGCTGATAAGAGGAGGAAGCCTCTAGAATTTACAGTCAGGGATCACGTGTTTCTAAAAGTTTTCACCTATCACTGGAGATGGTAGGGCATTAAAAGTGAAGAAGTTAAGCCCTTGTTACATTGCTCCATTTGAGATATTGTCAAGGATCGAACCAGTGGCATATCAAATAGCTCTACCCCCTAATTTGAGCAAATTGCAGGATGTCTTCTATGTATTGTAATTAAAGAAATATCAACCCGATCCAGAGCATGTAATTGAGTATGAACATGTTGATATACGGGATGATCTCACATATGAGGTTGAACCTGACCAAATTATTGATTGGCAGGAGAAACAACCCAGGCATAGGAGTATCCTGTTCATAAAAGTGGTTTGGAAGGGATTATCTCTTAGAGAAGCTACCTGTGAGATAGAAGAAGATATGCAAAGGCCTTTACTCAGAGATTATGAATATGTCCATATAGCAAAATTTCAGGGACAAAATTTTATTAACAGGGGGAGAGTTGTAATATCTCAAATTTTATTCACCAAAAATCATTGTATATTTGATTATATTCATTGGAATAAAATTTTGAATTTTGGTGCACTTGAAGTAGTTAAAATGTTGGAGATAGTGATTATGTGAAATTTTGGCCAAGTAAGACATAAAGCACAATTTTTGTCTTGGTAAAGGCCTAATATTGTAGCCCAAAATTAAGTATGGAAGAGCACAATTTTTAGTCCAATTCATGATGAAAATTTTTCCCAAAACAAAAAGGGGAGAAGGGAAACAACACTTGGTACAAAAATTCAAAAAATTGTAAGGGTGAAATAGTCATTTGCTAATAAAAATAAAAATCCAATATTTCCTCTTTATTATTGATGAAATTCGACCAAGGGGATGAGGAGAAAGGGAAGAAAAAGATTTTGCCACATAATGAGCCATGCGGAAGGTTTAGAAGACATGGAAAAAGAAGAAACAAAATAATGCCATGTGTAAAGAAAATATAATAAAATAATAATAATTTGAGAAGGTGGAAGATAATGTTTTAATAGATCATTTGGCTCTTCCAAAGCCCATATTTTTGACCTAACTTGAAGAAGAGAGAGAGAGAGCTTAGGCAAGAACAAAGAACAAGAAGAGAGCAAGAGAAATCAAGAGGCAAATCAAGGTAAGTAGGTAGTAAAATTCATGTGTTCTTGTATCTAATTACTTGTAAGCCTTCCCTAATCCTCATATCCTTCTTGAATCTAGAAAATGAAGAAGAAAATCAAGAGAAAGAAGAGGAGGAAGTGTACGACTAGAGAGAGAAAGTCAAGCGGAATTAAGGCAAGCTTGAGAACTTGTTATCTCTTGATGATTTATGCTTGTTGTTAGTGTTTTGGTTTGTTGACTTGTATTGTATTGAATTTGTGAGTTGGGATGCATGAACCCCAAGGGGTGATGCTACCCAAACTTTGATTAATCATGTGCAAGAGGTGTTTAAGTGGTTAAACAAGTGATTTGAAGTGAAAAGAAGATGTTTGGTTGGTTGGAAATTGAAAAACTTCAATTTCCCTAAAACTTTTGAAACTTTTAGTCAGGTACAGTTCTGAGGTTAGGGCTGGAGTTTAATGGATTTGATGACTTCATTGTATTTAGAATGAAAATTGTGTTGGGAATATGTGAAATATCATGTATAAAGGCTTTAGGGTGTGAAATGACAATTTTGCCCCTAAAACCCTAACTTTGTGGCTGTCAATGGTATTTCTTGAAATGCAGTGTGAATTTGTGAAAACTAAGGTCAAAAATGGATTCTAAATGTGAAATTGTGTAGGAATAGTCTGGGTCATAATTTTTGGAAAAGTACAATTACACCGGGTATAAAGGGAATTAAACTGAATTCCATCGTGACATTTTGGTAATTATGTGTTTTAGGTATAGATAACCAACTCTATGAGTCTTGGAATATGTTATAAAGGAGTAATAACTCATTTACTATCCATTTGGAATTTTAGGATTTGACATTTGCCTGAGCCGGACAAAAGTTAAAGGACCGATATTAGCTAGGCAATTGGGAAGGAGTCTAGGTAGTAACTCTATCTCTCATGCATTATATGATTGTCTATGTCCATTGTATTGCTATGTTTTACGTTATGGAATGTATATGCGGTAATTCCTAGAGCTGTGGTGTGGGAAACGCATATGTACCACTTAGTAGGAAAAGCATAAGTACCTTTAGGCTAGTTTGGACCCAGTCTAGGCACGCCAATCTATGTGATATAATTCCTTACTGTGGTGTGGGAAAAGTATAAGTACCATGAGGCCAGTGGGACCCAGTTGTGGTAGTGAGACAAGTACAGACAAGTTGGTGCCTTCTCCAGAATATTTTTGTGACAAGTACGGATAGGTTGGTGTTTGCTTTGGAATATTATTGTGATAACTGTGTGGCAAGTAGGGACAAACGACCATTTTGATCTAGACAAAAATCATCGTTTTGATCCTAAACATTGATTAATAGACATGTGCACAACATTATTATCTGCTGCAGTGCATGTTTATCTTTCGCATTTTATATGGTTGATAGTGTGTTACTATTGAGATTCGTTTGAATGTCACCCTTTTTATAAATAAAATTAATTCAGCTTGAGGAAGCGGCTTAAAGGGCAAATCAGTAGATACCGGTAACTGAGGGTCCAATGTTGACCAAGAATTTTCTTTTGGTTATCTATTAGCCTTTCTTTGTATTGTATTATGTACAAACCTTGTGGGAATTTCCTGTAATATAATCAAATATTTTATATCAGTATGTTTAAGTTATTTTTGTATGCCCATTAAACTATGCAATGGTACTCTATTAAATGTTGAATTTTGGAGGGGTTTGACACACCTCAAGAAAGCTAAACAAAGATATGGTGATCTACTTAAATGCTTGAGCATGAAAGAACATGGACTCAAAGTATTGGATGACGCCACATGGTTGATCAAGCCTTGATAAGTCTGTTAGTTCTAAGAAGAACCCTAAAGATAATTTGGTCTCAAGATACAAATTGAAGAAATGTAACTTTTCATTCCAAAAGTCAAACATGATTACAAATGAGGAGGGAAAATGTATTTGATGGCCACAAAGCTGACCTGATTGTAATTTTCACATAAATAAAATAAACAAAATATAATCTACTCCTAAAGCACAAAATGTGATTGTCTAGGATCCAAATGAGTCCTCCCATATGTGGTACTTGGTCTAAGCTCTTTAGTTTGAAACTTCTAAGCCCAAAACTTGATAAATAGCTCCATTTTTAGAATGAAATTAGTGATATTTTCAGCATTTTTGTTTCGATTTGATCCAATTGCTATTTTCCTTGTCCATGTCTCTTGTACTATCCTATTTAATACTTCCTTAATTTTGTTGGCTCTTGCTCTTTGTGATTGGTCTATTTAGAATTTTCAAAGGATCACGTGAGGTTAAAGAGTCACCAAATAAATTTGAAGAGACAACTTGTTGATTCACATCATTGTCTTCCCTATTTTGTAACCATTTCTCCTTCCTGGCTCTAAATCTCACCTCTCCAACTATGGTGCAGATTTGACCTTCTCACCTACGTCATTTAAAGGGTTAGATGGTCCTAGGAGACATTGAATTGTCAAGGCTCTCAACAAGTGTCTCTTCCTCTCTCACCATAGTAGAGCTAAAGCCGTGAGTGCTTCTAGAATGGCTTGCGTTTAAACCTAAACTTGCCAAAATCTAAAATTTCTAAGTATATTATAGAGCTAAAGGACCCAAAAATAGGGAGAATTTATACTATGATGGCGGGAACGAAGTGAATGTAATATCCCAAATTTCGGGACTAGAAACTTGAGAATAAGCCCAAGTCAAGAAGATTACTAAGCCAGTTTGGTAAGAGTCCCAAAAATATGATGAGATTTATGGAACTATATGATTTAGCCTTCTGGGTTGAGAATGAGTCTCCATATTTATTGAGGTTCAGTGTGTATAAGTAGTCGGATAAAAAATACCAGTGTATGGCCATTGTAATACCTTATTTCCCAAAGTCATCGTTTGAGTTCCATATAGCGAATGTGAACCATTGGGACATTTACATTTTTGATAACCTTATAAAATCCCAACCTCAACATAGGGATTCAAACAAGTAATTAAATGGGTTTTTCTGAAAAATTTAAAACTTTCAAACTAGTTTTATAGTGTGGTTCAGAATTCATGATGACTCATCTTTTCTCAACTTCAATTATTATTGTTAGAGTACTTTTCTTTTCTTCTTTTAGCTTATATGTCCAATTGACGGAACAGTTCGTTATGCATAGCGAGCTACTATGTGTATCATATTACTTTGGGCACCGATTCCATAAGGGTTTCACTCATATGCTTATACAAGATATGTAGCCATATGGGCTACTCAACTATCTTAAGTCACATTAATACATAGATACAGATAACCAATAGAACATTTAAATTCTTCTTCTTTGTCTTTTACTTTTCTGAGATTACCTGTTAGCCCGTTGAGCCGCTTGCTTGTGTTGTAGGTTACTCATTGGAAAGGGGTGAGATTCATGATAATCTCAGCAATAACAATTGACTCATATGATGCATAAATCCATAAAGCATGTAAAACAATCATCGCATAAAATCATTCATAATATTCTTAACATTCGTAACTCTCGATTATAAGGACATACAAACAAAGCATTATATATGATATAAGAGAAAGAGTCACTATCTGTATGCCTTTCTAGTAATCTATCTAACTGTTTCTTAAGGCTTAAGCATATGTCCAATCCACGAAAATTGTCAAGACCTATAACTAGAATTGACAAAGATGGGTCATTGTTCAATTTGTTGCCTTCAACATAATGAACATTATGTTGTTTTTGACCCATTCTTAACTCTTGTCCTTAGCTTAATGGTATTAGTTATCTTTAGGACTCTTATGTTAGGTAAAGTAAGTGTCTAATCTAAGTCACATTATATGTCTCTTGTCCTTTTGGACTTGGGAGTCTAATGTGACTACACTACTTTCTAAGTCATAACTCTATATCCTATGATCCCATTTATCACTACTCATTCAAAATTCTATAATTTCGCAAGTCAACCCTAATCTGCCAGATTTGTCACCCAAATTTGAAAATTCATAACTTAATTTAGAAAATTCCAAATTAGGTGATTCAAAGTTCTATAGAAATATATTTAAGTCCTCTTTGAAGAAAATATACCACTCTATGTTATAGGGGAAAAGAGTCAAGAATTCTTGACCAACATTTCTGCCTCAAAACACATTCTAGTGTTTAAGCCTCAAATTCAACATATTAGAACTTACAATCTACCAAGCCAAATTGTGCATTCTATACATCAATCAAAATCTTAAGATGTCTAATAATACCCTATAAAATTTCAGAATCAATAGACACGATTTGACCATTCAAAAACAACCCAAAAGAGACATAACTCGAATTTGGCATAATTCAACCTTAACACTTTAAGCTTCAAAATCAGAATTTTATAACCAATCATCCAAATATCATATCCATGAGCTATTCTTACATAATTTCACCCATAGAATTCACTTTCAATCTTAAAATTATCAAAATCCAGCTCCAACCCTATGAACCAAGGCTGGCTAAAATCTCACCCTTATTAACATAAGATGTGTTCTTGCAATTTCAACCTCTGAACATGTTCTTAATCATCATAAAACCTCATCTAACATCATATTCATCATGAAAAAACCATTAAAGATCTATTTCCCTCTCTTGGATGAAACCCTAAAGGGTCGATAACTCCATAACCTCTACTAGTTTCTACCATTGGTTCGTGATTCTAGTAGTACTCTAACTGTGGAGACAGTACCAGACTTCTCTTATCAAGAATCTGAAATCGCAAAAATGTAGCCCTCGACGAATAGAAGAAGATTTTTGAAGGAACATAGAGCTAGAAATGCCGAATCAGAGGTGAAATTAGCTCGGGAGCTTAAGAATACTCAAGAACACTCCTAACTTCTCTCTTCTTTTATTTTCTCTTGATTTTCTCTATTTTCTCTTAATTTCTATGGGTTGTACAATTTAATAAGACTTGGTGGTGTTGGATGATCTTTTAATGATGTGTCATGTATTAAAGTCTCAGGGTGCCAGATGCTCTTTTTCCCCGGGGTGCATGGTGATTCATTTAAGTCACAGGGTATCCAGTGCTCCTTTTGGCTGACTTCCCATATCAAGGTAGAGGAGATTTGATGATTTCCTTCAACTCCAGTACTCGATGTTTGGGAAGGTTGGACACGTGGCTAGAATGAAGACCCACGAGTTGTCCTAACAATTGGATATATATCAACTGTGCCTTTAAAAGGTGCCAAAAGGTGATTGGTTAGCAGTAAAGTAGAATTCATAATGTCACAACATGATTGGCTAGCTACAAATTGATATTCAAAAAGCTACTTTAATAAAGCTTCTTTTTTATACGGGGTAGCTCAATTTTGTGACAAATATCTTGCTTTAGCTTTATTGATGCCACATGTGTAATATCCCGAATTTTGGAACTAAAGGCTAGAGAATAAGCCTGAATTAAGTGGACTGTGAGACCCCAGTTTAGCAAATGTCTTAGTGGGGCATGGTTATATTCCCCAAAGTTCCTTTATATCCTTTGGATATTAAAGGGAATATTATGATGAATTTAAAGAGTTTGGGGAAGACAAACAAATACAATTAGAAGAGACACACAAAGTAGTGTTGCTACCGGTGAATTTCCTGGTGTGGTAGTTGTGTTTGTGTGACATCTTTCAAGAGGCAAAATGATGTCCAAAAATTATGAAAATTTTTAGAATAAAAGTATACTTATCAATCTTTAATTTGATAGGTCATATGAGTTATTTGGAGCTGTACACAAAGAGATATGTATTTTTGAAGTTAGCCTAGTGAAATTGGCTATTCTCAGTGACAGCCCCCATAAACAATAATTCTGGGAAGTATGAGTTTCCAATTGGCCAAAGGTTATATTTTTCTTAAAACTAGACTAAATAAAAGTCTCATAGCCTTTAGAATCACCCCAATTGGATATCTACACAATTAGATATGAAGTTTCAAATTTGATGAAAATTCTCCCAAGTTTTGTATTAAGTGAGAAAATGAAATCAAATGTAACGACAAAATCGTAATTTTGCTGTAAGAAAAGAAATGACTATTTTTCCCTAATATTCCCAATAATTTCATTTAAATAGGAATTAAAAAGAGGAAAATGGCCACTTGGTAATTAATAAGCCTATTTTAGAAAATTATTATTAAGGAAAGTCAAAGAGTCAAAAGGCATAAGGCTTAGGTCAACAAAATTGTAAAATGACCTATAGGATAATGCAAGATCAATATTTCCTCTACCATTTTTATGGATTTACGGTGGAAATGAAGAAAAGAAAAGAGAGAGGAATTTTCAACGGAAATAATGGATGAAAAGTCAAAGTTTTGACCAATGAGAAATTGCCACATGTAAAGCCATTTGATGATTCATTTAATCATCAACTCTTCATCTTCTTCATCCATTCATTCCCGTGCAAAATCAGAATGGAAGAGAAGAAAAGAGAGAGCTGAACGTGAAGAGCAAGACACACACCAAAAGCTAGGGTTCTTCCAAGATCAAAGGTAAGGAGCATGTATACTTGGAGTTTATGCTTCCAAATCATGTAGTAACCTCTTCTAACCTCTTCTCCTCCTTTAAATCCATGGTTTTCAAGACAAAATCAAGAGAGAGGAGAGAGTGAACAATGGCGTGTTAGAGAAAGAAAGTGGAGAAATCAAGAGGTAAACTTCAAAACTTGTCTCTCTTGCCTTGTTGGATGTTGTTGGTGTTGTTGTTGCTGGATATTGGCTTGTTTTCTTTTATTTTTCTAAATTTGGGCTGATGAAATCCTAGTGGAAATACTGCCAAAATTTCCCCTAAATCATGTTCATTTAGTGTTTAAATAGCTAATCATGTGATTAGAAGTAGAAAGGAAGTGATTAAAGAAGAGAAAACAAGAAAACAACATGTTGCACCTAAGAACCATGTTTTTCTGCCCTGTACTTTGACATGTAGAAGGAGTAAAAATTTAACCATTTTGATGCTTCCATTAGCTTTAGAGGGCAACATTGTGTAGGTATACATGTGTTCATGATTTTTGGATGCTTGTATATGAGTTTGGAAATTTTGAAGTATGAGTATACATGTTGTTAATCTACCCTATCTAGAGGCAGTGTCATTGTGATGTATTTTTGAGTGGCCAAATGTTATTCAATGACCTTGAAATTTTCTATATTAAGATTAGACATAATGACCTTTAAATTTATATATCATATTAAGGATTTGGAGTAGTACACTAAGAGTTATGATTTTTCAAAGTTTGGTCATGTAAAATTGGGAAATTATGGATTAGTGTCCCCTAAAGGGAACTATGTACATATATGTGTACATTTAGCTTATGTATATATTTTTTCCTGAAAGTAGACATAACAAGGGTCATGTAGAACTTAGAATCACCTCATTTATAGTTTTTGTAGAATTAGTTATGATTTTTACTAGTTCAGCCAAGAATCAGGAAAGGGAAAAATCTATCGGCTAGATTCTTGGCCACAGCCATAGAGTCTCTGACTTGATTTTGGCCGTGGCCAGCAATTTTTTGCCGCAGCCAACACCCCCAAGTTCTAGGATTTCATGTTTTTGAGGGAAATTGACCTATTTAGCCTTCCCTAGCTTATTTGGCCTTAATATACACTTCTAATGACTCACAGTCATGACTCTAATGATGTAATTAGGTATTTAGGGCCATGGAGAAGTCAAGAAAGAAGCAGAATGGAAGAATTTCCAAGAAGCTTCAATGGTTGGAAGAAGAGGTAACAAAGGAAGGATAGTGATCCATTAGGTAGTAAACTTACTTACTTGTATGTATGTGATGTTTATACTGTGTATTGATTTGCTGTATTTCTTTCCTTTTTTATTTGAAGCATGTATGAATGAATGAAGCTCTGTTTCTATTTTTACTATGGCCATAAGTATGTTTTACGAAACATTGAGCATGCAAAATATCATTACGTGAACATGAGCCTATGTAAGGCAAGTATATCATGCACTGACATTCATCTTACATGCATTGTCTGTATGTTTACTACTGAGATTCTATCAAATCTCACTCTCCCCCACCAACCATATAGGTATATGAACAGGAGAGAAGAGAATGCTTGAAGATGATTCAGAAGAAAAGAAGACAAAGAATTGAAGGCTGAATTATGTTTAGTTTATTTTATGTATCATTATTTACACATAGAGAATATTTATTTGTAAGAATATAAGTATTGGAATTAACCAGTATTAGGATAATTGAGAATAAGAAATACTATAGTAATTATACAAGGAATTAAGAAACGATTAGTTGCTAAGAAGTTACGAACCACTTTGGGATGATGTCAAAAACAAGGTTTTTAAACCATTCAGAAAGGCTCACTAAATTACAGGTTCGAATCATGTATTGAGGTTGGGAATTGAAACAAATTTGCAAAAGAAAGATCGCTTAGTAGTTTGATCCGCTGCGTAAAACTCATCATAATGATTACGTAAGTAAGGCGTTACAACATGTCCTCTGTGCTTCATGATTTCACCACATACATACTTGGGTATCCTAGAAAAATAACATTAAGCTGGTGTCTCTTAAAAAATGTAGGGTACCTGCACCTGTCCTGAGAATGCCATGTGTACTTACACACCAGAAAATTCTATCTAACTAATTTGTCACATATGTCTATATCTTCAAGAATGCACTACATATGTGCCTGTGTGGCATAAGATAGTGCCACATACCTTAACAACTACCACATATGAGCATGTATGTCTTATGGCTCACCGAATGTATATAGACACCGATAACTTTCATCCAATTATACACACACACATGTCTACTTTTCATTGCCCCAACTCAAAGTTTCTTCATACATGTGGGACCTAAATGGCGCCACACAAACCTTTGGGTGCCACCAAAATGGCGTCAAGTGTGCCAAAGTGCCCATACACTGGCATCTATTATCCGACTACTTAAATGCACTGGACCTCATGTAATCTGGAGACTCATTCTTGACCCGGAGGACTGAATCATATAGTCCCATAAAACTCATTCTATCTTTAGGACTCTTACCAAACTGGGCTTCGTAGTATTCTTGACTTAGGCTTATTCTCAAGCTTTTAGGCCTAAAATTCAGAATATTACAATTCTCCCCTTGTTTAATAAATTTTATCCTTAAAATCTCGAATATCATATACATTTAACTATACCTCGGGGAATCATTTCTTATCACTCAATTTATCTCTTTCCTATACAAGCTCACTGAGCGTGCAACACAAATTGTCATATCATCAACTAAGATCCCATATAGCATTCAGCAATCATCAGAACACATTCTCTGGACTCAGTAGTCCAATACCATAATGCTAGGCAACAACCATAGTGATAGGTATACGGGTCTTACGGCTTAGAGCCTCTACACCGTACATGACACACATCAGGTCTGACTGCCATCCGGCTACCTAAAGCCTTTACCCTATACAAGCTTACACATCGGGTCTTACAGCCTTGAGCCTTTACTCTTCACAATCTGGATACATAACAATTTGCTGGCCTAAGGACACATTGGTCCAATAGGTCTTATGGCCTTAAGACATGCAGTCTAACATCCATGCTGAGTGCATATCAGGTCTTATACCCTCAAGACATATAGTCCACTAAGTACTCTGGATACGTTTTAGGCTCCATCTCTTGCTACTCAAGCTATTCATATATTTTTGTAATGTTCACGAAGCATGCTAAATAACCATCCAATCACAGCAATTATCTTAATAACATTCCTCAATAAAAAATACTAGACTATTGATCTATACTAAAATACTTGGTCTTACCAGTCTTATAGTCAAGGGCATCTACCTATGCAAATGTGCATCCGGGTCACCCCCATACAGATTTGCATACTGTTCTAAATATAACATGAGCTTTTACTCGTCATTTTTGAAATCAAAGTGCTTGATCACATAGTCTTATTGTCTCATGGGTGTTCGCCTGTCATATTTTGAATGCTCATGCCAGCCTAAGGAGACATTGGTTTACTAGGTCTTATGGCATCTCATAATAATTCTGTATATTCATGAAACAAATATACGTAATGGTAGACACGTACATGTAGAACCATTACATAAGATACGAGATTTCTGGTTGACTAATGAAATTAGGGTTTGATACTCATAAGATCTTGAATATGTTGTTAATTAAGGCTTGATGATGATATTTAGCAAGTTTGGTGGTTGAATTTGTGAAAAATCAACTTATGGTAACTTAGCGAAAATTTCGTCCAAACCTATAAATTTAGGGAGGAATCGAATTTTGATATTTTTAAGGTTTCTAATATGTTTATCATGAAAAATTGTGTGGGATTAAGGTGCATTTATAATTTTTGGATGATTGGGTAGAAAACCCTAACTTTGGAACTTAAGGTTAATTATTGCCAGCTCTCGTTTTCTGGGAGATAGATTATTTGTGGCCATATTTTGAATGATAAAATGTTATCTAATTGCTATGATATTTTATTGGATCTTAGAGGACATCCTAATCTTTAAAATGATATATATAATGCATTGATTGGATATCTAGAAAGTAAATTATGAATTTTTAAAATTTAGGCATTGATTGTGTAATGAATTCTAGACCAGTGAGGTTGGTCGAGGATTTCTGGAAGTTATCCCCTATAATTTGTAGTGGAAAATATTTTTCATTTATAGAGGACTAAAAGAGCTTCGAAAAGGAATTTGAACCATCTCATTTGGAATTTTCTAGATTAAGTTATGAATTTTCAAATTTGAGTGACAAATCTGGCAGATTAGGATTGACCTATGAATTTGTAGAACTTAGAGTGAAATGTGATTAGTATGATCATGAGGATTAGAGGTATGATCTAGAGACCAATGTGTCCTAGATTAGATACCCATTTGACATAACACAAATGTCTTAAATATAACCAACAAAGATTAGTAAAGACCAAGAATAGAAGTGGGTCAAGAATAACATAATGTTCATTATGCTAATGGCATTGAAATGAGTAATAACCCATTTACCCATGAATTATAACTTATAGGATTCAATATTTTCCCAAGAGATAGAAGAAGCTGGTGGCTCGAAGGCCTATTAAGCATTCAAATTGAGAAGGAATGGACAAGTTTGTCTTATGTATGCATTATATGCTGTACATTATGAATTGAATTGAATACTGAATGTGTGATGTATTGATGAAATGATGGTTTGTCTAGCATGCTTTGTGAATGTGCATTTGATAAGATTGAATGTTGATTACTATTGAGATTCTCGCGAATCTCACCCTTTCCATAACTAATATACAGTTGAAGGCCAGTGGCTCGAAGGGTAAAAGGTAATCTCGAATAGATAGAAGACAAAAAAGAAGTATTTAAATGGCATGTTGGTTATATGTATCTAAGGTTACTATGAATATGCGAACTAATGTAACCCTAGTAGAATTTGTGCCCATGGCTATAGTAATAGCAATAGAGGTTATACGAGACGTGTAGTAACCCGCCAAATGTAATACCCCAAATTTTATTCACCAAAATTCCTTGTACATTTTTTATATTAAATGGAATAAAAAGGTGAATTTTGATACACTTGAAATGGAAAAATATTAGAAGTAGATGTTACCTAAAATTTGGCTAAGTTAAGACACAAAAGTTCAATTTTTGTCTTCTTAAAGGCCTAATTTTGTAACCCAAAATGAAGAAGGGAAGAGCACAATTCTTGGCCTAATTTTGCAGCCCAATTTATTGTGTAAAATTCAGCCAAGAATAAAAGGCAAGGAGGAAGACAAATTTTAATTCAAAAATTGAAGAAATGTAAGGGCAAAATGGTCATTTGGCTAATAAATCAAGAAGCCTCTTATTTTCTTCATAAGTAAAGGCCAAAGTCGGCTAAGAAGGAAGAAGGGAAGAGAAAGTAAATGTAATATCCTAAATTTTATTCACAAAAATCTCTTGTACATTTGTTGCATTAAATGGAATAAAATGGTGAATCTTAGTGTATTTGAAATAGTCAAAATAATGGGGAGAAGAGGTTACATGAAATCGTGGCTAAGTTAAGAAATAAACTCAATTTTTGTCTTCATAAAGGCCTAATATTTTAGCCCAAAATTAAAAATGGAATAGCACAATTTTTGGCCCAATAAATTATAAAAATTTCGGCCAAAAGAAAAAGGGAAGAAGGAAGACAACAATTGGTTCAAAAATTGAAGAAAATGTAAGGGCAAAATAGTCATTTGGCTAATTAAATTAAAATCTCATTTTTTCCTTAAATAATGGCCAAAGTCAGCCAAGAAAAGAAGAAGGCAAGGGAAAATAGAATTTTGCCACCTTGCATGCCATGTGGAGGCTTTTCTTGCCATATGGAAAAGAAAGGGCAAAAACCAAGAGACTTGTAAAAATTATAATAAAATAATATATTTTTAAGGAGGTGGAAGGAGTTAATATAAGAGGCTATTTTCCTCTTTAAAAGGCCATGTTTTTGGCCAAGAACAAGAGAAGAGAGAGAGAGCAAGTTGGAGAAGACAAAGGGCAAGGAAGAAAGAGAAGGAATCAAGAAGGAAAACTAGGAAAGTTGTAGGTGAATTCACTTGTTCTTGCCTTCAAACTCTTGGAAACCCTCTCTAATCTTCATATATCTCTCGAA
The DNA here is from genome assembly GCA_037074505.1 of Albizia julibrissin. NCBI lineage: Eukaryota > Viridiplantae > Streptophyta > Magnoliopsida > Fabales > Fabaceae > Albizia > Albizia julibrissin. Next base: position 13,394,027 of record CM073485.1, on the reverse strand, counting down.
ATCAAGCAAAGAAAGAAGAAAATCAAAGGGAAACAAGGAGAGAGCTGGTCGTTTTTGAGAGAGAAGCAAGAAGGATTCAAGGTAAGCTTGAAAACTTGTCTTCTCTTGTTGATTTGTGATTGTTCTTGATGATTTATAGTGGTTATTGACTTAGTTTGTTAGATGGAAAGAGTTGACACCCAATAAATGTTATGCAATGGAAGAAAATTGTTTAATTATTTCCTTAGTTTGCCCAAGAGCTAAGGAACATAAAGCTTGCACTTAGTAAGGATGGCATGAATCCTTATGGGAGCCTGAGCAACATATAAAGTTTGTGAACTATTCTATTGATGATTTTCACCCTTTCTCCTTTGATATACATGAAACACAAGCATATAGTGTTATCGATGTTTATTTCTAGACCGAAACAACTAAGGAACGATATAGATGTCTACCTAAGGCCCCTGATCAAAGACTTGAAAGAGCTGAGGGAGGAAGGTGTGAATGCTTATGATGCTAATCTGAAGGAGGTGTTCAACCTTAAAGTGATGATATTTTGCACTATTAATGAGTTCCCTGTTAGATATGATACATTTTGATGATGTCAAATAGAGATATAAGATATTAAGAGCAAAAAGTTTGCTTAATATATTAATCTCTTTATATTGACTAACTACTATACTTCATGTTGCATATCTTATAGATTAGTCAAGCAAAAAAGAAAGAGATTGGAGAAAGAAGAGCTTGAAGGAACTAATGGGAATATCAAGATTCAAGCTCCTAGAAGAAATATCGGATGTTTCTATGCTTAGAAGGGAATTCAAGTGGTACTGTAGCAGTTGGTACTGTTTGGCACTGTAGCAATCAGTACTGTAGCAGTGAGAAGACTGTAGCACTCGAGTTTGAATAGTAAAACTCGAGTTCTGCACTGTAGCACTCGAGTTCAGGAAGTTCTCCATGAGAGTTTTGCTCAGAAATGATCTTCGAATGTATCCTAAGCTTTGCACTCGAGTTGGTTATGGATAACTCGAGTTCGGGATTGTTCAGTACTGCAAAAATTGGTCTGAACTCGAGTTTAGATATGAGAACTCGAGTTCACAGCAAAGAACAACATACTCTGTTAATCCTATTTTACGTTCAGTTTAGGCGAGCTTCAGTAATTCAATTATATCTCCAAACCACAACTCTAATTAAGATGAAACTAGTGGCATATGAAACTAGACTCCCAATGCGTAATTTTGACATCAGAAATAACATCAAAGGAGCTCATATGAATGAGATATGGATGTTTGAAATTGAAATTCGAATCACTGTCATATTCAGGAACAGTTTTTATATTTTGGACATATCTCTCAAACTACAGGTCCAAATGAGTTCAAACCGGTGCCATTTGAAAGAAAACTCAAAGATATTTCCATGAATATATAATATGTCAAATTTGGAGTCATATTAAATGTAGTATGACTTCTGGAAGTTGATACTCAGAAATACATACGTTGTCTACACTCATTGGATCATATCTTGGAGAATACAATGAGTTTGGAGCTGATTCCTTTTGCCTTGGAATATAGATTATGAGAGCTTTCTAATGATCAATCATTTATCATACTTAGAGTAAAAAATGAATTGATCATATTTTGAGTCCACTGTTCAGACACCGCAAGATGTTCCAGATGCACTCCAGTCATGCGAGTTCTGAAGTGAGAGTTTGTTCCATAGACGTGCCAAGATCAGTTGATATGAAGTGTACTCGAGTTTAGATTGAAGTACTCAAGTTATGGGATGAGATATACTTGAGTCCTGAGAGTTTTTCCATGAGAGTTTCCACCTGAGAGAGTTGAAGCCCTGAAGTATAAGAATGCACTTGAGTCAAGGATTCCCGCACTCGAGTTCTACATACCATTTGCACTCGAGTTCTGCGAGTTATGATGTGAAAGTTCATACCCGAGAGTCATGTTGCTGGGAAAAAAATGTTGCACTTGAGTTGGGATTGAAGCACTCGAGTCCTACATATCATTTGCACTCGAGTGATGAGAGTTTTACCTTGAAAGTCTGTACCCGAGAGATTTGCAACTGAGAAGAAAAGGAAATGCACTCGAGTCCTAAAGCTTACACTCGAGTTCTGGTCCCTTGCACACTCGAGTTTGTCTTTACACTCTCGAGAGTTCATATCAGAAACAATGACAGAACGGTGAAAAATGCTATACACTCGAGTTCTCCCATGAGCACTCGAGTTCTTACATGTTTTACACTCGAGTTGGAGCTGCTGAACTCGAGTCCTTGCGTTAATAGAAGCTAAGTGATTTCCAGCGATCAATCCGAACAAGTTTAAATGTTATCCAATGATTATGCTTTCACTTGTTATCATTATTAGACATTGTTTAACCTTTTTTTCAAGTGTGAATCAGGCAATCAACGTTCGGATAGACAAAACACATAAAGAAGCCAAAAACGCTGGACACAACGAAATGGGCAACTGTCATCTGCACATGGGTCTGACACTGAGTAGCAGCTGCACACTTTGATGGACTGAATAAATAATATAAATACTCATCCTCTCCACAACGGATACATTGCAACACTCATATGTGAGAATGCAACGAACGGCCAAATCTTCAAATACATTTAACGGTCGAACGAAGCAGTAGGACTTTAATAGAAGAATGCTTGCAACAGGAAAATAATTGAATGGGCTCAATGGTCAAATGAATCAACAGACTCTAACGGATGGATGTTGCAACGGTCATCTTCCATAACTCATCTATATATATGTGCAAAGGTTCAAAGCCATCAGAGGAGCATGCGACAGTGATAAAAACACACAGCGAACAGAGACATGAAAACACAAGCATCCTGAGTCTTCCGCCTCTCACACTCTCTACTCTTCTCTGTTTTATATATAATGTATATTTGAGAGTGAATATTTGTATTGTACTTCAGTGAGCATTTATCTACTCTGTGAGAGATTCTATAAGCAACTTCATCTATACTTCTATATTGAACTCAAGGTAGAGGGACCTTGAGAGGGTTGATTACCTTACGGGGAAGCTGTAGGGAGTATTGATCTGCTCGTAAGGGGGAGTGAACCTTACAGTATGTGAGGGAGAGTAACTCCGTAGTAGGCTACACAAGTGTTCGATTAAACTTGTGTGCTGTAACGGCTTTTCTTGTGCCCGATTAAACAAGAAGATAGTAGAATTGAAATCTCAGGAGGAGCCTAGGGACTGGACGTAGGTCATCGTGGATTGGACCGAACCAGGATAAATCACAGTTTGTAAATTCTCTTCCCTAAGCTTTTACATTTCCAGCATATAAGATTTACATGACTGCTTATGATTTTATACTTCCATATATATTGATTTGATAAACTGTAAAAAGATTTTAGAAGATCATACTAATTTTTCATACACCCAATTCACCCCCCTTCTTGGGTGTCAGCCAGGTCTAACATTCCCTACATACAGAAACTTGTCAGGCTATAGTGTTAAGGGCGATAAAGCATGCCTGATTTGTGAGGAAGGGACATGTAACCATAAACTTCAACATGGTAGGAAGATGGTCTGCCTTAGACATAAGAGATTCCTTAAGTTGGGCCTGCCAATACGCATATTGAAGAAAAAATTCTTTAGGGCTAAGAACATATAAATTCTTTAAAGATATTGATTGGAGATAAGGTGCAAGAAAGGTGAAAAAATCAACACTATCTTCGGTAAGTCTAAAAAGAATAAGGGTACTAAAAGAACATATGAAAATAGAGTTCTATCTTCCTTGATCTCTCCTATTGGCATAAGCTTGATCTAAGGCATTGTATTGATATGATACATGTGGAGAAAAATGTGTGTGACAATGTTGTTGGAACACTTCTCAAAATATAGGGTAGTGCTAAGGACAGGGTGAAGGCAATATTGGATTTGCAAGATATGGGAATAAAAGAGAATCTACATCCAATGGCAAATGGCAAACGAACTTATTATCCCCCAGCTCATCATAACTTATCAAAGAGAAAGAAGCTGTTAGATTCCATAATATGTTTTAATGATAACAAATCTAATTAAATATGCCTTAGCATTCATGTTTGATTGATGAATATGCTTTATAAATATGTTTTATAATCTATAATATATTGAATTGGTAAGCCAAGTGAGAATGTGATCTATTAACAAATCACTCGATTGAATTTGGATATACGCTTGAGTGATAAGGTAAATCACTCGAGTGATCAGTCAAGATCACTTGAGTAATATGATCTTGGAAGCAGATTACTCAAGTGATCTACAAAATCACTCGGGTGATTGCCAGAATCACTTGAGTGAATGTTAGTAATGGCATATCACTCCCAGTGAATTCTTAATGTACTCGAGTGATATGATAAAAATGGAAGAGTACTCCAAGTGATATGGCTTCATACTCGAGTGATATACACTGGAATATAAGATCACTCGAGTGAAGCATTGATGCACTCGAGTGATGCAGGAAAATGACAAATCACTTCTAATGAAATGATAATTCACTCGAGTGAAGTTTAAAATTAGCTTTAATATATCAATTTATTATTACAACATTGACCTTTTCCTTTGAGTGTGTTACAGGTGTTAAGCAACGGATCAATTTCAAAGTCTTATTCAATAACGGTTCATTTGCAAAAGTAAAAAACGACGAAAACATTTGTCAAAACAATAATAATTATCTAACGGACAAGCATTTTAATGCTCTCAACGGTTCTCAAATATTTTCTATATAATACCGAAGCATTCAAGTGAGAAAGAGAAAAACGAACAACACACATACAACGATCAATCTACATACTTGCTCTATCTTTCAATCTTTCGTTTTCTGCTCTTCATTGATTATATATTTACTCTTTGAGAGAGATTTTTTGTTAGAAATTCAATATTCATTTTTACGATAACTTGAGGTTGTGGAACCTTGAGTTGGGGTTTGGATTACATCGTGTAAGGGGGAGTAAGTGTCCAGAGAAGGAACTTACGTTGTACTGAGGTGTCAAGAACCTACTAAATCTTGGAAATTATAGTGAAAATCTCAGAGGAGCTCTGAGGACTGGGTATAGGTCAAAGTTGTAATATCCCAAATTTTGAAAATAAAAGTTTGAGAATGAGTCTAAAAGAAGTAGACAATTAAGACTAGTTTAGCAAGAATCCCAAAATGTATACAAGGGCTAAAAGACCTAAAAGGAAGTTTACATAGTGATAGAAACCAACTTTAGAAGTAAAGTGTGAATTATGGTCTGAGCAGGTTGTAGAAAATGCCTAAACCTAATATGTAATTCAAATATGACACAAAGTCTAACTTGGACCTAGGAAGGGAAAAGAGAAATGAAGAAAAAACCAAATGGAAACTAAAATAATATTGCCACAATCAAGGGCAAAATAGACTGTTACCATGAGATCTAGAGGTTAAAAGTGGAAGCCAAAATGAAGGGCTAAGATTTGCTCTTGAAAAAGTGAAGTAATGACAAAGCCTAAAAAGAAAATTAACTCTCTCCTTGTCCATGGTTAAATTTCATTCAAAGAGGATAAATTGGAAGTAAGAAGGGTTTAGTCAAAGAGTCAAAAAGTGTTACAAGAGGACTTTGGTCAAGCTTGAACATATACACGTATAAGCTTTGGTCAACAAGTCCACCTCCTTTTTAGGAGTATTAATTTATGTCAAGACTCCAATTAGGAGAGGGATAATGTAATTCAAAGCCAAACCTTATCCATTGACCAAGCCAAAATACGAGAAAGGAGGAAAGGGAGAAAAGTCAACAAGTCTTGCAAGTTGGTACACTAGGAAAGTTTGACCAAAAAGCAAGAACCAAGGGCAATTTTGTCAACAAATTTTCCCTACATGTTGAGCATGACTTTTGGCCAAATCAAGATGAAAGAGGGAAAGAGAAAATATCCATTAGCTAACTGAACTCATACTTGGTTAATTAACCAATCAACTTTATGCAAGAAGCCATAAAAGTTTGACAACTCACCTCCTCTAAACTCTTTCTCCAATTTCGATCAAGTTAACTCAAGAAGAGTGAATGAATGAATCAAATATCATTACTCTCTCCTCACATACCAAAAGTGACGGCCAAGTAGAGAATTCAAAGGAAAAAGGAAAGAGAAAGTGGAGTTTGAAGAAACAAGAGGCAAGGTAAGATGATATTCTCTAATTTTCACCCTCTTAATCATATTTCTAGTCTTTGAGGCCTTCATAAACCTTATTCCCCTTGATGAGAGCTACAATTTTATGGTTTTATATTTTCAAGGGGAGGTGTTTTGTTCTGCCAATCAAGGGCTAAAGAAGGAGAAACAAGAAACAAGAAATAAACACTAGAAAGGGTATAGGTGAGTATAAGCTTCAATTTGAACCCCATATCTTGTGGTTTAGTTGAGTATTGTGGATTTTGTGTATTGCCTTAATTTTTATGGTTATGAGGTTCTTAAGGTTTCATGTTGAGATTATGATATATATGTTGATTTATAGTGTATAATGATGATTCTAGGCTATTGTTGTGGTAAAATTGTAAACTTGACGATTGTTGATTTGGATGTGAACTTTTGATTAGATGCATGGTATGTAGGAGGAGTGTGATTTTGGTGAATTTGAGGTCACCAATGGATTTTAAATGAAACATTGAGTGGGGATATCATGTGGTTGTGATTTTGGATGAATATGATAGAAAATGTGAAAGTTGGAAATCAATGTTGCCTAGGGTTAGCCACTGCCAGTTTCAATGGCTTTGCTATCTTTCAAAATTAAAGTAGACATTATAATCTTTAATTTGATATATAATATGTGACATTTGGGTCTATACATTAGGAGTTATGATTTGTCAAAGTTAGGTATTGAATCTAGAATGATTTCGGTAGCAGTGAGGATTGATTAAGGATTTTGGAGAAGTGTGCATATAGTTGGTAGAGAGACATATTTTTCATTCAAAATAGAATTAGATCGCATAATACTTTGAACCACCTCAATTGGACTTTTGTAGATTAAGTTATGATTTTTCAAAGATAAGTGAAAAATTTGGCAGTGTAGGTTGCTATGTGAAAATGTGATAATGGCTTGAATGGTAAATAAGTGTGATTGGCAAGGGTTGACGTAAGTGTTATCACTTGGGTTAAATGGTAATAATAGTGACATCCAAGGGTAGAGATATGGTTAAACACTTGGGCAAATTGTAATAAGATAGATGACCAAGGGTCAAGTAATTAGGGCAAATGGTAATAAAAGTTAACTTCAAGGGCCAAGATGAGCACATGATTTAGTGTAGGAAAATTAACCACCTATTTTACATGATACACTTACATTAAAGATAACCAACCCTAGTATCTTGAGATATTGAAGAACTTGGATAAGTAATAACTCGTCCATTTGTAAATATTAATTTATAGGATTTGATATTTTCTCGGGACACCTAAGAGACTTGGAACAAGATAAAGAGTTGGAAAGGCTTCAAGGTAGTGACTTATCCTTCACATACTATGTATGCTTTTTGCATGCATGTTTTTACGAGTATGAATATCTATTTTGTGAATATCTGTGTAAGGCCTACTGGACCAGTGGGTCTTTGGGTTGCGAAACCTATTAAGTATTTAGATGAGAAGGGCAAAGGACAAGTAGAATATAATGCCCAGCGCTATGGGGATGACCAGTGGGTCCTATGATTGTAGTTGATGCTACATATGATGTTTATCCTTGAATATTGAATGTGTTGTATGTTGTGATTGATGGTTGACTTGGCATGTTCATTGTATGCATTTTATATGAGTGATATATGTTATTATTGAGATTCATTTGAATCTCCATCTTTTCCAATAAACAAGCTTACAGTATGGGCAAGCAGTTCCAAGGCAAAAAAGGTAATTACGGATGAGTAGATCAAGACAGAAAATGATTTTACTTCTATTGGTTATTTGCTTTTGAATTTTTAATGATATAAATTAATACACAATAAGAAAAGTACTACCTATAGCAGTAGTTACGATAGATATAGCCTGAATACTGGTAATTAAATGAGATAATTAAATTGAAATTGGGTAGATGTATGCGTAGGGCCTATTAGTATAAAGCACAAAATGTGGGTTTCCATAGAGAACACTTTGGGTAAACACTTTGATATTGATAAATGGAACTAAAACCGGATGGGATGTAATGAAACCACAAACCAGTTGAGACCATATTGAAAATGTTTTGAAAACCCACCCAAGTGTAGGTTCGAACCTTGTCTTGGAGTCGAAATCTCTATTGTTTATAATTGATTTCCGGTCTCTGGTTTGAAGTCTTTCTCTATTTAAACTCATCCCAACACTTTAAAAACTATGATGCTACAAAAGTGGTTGTGACCGAACCAAGATAAATCTTGGTGTACACTTCAGTGATATCTTTTTAAACTATAACTCTCGTTTAAATCCTGCATATTACTATTTATGTTTCTGAAATATTTTATCTCCCAATTCACCCCCTCTTAGGTGAAACACTTGTACTAACATTTGGTATCAGAGCGTTGGTCTTCCTGTTCAAGTATAACAACCTAATAAGGATCTAGTAGCAAGAATAGGTGAAGGAATACTCCCCGTCAGAGCTTCAATCACTAGACCACTAGGTTTCAATGGTGAATACTTCTCTTTCTAGAAAGTAAAGTTTGGAGTATTCGTAATAGCTACAGAATACGGACTCTTGGATGTGATTGAAAATGGCAACTATGTACTTGTGAAAACTGAGGAATCACGAATAGTTCTTAAATAATCGATAGAATATGATGACAATGACAAAAAGCTTGTGACTCTCAATAGCAAAGCAGTCCTGATGATCTAAAGTGCTTTAAGTCAAAAAGAGTATTTTAGGATTTGTACACTTCTGACAAAGGAAATATGGCAATCCTTAAGGGTTGCTCATTATGGAACTTTATGTATAAAAGAAAATCGGATTAATACTCTGGTTACTAAATTCGACCTACTTTGAATGAAGTTAGGAGAATTAATAGCTGAGTTTGAGCTCAGGTACACTCATCTTCTAAATCAACTTGGAGTACTTGGGAAATTATATGATCAAAATACTGAAGTAATGAAAATACTAAATATACTCTCTAAAGAGTGGGAGGCCAAAGTCATGTCAATAGAGGAAGCAAAAGGTAAATCAATATGGTTAGTAACTTCTCTATTCGGAAGACTCTCTGAGTATGAGAGAAAATTAAAATTCAAACTAGAACTAGAAGAGATTGGTGACAAGAAAAAGAAAAGCCTCATACTGGATATGATAAAGGAGGAGAATCAAGAAGATGATGAAGATCTCGACGAATGCGGAAAACCAAGACACATCAAATCATAATGGCCGGAACTACAATAGAAAAATAAAGAAAAGAGAAAAGGTAAACTTTTCAACAAAAAGAAGGCATTCATATCCACGATATGGGGAGACAATTCCTCTGATGAAGAGAGTGATGAAGAAGTAGCCAATATCTGTTTAGTTGCTCAAGAAGAGATGGAAGAAGAAGAGGTAACTGACTCTAACCTTACCTATGATGAATTACTTTCCGAATATAATGCTTTACATTTTGAATTCATTAAAGTAGTTAAAGAATTAGCTATTTTCAAAAAGAAGAACAAAATTATTGAAGAAAGACTCAAAGAATTACCTGAAAAAGATTGTGAAAATTGTCCTTCTTTGAAAAAGAAAAATACTGATCTTACTAAAACTCTTGAAAAAATTACTAAAGGTAGTGAGATGTTAAATGTCATTTTAAAAGCTCAACATTTTGTAAATAATCGGTCTGGTATTGGATATGACCCCAAATTAGACAAAAAGAAAGGAAGAAAGAAAATAGGAGGCAAAATGTATTTAAATTATTTTAGACATTCTGTACATATATCCAATCCTTTCACGCATTCTAATTTCTACAATAGGAAGGGACACTATACTTCCTCATGTATTCATATAAAGAAAGGAAACATAGGAACCTATAAATGGGTTCCTAAAGATTCATATGTTCATAAAAGATATAGGTACCTAAGACTTAATTGTCCTTAATTGCATGTGTTTTAAAGCATCCAGAGCCAACAAATGGTATATAGATAGTGGATGCTCTCGACATATGACAAGTGACCCCAAAAATTTTACCACACTAGAATCTAAAGAAGGTGGAAAAGTAAAATTTGGAGAAAATAAGTCTAGAAAAATAGCAGGGATTAGTGAAATTGGAAGTAGTAAAGGCATACTAGTCAAAGATGTATACTACATTGAAGGCTTGTGTCATAATTTGCTAAGCGTAAGTCAAAGCACAGACAAAGACAATTAGGTGATATTCGACTCAAAAGAATGTTTGAAAGTCAGTGAGAAGGACTTACAAATAGAAAGGAAGAATCTCAAAGCAAAAATCAGAGCAATAAGGGAAGGTAACTGCTACCCTAGACATAAACAATAATGCTTCTGAGAATTGCTTCCTAAGTAACGTCTATGAAAGTTGGCTATGGTATAAGAGATTGGCTCATGTCAATATGCACTAACAAGGCAAGTTACTCAAAAGGAATTTAGTAATTGGTTTACCCAATGTAAATTTCAAGAGTGATTTAATTTGTGGTGCATGTCAGAAGGGAAAACAAACAAAATCATCTTTTAAAATGAAAAAATGAAATTATGACAAATAGACCACCAACTACTTCATATGAATTGAGTAGGACCAGCAAGGGCCAAAAGTCTTGGTAGCAATTTATATTCATTAGTTATTATTGATGATTTTTTTAGATTTATATGGACTATTTTCTTATCATCAAATGATGAAACTCTTAGCGAATTTATTGTATTTGACAAGAAAGTGCACAATGAGTAAGGTATGTCCATTGCAGGTATTAAGATAGATCATGGTGGAGAATTTGAGAATCATGACTTTGGAGAATATTGTGACACCAACAGCATTGATAACAACTTCTTAGCACTAAGGACGCCACAACAAAATGGAGCCATAGGGAGAAAGAACAGAGTTATTACAGAAATGGCTAGAGCTATACTGAATGAAAAGAATGTGTCTCAAGTCTTCTAGGCAGACTCTATGAGCACAACATGCTATATTTCAAATAGAACATATATCAAAACCAAACTTAGAAAGACACTGTACGAACTTTACAAAGGAAGGAAGCCAAATCTAGCTCATCTGCACATATTTGGTTATAAGTGTTTCATTCATAACAACGATAAAGAAAACTTAGGAAAGTTTGATTCTAAAGTTGATGAAGGAAAATTCCTAGGCTATTCTAACTGAAGCAAAGCTTATAGAGTTTTCAATAAACGAACATGTGTTGTTGAAGAACCCATTCATATTGTATTTGATGAATTTGAATCCTCTAACAAGACTATTGACAATAAGCAAGAAATAATCACAAATCAAGAAAATAGACAACCCTTTCCTACCCTTCCAATCCAGAGGTTGACAAAATAGATAATGATGAACAACCACGTAGCCTAAGTCAACCTAAATCCTAGAAATACAACAAGAGTCATTCCTTAGAGCAGGTTGTAGGGGACATAAATGAAGGAGTAAAAACTAGAAATAGAGTACTAAATGAAGTTAGTTTCTTTGCATTCATTTTAGAGATTGAACCTTCAAACATTGACGAAGCCTTATCAGACAATGACTTGGTGATAGGAATGCAAGAAGAACTCAATCAATTTGAAAGAAATCAAGTTTGGGATTTGGTACCCAGGCTTAAAGATCATCCGATCATTGGTACTAAATGGGTATTTAAGAACAAACTTGATGAATCCGCAATCATTGTTAGAAACAAGGAAAGATTGGTGCCTAAAGGCTATAATCAAGAAGAATGTATTGATTATGAGGAAACGTATGCTCCAATAGCAAGATTGGAAGCTATAAGAGTACTTAGTCTTTGCATGCATCAAGGGATTCAAACTATATCAAATGGATGTAAAGAGTGCATTTTTAAATAGCTATATTATGGAAGAAGTATATGTAAAACAACCTCCAGGATTTGAGGATATAGCTAAACCTAATCATGTTTTCAAACTAAGAAAAGCTTTATACATATTAAAACAAGCTTCAAGAGCATGGTATGAAAGACTTAGTAAGTTTCTCATCGATCAAGGATTTGTAAAAGGAAAGATCGATACAACATTATTTATAAAATGAAAAAAATGATATTTTGATAGTACAAATATATGTTGATGATATCATTTTTGATGGTACTAATAAACTACTTTATTAAGAATTTTCTGAGATAATGCAAGGGGAGTTAGAGATGTCAATAATGGGTGAATTAACCTTCTTTCTCACTTTGTAAATCAAACAAAGGAAGAAAGAAATATTCATATCTCAAACAAAATACTTAAAAGAGCTATTAAAGAAGTATGGGATGGATCAAGCAAATAGAGCAGACACGCCCATGAGCTCAACTACAATGCTTGATGCTGATGTTAAGGGAACAGACTATAATGTCACTAAATATAGAGAAATGATTGGTTCATTACTCTATCTCACTGCAAGTAGACTTGATATACAATTCAATGTTGGAATGTATGCAAGATATCAATCAGCTCCAAAGGAGTCACATGCTGAAACCGTTAAAAGAATCTTTAGATATCTTGCTGACACAGCAGAGTTAGGAATTTGGTATCCTAATAGAGGAAGTGAATACCACATTGCATACTCAGATTCTGACCACGGAGGTTACAAAACATATAGAAAGAGCACTAATAGACAATGTCAGTTTCTTAGAGGCTCATCAGTATCATGGTTTAGCAAAAAGTATAACATAGTGTCTCTATCATTAATAGAAGCAGAGTATGTTGCTACCTCGAGTTGTTGTGCACAAGTACTCTGGCTAAAGCAACAACTTCAAGACTTTAGTATTCACTTGAAAGACATACCTATCTACTTTGACAATACCAGCATGATAAGCTTGGCAAAGAATCCTGTATAATACTGTAGGACCAAGCATATAGATGTTAGACATCACTTTATTAGAGATCATGTTCAAAAGAAATATGTCAAAGTGATATTCATCCCGATTCATCTTCAAATAGCTGACATTTTCACAAAACCCCTCGTGAAAGATCAATTTTTATTTATAAGAGAACTGGGAATGGTAAATCATAATGAATTGTGAGTAAGTTAAATTTCATTATGTTTTGATGATTTATTAACTAACTTAAGAATCAGAGTTTCTAGAAAGTTGTTTTGTAGGATACTCTGTTCTCCACTAAATAACAGAGGTAAATAAAAAACTAATCACTAGAAGGATTTATTTGAGTATGTTGGAAGTGAAAGAAAACTACTCAAGTGATAATTAAAAGTTTACCCTGAGTGATCAAGCAGAGGCAATGTGATCACAGAAGATCATTCGAGCGAAAGTAGCAATCACTCGAGCGATAATGTTTTTGAAAAGGGAACTCGTGTAACACCTTATTCTCCAACCCAATTAGATGAGCTTTTACACAATAAGTCCAAACCACTTTCAAAAAATAGTTTTAAATTCCCAAACTCTTGACAAGATTTGAACCGGTCATTGAGTAGGTTTTTCTAAAAAGTTCAAAATCTTGCGAAAGCGTCTTTTAGCAATTCGCAACTTCATTATTTCTCATCGATTCTTCTCTTCTTTTAATTTAATCAGAGTGATAAGCTACTCATACTTAGTTCATTCATTTACATACGCAAACCATGTAGCCACATAGGGTTACCAAAGTGTCTAAATCTAATACAAAAGCAGTAGACACATTCCCATCTTTGTTCCACCTTTGTATTTCCCTCTTTTAATTCTCTTCTTTGTTCTTAATATACCTATATGGTTGGGTGAGGAAGAGTGAGATTTATGGGAATCTCAGTAGCAAACTTTGCTAACTATGCGTACAAGAAATGCTTTGTGTATGATATGTTTGCTTACATAAATTCATGCCAACATAATAACATATTTGCATGCTCAATATTCAACACATTACACCAATGGCCATAGCATAAGCAAAATAGAGCTTCAATCATTCATATATGATTCATTCAATTCATTAAAGCAATTAAACACATCAATACGCAAGCACACACATCAAGTAAATGCAAGTCAGGAAAGTTTTACTACCTCTTGTCTTTGAGTCCTCCTCTTGTACCTTTTCCTCCAACCATTATAGCTTATTGCAAAGCCTTCCATTCCTTCTTTCTTAACATCTCATAAACCTAGATAAATAACCACATTATTAGAGCCCTGACAATGAAATGTCTAATATGGTTACACTAGCCTCAAGTACTTATCTTTGGCATTGAAAGTCAAGTTTATTACACTTGGCCCTTAATTTCTTAAATTCACATGTTAGCTAAAAGCTGCCAGAATTATCAATAAACTTTGAAAATTCATATCTTTCTCTAGGAATATCCAATTCAGGTGATTCAAAGTTTTATGTGTCACTCATTAAGTCTATTTTGAAGTAAAAATATCTCATTCAGCCAATTCCTTGCACATAATTCAAGAATTATCAATCAATCCTCAATGCCACATAAACCATTCCAGTTTCAATACTTCAAAAATTAACAACTTTCTGCCTAGATGTCCAATTAACACATTCTAGGAATCATTTTAAAGCTATATATGTGTACTATTAGAATGAAAAATTTCATAGCTATTGGACACAAGTTGATTGGCCAAAACCACAAAGCAAACTGCCCAAATCTGGCAGCACAACTTCCACATTTTGACTTTTCATTCCAATCTTTCTAAAATATTGCCAACTAGCTAATCCTACATAATTTTTCATTGTAAACTCATTGTAACAATCAAAATCATAAAAAATCATTCCTTCTCCTAGCTCTTGGTTTGGCCGAAACATTCTATAAAGAAGAACAAAGTGATTTTTTTTGCAATCTTTCAACCATAAGACTTTCTAGTCTTTATTCTATCATTCCTAAACCTCTTTTAACCTCATGTTAATGTTCTTAATTTCACTAAAACCCTAAGGTTACTATTCATAAAAAATAGGGCAGCATGATATTACCACAAAAAAATAACCAAATTTCAAGACATTTAGGTCAAAACAAAGCTTGTGCTTTGCCATAGCTCTTTCTTAAATTCTCCAACTTCAACCCCACTTAGATAGCACAAAACACCTCTTCTCAAGAAACTAAAAACATAGAAATGAATCTCTTATGAGAGAAACAACATTTATGAAGGCCTTAAGAGCTAGAAATGAGGTTTAGGTGGTGAAAATGGATTAAAACCACTTACCTTGCTTCTTTGTCTTCAACTTTCTTCTTTCTCTTTCCTTTTTCATTTTCTCTCTTTTCCTTTATTTTTGGCCGGCTTTAAGATATGAATGAGAGTGAGGAAATATTTAAATCAATTGGTCCTCCTCTTCTTAAGGTGTGGTTGAAATTTAAGCTCAAGGGAGTAAGAGGACTGATGTGTCAAAAACTTGTGACTTCTTGTAAAAAGTGCTTTAGTTAATTTAACCATGGTTGAATTAGGGTTTACTCTTTCCTTCCTCCTTCTTGGTTTTTGGCTGACTTTGTTATAATATCCCAGATTTTAGGCCTAGAGACTTAAGGATAAGCCTGTATCAAGCAGAAGACTAAGCTCAATTTATGAAGAGTCTTAAGAATAGATAAGAAATAGAATTCTTTTTAGGGACTATATCCGAGTACATGACGAGTCTCTAGTTTACATAAGGCTCAGGGCACATAAGTAGTCAGATAAAATATGTCAGTTTAAATGTGCACAGTACACATATACAAGCCATTGGGTTGGTTGAAAGATGCCGCTCAGTTATGTCATGAAGTATGGGACAAGTTAATTGAGTAAGGTATGCCATATGTTAGGACATATGGTGTTTTTAGGGTGGACCGGTATGCCTTACGTTTTTAAAGAATACACCAGTATATCTGTGTTTTGGGAAAGGAAATTGGCTTGTGGTGCCATGTAGGGCCTACAAGTAGACAATCAGTAATTCCCCAAGCCAGAGGCTATATGGCGCTATCTGAGGGCTTACACGGACACTTGGCACGATCTTGAAGCCATAAGGACACGTGGCACAAAACTGAGTGACTCTGTATAATAAAGTAGCTTTATTAAAGCCACTTTTGACTTTTCTTGCTAATGGATTAGTAAGAGGTCGCCACATGTCTAAAAAGCCAGGACAGGTCACCGGTCTCCAGTCCGGTCATGTACTTAACTTACTCGAACACTAAACTAGGAAGCCAGATAAAATCATTGGACTCCTCCTTCTCTGATCAGTTGGGATGGCTAAGAGGAGAGAGGAAAGAGAATGATGATGTTTGGACACATGTACTATTCCCTGGTACCCTTCAAGCAGGTCGGGTGATTTTCCCGGTGGTTACGTTGACTAAGTTAGGGGAAAAGAGCACTGGGCACCCTGGGATATTCTTAACACTTGTGACATATGCCATGTAATATCCTAAAATGTACTCAAGGGCTAAGTGTACAAAATAGACAGTGAAATTATTGATAGCATTGTCCTTGTAAATTGTACAATAACATTAGTCCCAATCAGCTATTGGTAAATTAGCAAATTTTTTCCTAAAGTTAGAAGGACTAGAAACCTAATTGGAACATAAGAATAAAAGGGAATTTGCGTGAAATATGACAAGAATGAAGAAACACATTAATGGAACAATAATTAATTTGTCATGATCAAGGGTAAAGGAGTCAATTGCCACTTGATCTTGAGGTTAAAATTGGAAGACAAAATGAAAGGGCCAAGATTTGCTCTTCAAAAGTAAGAAGTAATTGTGAGACCACAACGAAAATTTTTGAAATTTTTTTCAAAAACCCACTTACCTATAGGATTGAATCCTGTGGTGAAGTAGGGATCCTAAATGGATTGAATACTATTTTTGGTTTCGATCTGACTTTAGATCACGTTCTGAACTGTTTTGTACGGTATGAAAGTAGGGTGTTACATTTATGGTATTAGAAAAGAAGTTTCTAGCATTAAGTTAGGATTTCTATTTAAGTAGGTATACTAACCCATGGATAGCAACCTAGAGGTGGGTAAGGTAGTACATGATACCGGCTCTATGACTAGCTATAGGGCTCTAGAGATTAAATTGGCTTATGACTCTCACCCCAATCTTGATTTGTCAATGAAAATGTAAAGCCACTGTTATTATGCATATAACTGTTGAACTCATATATGTATGTTCCTTTCTTGACATGGATGCTTAAATATGAGGAATATATGTGTATACATATAAACATAACAATACGACATTAATGGTATCATCTTTTCTCTGTGATAATGAAAAAATCATGGTTCGCCAGAGAAATAGACTAGTGAACCCAGAGGTTGAGATAGAAGAAGTGCCCCACAACCCACATGATCTTATGCAACAAATACTAGGCATATTGACAGAACAACAAGCTATAATACAGGAACTCTGGTAAGAGCTTCAGGAGGTAAAAGCCAAACAAAATGAAGATAGGGAACAACCTAAAACTGAAGACAGTTATCAGGATGAAACTGAAATTGAAGAAAGTGAACCGGATGATGTACTGCCATAGCTTAAGGGCCAACCTCACGTACCCCAGCCTTATGTACATCAGAATAATCAGATACAACCCGCCAGAGAGATACTACAATATTAGATTACTGAATTCGGCAAACAACAGCCTTCAGTATTCTGGGGAAGGTTTGATCCACAAGCCACTAAGGACTGGATGCAGAGGCTAGAAAAGATCTTTCAAGTACTGGATTTCCCTGCCAAGAAGGCACCAATGGAAATATACAAGTTGGAAGGGGACACAGATAGATGGTAGAAGAATATGAAAATGATTCTACAGGCTCAGAATATTCCTGCCACCTGGGAATTGTTCCAAAGCAATTTCAACGAGAAGTATTTCCCCTTGTCAGTCAGAATTGTAAAAGAATTAGAGTTCTTAGCAATTTAACAGGACAGTGAGGAGACCTTTGAAGAATACCTGGCCTGATTCATCTGTGTATCTCACTATTCTTCCTACTTAAGATATGAGATGATGAGGAGTGAAGTTCTTACATGTTGATAAGCGGGTTAAAGCATGAGATCAAGGATAGGCTGGTCTTATGACAATTCAAAGAATTTAATTAAGCGGTGGAGGAATGTCGGATCACTGAGAATAATCTAAAAGATCTGTATTCGGCTAAAAATGGAAATAGCCACGGTGAGTTAAGTTGAGGGAACTCCTCTCAGAAAAGGAAAGGGCAAGGGTTCAAGCCCTAAGAAGACAATAAGAAACCCTCCCAATCATAGAAGAAAGGCTACCAAGGTCCCCAAACACCGTGACCTTGTTCTTGATGTGGTAGGACACACCTTGGTAGGTCTTATGATAGGCAGCTAATTTGTTATGCTTGTAAGAAGTCTAGACACTTTATCGAAGATTGCCCACAACGAGCAGCTGAGCTCATACCACATAATCAAGGCAGAATTTTTGCTATGATGCATGAGGAGGCTCGGAAGTCCCCATAAATGATCCAAGGTACTATCCTCGTTTATGGTAATACTTTATAAGCATTGTTTGACTCGGGTGCTAGTCATTCTTTCATTGTATGTGATTGTGTTAGATACCTAGGACTGGGCACCCATAAATTGTCATATGATTTGATTGTCTCAACGCCTGTCGGTGTCAATACAGTTACTACTGATGAATGTCTAAATTGCATTATGAATGTCATGGGGCATGAGTCAATGGTAGATTTAATCTGTCTGCCACTTCAAAATCTCAAAGTCATTTTGGGTTTAAACTGGTTGATGATAACAACGTGGTATTGAATTGTGGTAATAGGAGGCTTGTGTATCCTGATCCACAGAAGAATGGAAAAGCAAGTGTGAACTTGAATTTCCTCTCAGTAATTGAAGCTGAGAAATGTCTAAAAAGGGGATGCCAAGGATACATGGTTTTTTCTCCACGTAGATAGAAGTGGAAATAATACTTGAGCACATACCAGTAGTAAATGAATTCCTTGAGGTATTTCTAGAAGACATTAGTGGATTTCCTCCAGAAAGGGATGTAGAATTTGCAATTGAAATTGTGCTAGGAGCTGGATCTATTTCCAAAGCACCTTACTGAATGGCACCAAATGAAATAGTAGAATTAAAGAAGAAAATAGAAGAACTACTGGAGAAAGGGGTCATACAACCAGTGTTTCACCATGGGGAGTTCCATTATTATTTGTTAAGAAGAAGGACGGAAGCTTGTGGTTATACATCGATTACGTAGAGTTAAACAAGGTAACCATCAAAAATAAATATCTACTCCCCAGGATTGATGATCTACTTGATTAGTTATCTAGTTCTTGTGTATTCTCTAAGATTGATCTGAGATCAGGCTATCATCAGCTACAAGTCAAAGAAGAGGATGTTTCAAAAGCAACCTTTAGAACCAGATATGGGCACTATGAATTCTTGGTGATGCCATTTGGGTTAACCAATCCACCTGTTTTGTTTATAGACTACATGAACCGGATCTTTAGAACCATATATGGGCATATATGATGATACATGTAATACCCCACTTTTATTCACTAGTATTCCTTGTATGTATTTGTGACATTTAGTGGAATAAAATAGTGAATTAAAGAGAACATTAAGTGATAAATCAAGGCAATTAGAGGTCATACACATAATATTATTATGTTGGAACACAAATTATACAAGTTGAGGTTTGCTGCCAGTGGGTTTCCCTGGGTGACAGTTTTGTTGTGTGACATTTTTATATATGAAAATGATGTCCAATGTTTATAAAAATTTCTAGAACAAAATTAGACTTATCAAGCTTTAATTTGATAGGTCATATAAGATATTTGGAGCTATACACAAGAAGTTATGTATTTTTGAAGTTAGCCTAGTAAAATTGGAAATTTTCAGTGGCAGCATCCAAAAACAATAGTTCTGGGAATTTTGAGCTTAAAATTGGCTAAATGCTATATTTTTCATTGAAAATATACTTAATAAGGGTCACATATCCTTTAGAACCATACTAATTACATATTTTTACAATTAGATATGGATTTTCAAAGTTTGATAAAAATTCTGCCCAGTTTTCTAGCAAGTGCGAAAATGAAAATAAATATATGGGAAAAGTGGTCATTTGCCAATAATGCAAGAGGCAATTAATATTTCCTATTTTCCTAGACATTTTCTATCAAGAAAATGGAATATTGGAAAAATCAAATGCATGGTCTAAAATTGAATCAAGAAGGAAGCAATTTATGACCAAGTTTAGAGTTGAAAAGTCAAAAGGTAACTTGTCATAAAGAGCTCTCTTAAAAGCCAATTGAAAGGGAATGCATGAAGATAATGCAGGGGCTCTTATTTCTCCATTTGAAGATGATTTCGGTCAAAAGTTAGATGAAAGAGAAAAGATGATGAGTAAGTGAGTTATTACATGTTAATTGCAAGGAAAAGCATGAAGACATTATGAGACCTTTTCTCTTGCCATTCCAAGAGGCATTTACGGTCAAAGAAATGGAGATATTTTAAGACCATTCTCTTTCTCCATTTCAAGAAGTAAGTTACGGTCAAAAAGCAAATGGAAAGAGAAAGAGAAGAAGGCAATTAAATTGCCATGTGCAAATTACATTAAAATACAATATTCCAAAAGCAAGAAGGAGAGATATTTTTAGAGCTTCTCTTATCCTCTTTTTTTAGCTCATATCGGTCAAGACTTGGAAAAATAGAGAGAGAGAGGCTGCTGGATGAAAGTGAAGCAAGAACATAGAAGATAAGGGAGCTAGGGTTCAAGTGCAAAAACTCAAGATAAGAGGTGACAATCCTAGTACTCTTGCCTCCTAACTATTGTATCACCTCTTCTCCTCCTTGAAATCTATGGAAATCAAGCCAAAACAAGAGTGTAGAGAGAGAGGGCAGAAGGCATCCTAGTGAGAGAAAGAGGAGAATCCAAGAGGTAAACACCAAAACTTAATCTTCTTGCCTTATACAATGCTGTTGGTGTTTTTGTTTATGGATATTGCATTGTTTACTCTTGATTTTAAAAAATGTGATAAAGCAAAACCTAAGGGAAATGCTTCCCAAATTTCCTCTAAACATGTCCATTTAGTGTTTAAATGGTTAATCATGTGATTAGAAGTGGTAAGGAGGTGATTAAGTAAGAGAAAACAAGAAAACAATATAATCTTCCTAAGAACTCTAACCTTCTGTTCTGAATAGGACATAATGAAGGAGTGGGAATTTTATAATTTTTATGGTTCCATTGGATTTAGAAGGAACACTTGTATAGGTTTCCAAGTGTTCATGATTTTTGGATGCTTGTATATGAATTTGAAATTTTTGAAAGTTGTAAAGTAGATGCTGTGTAATTCATTTTCTGGAAGCAGTGTGGTTGTGACGTGTTTTTCATTAGTCACAATTAGTCCAAAAATTCTAAAACTTTCTAGAATTAAATTAGATATATAGATATTTAATTTGATAGGTAGTTTGTAATTTTTAGACAAGTATATTGAGAGATATGGATTTTTGAAGTTATGCCCTATTTTCTGGAATGAAATCTGGAGCAGTGGTATTTGGAAAATTTCTGGGAATGACATGAATCCATTAGGCAAACCTAAGTATTTTTAAACAACTTTACATTTATTGATATTCAATTAGGCTTTAGAATCAATCAAATTGGATTTTTTAGAATTAATTATGAATTTCCAAAATTGACTGAAAAATCTCTTAGATTCTAGAAAACAGTGAAATTGCATTGTACATAATTGTATTGTGCAGAAATTGTTATAACTGCTTTAGATAACCAGCAAAATTTAATTTAAAGGCAATAATAGTAATAACCAGTTACTTGTAACTCTAATTTTGATAGAAATTGGAACTTGCATGAGCTCAAAGAAACGGTTGGATATTGCTTAAGGGAAGCAACCAAGTAGTAACTTATCTTTCATATATTTATAAGATACACTATATGTTTTATAGGTTCATCATGAATTGTCTAGCACATTTTAGTTATGTGGGGTGGTTTCCCGGGGCCTTTTTGAGTGGGTGGATGCCTGGGCCAATAATGTTATGTGATGCATGAGTGGATGCCTGGGGCCTTTCTACACGGGTATCCCTCAGGGCCTTGTGATATATATGCCTAGCACTATGGTGATATATGAATTGCATGTGATGCACTGAATGCTATTGTAATGATTATGTTGTATAATGACTGTGTGGCATGCTTTATGATGTTATATCTTTATGACTGACGCTATGTTTCTATTGAGATTCTTTCGAATCTCACTCTTTTTCCAAAACCAATTTACAGTACAGGGAGACAGCTTGAGGGGCAAGAAGGTAAATGCGGACAACTAGAGGCTGGATAAAGAAAGACTTAACTTTTCTGTTGGTTATCTATTTTTGATATTTTGGAATATTTTGGGACTGTAAATGATGTACATAACTATGTAACCCTAACTACAGTATGGCAGTTAAACTAGAAATGCCGGTAGGCTAGTAAGCAGACAGTAATTAATCTAAAAGGACTGTTTAGCTAGATTACGCTTCCAAATGCTAAAGAAACATAACTAAGGTATGGAACGTGAGAACTAACCATAGAATTGCTCGCAAACTATGATAAAATGAAAAGAAGAGTTGGTAAGACTTAGTGAGATAGTAAATGTTTTTGAAATTGCTTGGGAAAAATTTTATTACTCCCAAAAATCCTTTCCAATCCCAGGTTCAACTCCTGAGATAGGTTTAGAATTTGTGAAAATTTTCTGAAGCTTTGTTACTCCGGGACTAGATCCTAGTTTCATAAATGATTGCATTACTCTTTTGTACTCATTTAAGGCTATTGAACATAAGGTGTGACAATACAAGAATAGAAATTGCTAGAAGAATTTTAAGATCTGAACTTGACAAACCATATATTCATGAACATGAATGTGTCCAATGAAGTACATATTGTTAACTTCAGTGTTAGCCAGGAGGAATACAATCTGAGAGCATAAATTAAAGAAGCTCAGATGAATGATGAACATGCAACATCTATTTGAGATCTGATCACGCAGGGTAACACTCAGGATCATGATCTTTTACCAAGTGGATTGGTCCGGTATAAGAAGCGAATATATGAACCACCACGGGCTGATTTGAGGCAAAAAATTTTGGATAAGGTACATAAGAGAAGATATACTCTCCATTCAGAAGTAATCAAGATGTATCAAAATTTAAAATCTTAATACTGGTGGCCAGGACTAAAGAGTGACATAACTAAATACGTGGCTCGATGTCTCACCTGTCAGAAAGTAAAGATTAAACATCAATGACCACTAGGACTTCTACAAAGCCTAGAAATCCCCAAATGGAAGTAGGAAAGCGTCTCCATGGATTTGGTAGTAGGGTTACCTAGAATACCGAACCATGATGTGATTTGGGTGATTGTTCACTGTCTTACTAGGTTGGCATATTTTATTCCCATCAATACTAGTTATTCTCTTGTGAAGTTGGCAGAAATCTATATAAGGGAGATAATTAGACTCCATGGTACGGCGAATAGCATAATTTCTGATAGAGATCCTCGATTTACATATAGGTTCTGAAAAGCTCTACATGAAGCCTTGGGTACAAAGTTAAGATTTAGTATAGCTTATCATCCTCAGACGGATGGACAGTCAGAAAGAACTGTACAGATGCTAGAAGATAGGCTAAGGGTATGTGTATTGAACTTTAAAATAAATTGGGATCATTTCCTTCCACTGGCCGAATTCGCTTACAATAATGCCTATCATACGAGCATCCAAATGGCACCATATGAAGCATTATTTAGGAGGAAGTGCCAATCATCCCTGTGTTGGATGGAATTGTCCAAGAGAAGGTTGTATGGGTTTGATTTGGTTGATCTGACCACAGAGCGGATCAAGATATAAGGAAGAGGCTCCTAGCAGAACAGAGTAGACAGAAAAGCTATGCTGATAAAAGGAGAAGACCTCTAGAATTTGAAATTGGTGATCATGTATTTCTGAAAGTATCTCTTGTCATTGGAATCGGTAGAGCAATTAAAAGAAGGAAGCTTAGCCTACGCTACATTAGTCCATTTGAAATTCTTGCAAGAATTGGACCAGTGCCATATAGAATAGCCCTACCCTTAAACTTGAGCAAACTCCATGATGTATTTCATATCTCATAATTGAAGAAGTACCAACCAGAGCCTGAGCATATTATCAAGTACGAAGATATCGAATTGCAAGATAATTCCACTTATGTGGTGGAGCCAGAATGAATCATTGATTGACAAGAAAGACGACTTAGGCACCGAAGTATCCCATTTGTGAAAGTGGTCTGAAAGAGACTATCCCTAAGGGAAGCAAACTGGGAAGCAAAAGAAGACATGAATAGGCGTTACACAGAGTTTATGCCTCAATGTGTAACAAATTTTGAGGATAAAATTTATTGTATGGGGAGAGAATTGTAATATCCCAAAATTTACTCAAGGGCTAAGTGTACAAAATAGATAATGAAATTAATGATATCATTGTCCCTAGAAATTGTACAATAACATTAGTCCCAATTAGCTATCGGTAAATTACCAAATTTTCACCTAAAGTCAGGAATGACCAAAAACCTAATTGAAACATAAGAATAGAAGGGAATTAGCGTGAAATAGGACAAGAAGAATAAAGAAACACATTAATGGCACAATAATTAATTTTTCCATGATCAAGGGTAAAGGTTTGATACCTTATTTTTCAACACTACGGTAGAGTACTAATTAGCTAATACTCACCGACTATAAACATTAGAGTGACATAAAATGCTAGAAAATTTTACAATGCCTCTATTGGATATACATATTCACATACTTGCACATACATACACAATTCATTTTACAACACTTATATTATATACTTCAACTACTTCATATACAAACCTAAAATCTCATACAATTTTCAAAATACATCCAGAGACTAGACAACCTAGACTAAGCTCATCCGCTGCTTGGCCTCGTCTCATCGTCATTTACCTTCTCTTTGCCCCGCGAGCTTCCTCCCTGTACTGGAGATTTGTTTTGGGAAAAGAATGAGATTCACAGGAATCTCAGTAGTAACACATACAACATACAAGATAACACATATATAGCATGCTCATCATACAATCATCAATCAAATCATCATAACATCATTTAGTGCCATTTTCATGAAACTCACAAACCATGCTAGCGTTACACAAGGACTTGGCCCCAAGGGTACCCACGCAAAGATAGGCCTCGGGCACCGCTTGTGCAATATGAATATTATCGCCTGAGTATCAACCCACGCAAAGATAGGCCCCGGGTGATTACTCTGCATAATCTAAACATGTTAGACGTTTGATGATAACACATCACACATATGGATGCTATGTTATATGAAGACGGTTACTACCTGGTTGCTTCTCTACGCAACTTTCCCGTTTGGTACAAGCTTGGGCAACTACTGAGGCCAAACTGGTTGTCAAGTCCTGAAATTGCCAAACATCACTAAAGGGGTTATTACTCATCCATACACCTTTCCAAACTCATTACATTGGTAAATTTAGCCTATTGGTGCCAAATTACCAAAATATCCCTTAGGTCCTTATTATCAGTATTTTCTGTAAAATAATGATTTAGGCTATTCCTACACATTTTCACGTGTAGAATTCATTTCCGACCTCGAATTGGCCAAAATCAAGCCCAAATGATGAAAATACCCTTGACAGATCTCAAATAAGGCTTAGATAGGACAATTTTGTCATTTAACTCTCTGGGCCTTTTCTCACTTCGGGGTCAACATAGACCCTACACAATTTAGCCTCCTGAATCCAATGAAAGCATCAAATTAGTCAAATTCCAAGCCATTCCCCATGTCCAATGTTACGAGTGTAGGATGGTGTATTTAGAAGTGCAAGTGTACACTGTCGTAATCAAGTAATATAGAAGTGAGTAGAGTATCGTTCCCACGAGGATTGATCACTAAGTATCAAAATTGGTAATTTTAATTCTATTTAGTCGGTTGATTAGTTGTGATTGAGATTACAAGATAGAAATGATGAAATATGAATACAAGTGATATAAAGAAAAATATTAGAAAAAAGCCCTAGGGATTAGATTTCACTTAATAAATTCCGGATTGAATCACTTATCTACTCTAGTCCTATTTATTCCACATGATTGATAGTCGAGTTTCCCTATTTTAATTACTAGCCTCTTCCAAGGTCAAGTAATTCTATAATTAATTGCTAACCCAATATATTCCTATATGAATTTAAGCAATCAATCATGCATTAAGATTTATGGAACTCAATTAAGACTACACAACCCATATGAATATATTCCTATTTCATATGCAAATTATGGTTTTAATTATAGGATCCACAAACATGTATCTCCTTCCGGTCTCAACATGCATATTAAAATCATCCAAAAGGTGGCCAATCAATTGTAAGCATTAAGAGCAATAATTAAAACTCAATCATGAAGGAAAAATTAAAACTAGATTTAATAAGTTAAGATTCAATCCGTCATTAGTAAGCTACGTCATCACCCTAGGAAAAGGAAAATTTAGCTCATGATAAAATTAAAAACAAAACCAAAATATATTACAAACATCATAAATATTGCATAAAAATTAATTACAAAAACATAAAAGTACAACTACAAGATGCATGAAAATGGAAAATCTAGCCTACCATATAGGAGGTAAAACCATCCATGTAGGTGGCAACCTATACCATCCATAAAGGAGGACTACATAGGCCTTCCATATAGGAGGTAAAACCATCCATGTAGGAGGCATGCAAGAAGTAAAAAAATGCAAGAAATAAATTCTAAAACTAACAACTCTCTCTCTAAAATAGAAACTCTCTCTCTCTTCCTTCCCCCTTCCTTCCTCTTCATTTTAGGGTCCAAGAAGCTCTATTTATAGGCTTCATTTTCGGACTGCTACAGTGATTTGCTACAGTGAACCGCACTGCTACAGTGAACCGACCACACCGTCCGCTACAGTAACCCGCACTGAACCGCCCCACTTCCACACCCCGTCCACTACAGTAAACCGCAATGGTCCGCTACAGTGAAACTGCTACAGTGCACAGTGAACAGTACCCCCGTATGAACAGTGCACAGTGAATAGTACCACGTGAATAGTAACTTTCCCTTAAATACCTTCTTTAATTCTTTTTAATCCGGTACTATCCATGGCTGTAAGAAAATCATTATTTATTTATTAATTACACCCAAATTGATTACATTCAGCTCAAATATAGTCCACAAAATCATCATATAAGGGAAAATGAATATGCAAATATTTTACTTATCAAATTCCCCCACACTTAGCTCTTGGACGTCCTCGGACAAGAAAGAGTAACTAATAAGTGCTTCCAACAAAATCAGAAGTGTCAAGTCATAAACAAGGACATAATTAAAGAATAAAGAGATCATAGTATTCTTGAATCAATAAAAGTATAAACTGGTAACTTCATTTGAAAATAAATGAACCGAATTCATAATTGTGGCTCATTCTCTCAATCTCTCAAGTGGTTTAGGGTAAGTGTTTCGCTTAAATTCACCTGAAAAAATTGCACTACCATAAGCTTGCCAAAAATCTCAATCTCCACTACCTAATTCACATGCATAATTCAAATCAAAAGGACTTATTAAAGGTTGTAATGGGGTTAAGGTAAAAGGAATGTAAAAAGTGATATGAAGGGCTATTTTTACTAAGTAAATAGAACAATTGAAAAATGGGTCATCTTATGAATAAACTTGGCCTATCTCATCCCAACAACCCATAATTTACATTTTTTTTCTTTTTCTTTTTCTTTTTCTTTTTTTTCTCTTTTTTTAACAACTTCTGCACTTTTGTGGTTGATGATATATAGACCCCCATACTTGTCAAAACAATATATAAGTGTTAATGGGGTTAATGCTTTTGACAACCACCATGATTTCAAGGAATTTTGAATTTGTTTTGTGGTTCAAGCTTCTGAAACTTATACACATGTATGATTAGTAATATTAAAACAATATATAAGTGTTAATCAATGATTAATAAGCTTCATAGAGAGATTAAGAGATAAGGAGACGTTGATTCTGAAGAAGACGAGTGAATGATTAATACACATGATAGTTCACTTGAGTGGAAGCTTATTCACTTGGGTGAATGTGTATTACTTGAGTAGGAACTATAATGCCCTCTTGAATTTTCTGAAGGTGACTTACCGAGTATCACGAGTTACAAGTTATCACTTGAATGGCATCAAATTACTCGAGTGATCTTTACCTTTAACTTCCTGTGCTACCGTGATTCACTTAGATACAGATGGAGAGTGAATGTTTGTCACTCAAGTGAATTCCTTCTGTAACATGCTCATCTGCCATGAGTAACTTGGAGAATATCTGAGGATGACATACTTTACTCGAGTGATCACTTATCCACTCGAGTGGCTATGTTTCATTACCTTTAAAGATCCCACAAGTTACTTTCTGAAACCTACAAGTGATGTCTTTCCACTCGAGTGAACACTTGTCACCCGAGTGAGCTTTCTTATAACTTTTGAAAATCCAGTGAGTGACTTTTAAAAATGAGTGTCTTCTTTCCTGAAAGATGAGTGTCTTCTTATTCAAGTTCCTTTCCAAAATCATTTTGTTTATATCAAACACTCTTTAAACAGTCAGAAACTTACTTAACTGACTTGAATCATAAAGTACTCGTTGTTTATCAAGATTTGTTATCATCAAAACATATTTGAGAACTAACATTCTCCCCATTTTCGATGATGACATAACTTGATATGTTCGAAAGCTTTAAATTTTTTTTGAAAGAAAGATTTGAAAATAATTGAAGTCAACAAGAAACACACACTAACCTGAACTACAAATATATTAGTGGATAAGCAAATAACGGAATACATGAAACAATTTAAACAGAGTTGATAAACTAATAACTTAATTCATCTAGTTCAAAATCATAAACATAATTTAAAAAGAGCATATATCAGCCAACATATCAACTACTCTTCTCCCCATTTTTCATTAGGAAAAAGGGAAGGGAAATTGAAAGAGTATGAGGGAGGAGTATACACGACCATGACAATCATGGGGTCAAAAGAAGGAGATGAAGTATCGGAGGAAGAAGTGGAGTGATGCTGAGGAGTGGAAGTAAGTTCAAGTTCAACATAAACAGCCTCCGTAGAACTAAAGGAGGAATGGTGAGCTGGCACAATAATGGTAGGAGAAGCGGAAGTAATGATAGGGTCAGTAGGCATAGTGGTGGTAGGAATGGTAGTGGTGACAGGAATAAAAGGAGTGGCAGGAGGTGATGAAGAAGGACCAAAGGATTCAGGAATGCCCAGATGAGTACTCATCATAGTCTCTACCCTTTACAACCTTATAGCTTGACCCTTGAGTTCCTCAGAGAGATTGTTGTAATTGTAGTTTAGGCCCTCAACTACAAGCTTGATCTGATAATCAATCTTGTTCACCAAATCCTCATTAAACTTTTGGATCCTTTGAAGGAATAGTTCCTGAGACTGTTTGTGACACCTTATTTTCCATACTCTATAATGAGTATAAATGAGTAGTAAAATCAGTTGTGGAACCAGGATTTAACCACGGCCTACCCAACATTCAATAACGTTCATAAATCCTCATTCTCAACTCAGGATTTGAACCTAAGGCTGAGAGGGTTTTCTAAAGGGTAGAAAACTTCTCGATCATTTCCAAAAATCTCATTAAATTACTAATGACTCACTGGCTCTTAATTTCATTACAATCAGAGTATACGCGAGCGATTTACTTGCCTTTTTAATGAAATTAGAGCTATTCTCCATTAATTAAACTAGATCGGTTCTCTATGCTAAACTTTATTCATACATTCATATACATATATGAAATGTGAAGCCATGCAAGGCCATCAAATGTAAATCAATTACATTAATACATATAGTAGTGCCTCGCACTATGATCTTCACCTCACCTCTGCAATCCTCCTCCATGTATATCTCCCTGCACTCTTCACCTATCTAAATGGTTGGTTGGGAGGAGTGAGATTTGAGAGAATCTCAATAGCAAAGAATACCACTATGCATGTAAGATATATATATATATGATGCATGACATGCTTGCCATTCATAAAATCATGCCATTCTCATGGCATCTTCATGCATGCTCAATGTTACAACATACTCATGGCCATCGTATAACATAACAAAGTATCAATAAATCAAGCAGTCACATAAACAATGCAAACACATACATATCACATACATGCAGGCAAGGTAAATTCACTACCTCTCAGACTCCGCGTCTGTCCTCAAACTATCGTCCTTGCTCCGGTTTGGGCACCATCCATCAAGTCCTAAATTTCAAGTATACAATAAATGAGTCACTACTCATCTATGTATCATTCTAGACTTATTTTAGTGGATAACTTAGCCCAATTATGCTAAATTATCAAAATGCCCTCGGAAGCTTGGCCTAATCATACTTTCTCAGAAATTATGACATGAGCCAATCCTACACAATTTCACGTGTAGAATCCATTTATGACCTCAAATTAGTCAAATTCAAGCCCAAATGATAGAAATACCCGTGATAGCCTTAATTTAGAGCCTTAAGGGGTAATTTGGTCATTTCACATTCTAGGCCTTTTCTCACTTCATCAACATGAACCATACATAATTTTCCCTTATGAACTCAATGGAATTATCAAATTGATGAAATTCCAACTCTTTCCTCATGCCACACACAAAGTAGCAATTTATAATTCTCAGAAGAGTTGTGTTGGTTTCTTCCATTCTTCCTTTCTCTTGCCTAAACACTTTCTCTTGCCTCACTAGGACATTTTCTAAACTGGGGTCTGGCAGTCCCCTTAATCCAGGCTTAGTCTCAAGCCTCTTGTCCTAAAATTTAGGATATTACACTGGTCAACCTTGTTAAGCAGGGAGTCATGAGAGGATTGAATAGTAGCCTGGATGGCTTCTTGAAACTACGCTTGTATACTGGCCTTTAAGAAGGAAGGAGCAGCAGCTGGGGACTCTGCCTGAGATGACTGTGCCTCATCTACTCTAGAAGGTGAGGGTTCCATTCTCTTTATGTTTTGTGGCTTAGACTGTCCATTGGCTTCCTTAAATGATATCTTCATTCTGGCCAAGTGAACCTTTCCAAATCTCTCGACAGCCACTAGTTTCTCCCCCAGAACCAAGTACCAAAAAATGTGTAAAAAAAATATATGAAACCAAGGCAGGAAAGGGAATAATGGAGGTCACATTAGAATGAAACCTAAATTGTTGCATCTCATGAAGAATCCACTCTCCTATATTCCTGAGTTCCTTGGAGAGAATGGAAGTCATAAGCAGAAAATATTTGCCAGTAAAATGAGAAAAGTTCTTCCCTTTGTTAACCAAGCTCCGGGAATAGATACCAAACCAGACGAAAATCATCTCTCATAGACCCTGGGGAAAATGTGAGAGAGACTAATTCTTCTCCAGGCCTCAGGGTGCTAAATATATCTGCCTCAGTGAATTCCCTGAAAGGACCGGAAGGAGTATTCTCAATGCCCAAGTATGTGTTGAGTAGATCAGCTGTAAGACAAATAGACTTTCCTCTCATAGTAGTTGTAAGAACATCCACAATAACCTCACCATCCTTATCCTTTCTATCAGCAATTTTCATATTGAAATAAAAGACTTTAACGATGGTAGGAGAATAGACAGTTCTAATTTTTAATAGAGGAGCAAATTAGGCCAAGTACTGAGAGAGATCAACATTGTACTCAGATTTCAGTTTTTTCAAATCAATATAAATAGCAAGGAAAAATGATTCGTTAACATAGTTAGTTTTGAAGAAAGTTGTATCAGATACCTTGAGTTCATTGGAAATAAAGTTTAGAGGAGGCACTGATGACTGGGCTTCCTTGACCAACTCAAAAGGGGAAGTACTTACAGAACCAGAGGCAGCCAGATTAGTCTGACTAGCAGAGGCTTCTTGAGACAGAGAGACAAACCGGGATTTATGTGGGACCTCTGACTGACTATTCCCTTAGCTATGAGATGCAAACCTTTGGAATGCCGTATCGAGACTTACCATAAACTGTTTGGCCTGTATATCAGAGTCTCGAGCAGGAACCTCTTTCTCTTTCCCTTTATTAGAGTACACGGGGCTTGGATGTTAGTAGAGATATGATGGGTTCCTTAATCATAACCCCTTTTGCTTTCGGTTTTGTCTTGGAAGACTGAACCTTTGGCTTAAACTTCAAACTCGAGGTGGACTTAGAGACCTTGGCTTTCTTTGATGGAGGAGGAGGAGAAGAATCCTTACCCACTTCAGGTCTCTTAGTCCTTACCATTCTCATTGAAGATTCAAATCAGAGAGTGATTTTAGAAAGGATTAAGAAAGAATAAAGTTAGGACTTGTGATGGCTTGAAATGGAGAAAGTAAGAGGTTTTTAAAGAGAGATAAGAGTGAGAAGATGAAATGATGGAAATGATGTATCAGAAGCAATGAATCAATTGAAACGGTTTATCGGTTATAAAGAGTAAGTGAGAAATTGAGGGAATTTGAAAAGCAAGTGAAAAGGCACGAGAGGGGATGAGCAGTCACGACTGATATATTGCTGATATAAAAATCCACACGAGTAGCTAAGGTATCACTTGAGTGATAGAGCTTCACTCGGGTGAATCCTACGTCACTCGAGTACCTTGTAAAATTAAAAAACATAAGTACCTTACTCAGGTGTGTAATGTGAACACTCGAGGCTTCCTGAAGGTTAAATTTGAGAGTTCACTCAAGTGATGTGGTTTCCACTTGAGTGATATCCTTTTTTGACTTCTATTTCTTTGAAAAATTCTTCTCCACTTGGGTGCCTAAGTAACTCACTTGAGTGCTTCACCCGAGTGAGCCCTTCATCACTTGGGTGCTTCACTAGAGTCAGCTTCTCCTCTTCTTGGTTATCACATATCTTTGTGTGTTGAATTTATTTATTCATCTTCATGATCACTTGAGTGTACCTGCAAGTTAACTCTTCTCTGTTTATCTATGTTTCTTAACTCAATAATTGAGCACTCCTACAAAACAAATTTCTTGATACTCCGATGCTTAAGTTAGTATTGAATCATCAAAACATATTCAAAAATTAATTTTAATGAAGATTTTAACTTACAACTCATTGGGATTTACCATTCCCAATTCTCTTCGAATATAAAGAAATTCATCTTTAGCCAATGGTTTAGGGAATATATCAACAAGCTGCAAGTATGTTGGTATAAATAGTATTGTGACATCTTTCTTTTGAATATAATCTCTGATAAAGTGATACCTCACATCTATGTGCTTAGTCCTTGAATGTTGTACATGATTCTTGGCTAAGCTAATTGTACTGGTATTGTTGTAGTAGATAGGAATCTCTTTGAGAAAGATACCAAGATCTCATAGTTGCTGCTTTAACCACAATACTTGAGCACAATAACCTAAAACAGCTATGTACTATGCTTCTGTTAAGGACAATGATACAGTAGTTTGTTTCTTGCTGAACCAAGAAACCACAGCTTCTCCTAGGAATTGACATTGTCTACTTGTACTCTTTCTATGTGTCTTGTATCCACCATGATTAGAGTTTGAGTAAGCAATTAGATACTCATTACCTCCCTTAGGATACTATATCCCCAATTCTACTGTGTTTATGAGATATCAGAAGATTCTTTTTACTTTCTTGGCATGAGATTCCTTGGGACATGATTGAAATCGAGCACACATGCCAATACTAAATTGGATGTCAGTTCTACTTACAATAAGGTAGAGCAATAATTCAATCATTCCTTTATATCTGGTTATATCAAATGGCTTTCCTGTCTTGCTTGCATCTAGTAAGGTTTTTGAAATCATGGTGGTGTCTGCTCTATTGGCTTTATCCATTCCATATTTCTTTAGCAGCTCTTTGAGATATTTAGTTTAGGAGATGAATATTCCATTCTTCCTTTGTTTAATTTACAAGCCGAGGAAGAATGTTAATTCACCCATCATAAACATCTCAAATTCTCCTTTCAAAAGATCAGAAAATTCTTTACACAAATAATCATTAGTAGAGCCAAAAATAATATCATCAACGTATATCTGTCAATTAATAAGTCATTTTCTTTTCATTTTAGAAACAGAGTTGTATTTACCATTCCTCTGTCAAACCCATGATCACTGAGAAAATTGCTTAGCCTTTCATACCAAGCTCTTGGAGCTTGTTTTAAACCATAAAGAGCTTTTCTTAATCTATAGACATAATTAGGTTTAGAAAAATCTTTGAAACCAGGAGGTTGTTCAACATAAACTTCGTCAGATATATAGCCATTGAGAAAAGCACTTTTTACATCTATTTGATAGAGTTTAAATCCCTTGATGCAAGCAAAGGCTAAGAGAACACGTATAGCTTCCAATCTAGCCACTGGAGCATACGTTTCCTCATAATCAATATCTTCTTCCTGATTATAGCCTTTGGCCACTAATCTTGCCTTATTTCTGACAATAATTGCATATTCATCAAGTTTGTTCTGAAATACCCATTTAGTGCCAATGATTGTATGATTTTTAGGCCGAGGTACTAATTCCTAAACTTGATTTCTTTCAAATTGATTAAGCTCTTCTTGCATTGCTATAACCCAATCATTATCTGATAGGGCTTCATCAATGTTTGAAGATTCTAGATGAGGGATAAAAGCCGAGAAGCTTACTTCATTAAGAATACTCTTTCTAGTTTTTACTCCTTCTTTAACATTGCCTATGACCTAGTTTATTGGATGATTTCTAGCGAATTTCCAATCAGAAGAAGTTGATTGACAATTGTATTCATCATGGTCAAAATACACGTGAGAAGATTTTGAAACAACTTGATTTGATTCAGAACTAATCAACTCTGGCTCATCATTAATGGTTTTGACAGACGAATCAATTTTAGAAAATACGACATGAACAAATTCTTCAACAACATAAGTTCTTTTATAAAAAAAATCTATAAGCTTTACTTCTATTTTAGTATCCTAAGAAAATACCTTCATCAGCTTTAGGATCAAATTTACCAAGATTATCCTTACCATTATTATGAATAAAGTACTTACAGCCAAAGATATGCAGATGAATGATGTTGGGCTTTCTTCCCTTGTAGAGCTCGTATGGAGTTTTTCCTAGTTTTGATTTGATATAAGCTCAGTTGGAGATATAGCTAGAAGTACTCGTTACTTCTGCCCATAATACTTGTGAAACTTCCTTTTCATTTAACATTGCCCTCGCCATTTTGGTGAGAACTCTGTTCTTCCTTTCTAAACACCATGGTGCGGAGAAGTTGTGATCAATGCCATGTGTGTCACAGAATGTTTCAAATGCTTGGTCATCAAATTCTCCACCGTGATATATTCTTATTGCTGCAATTGACATACCTTTCTCATTTTGCACTTTCTTGGTAAAGATAGTGAATTCATAAAAAATTTCATCTTTTGATGATAAAAATATAGTCCATGTAAATCATGAGAAATCATCAACAATAACTAAAGTATATAGGTTTCCCCCAAGACTCTTTACTCTTGCTGGTCCAACTAAATCCATGTGAAGCAGCTGTAAAGGTCTTTTTGTTGATATTTCATTTTTTTGTTTTGAAAGATGATTTAGTATGTTTTCCCTTTTGACAAGAGTCACATACTAAATCATTTTTGAAATGTAGTTTAGGTAAACCTATCACTAAATCCTTTTTGATAAGTTTATCTAACTGATGCATATTTATATGGGCTAATCTTTTGTGCCA
Organism: Albizia julibrissin; assembly: GCA_037074505.1. NCBI lineage: Eukaryota > Viridiplantae > Streptophyta > Magnoliopsida > Fabales > Fabaceae > Albizia > Albizia julibrissin. The sequence continues at coordinate 13,358,339 of CM073485.1, read as the reverse complement.
AAGATAACTTTCATCATTGTTGCTCATAAAACAATTTTAAGACACATTATTGTTAATATCAATAGTGTAGCAATTACCTTCTCTTCTGGCTTTGATCTTTACCTTCAATTCATCCTTTTTGATTGGTAAATCCTTTTTGCTTACTATAAGGCATTCCTCAAAGTTGAATATAATCCAATTATCTTTGTTAGCACTTTGACTAACACTCAGAAGATTATGCATTAATCCTTCCACATAGTAGATATCCTTGATTTGTATTCCATTTTCGACTCCAACTTCACTAACCCCTGCAATTTTTCCAGACTTATCTCCACCAAATTTAAGTTTCCTTCCTTCTCTTGGAATTATGGAAGTAAACCTTTATATGTCACAAGTCATGTATCAAGAGCACACACTATCAATATACCATTTGTTGGTTTTTGATGCTCTCAAACATATCTATAGATAAAAATAATCAAGATTTAGGTACCATCTTTTCTTGGGTCCTTTACGGTTAGTACAGAACATAGAGGGAACATATGATCCTTTCAGAACCTATTTATAAGTGCTTGTGGGCTTTTCTTTTATGTGAAAACATAAGGAAGTATTATGTCCTTTTCTATTGCGATAGTTGCAATGAGCAAATGGATTAGATGAGCGAATAGACTTTTAAAAATAATTCAAATAGGATTTACCTCCTCTTTTCTTTTTCCCTTTCTTTTTGTCCAGGTATAGATCGTAACCAATACCAGATCTGTCATTTATGAATTTCTGAGCCTTCAGAATAACTTTGAGCATTTCACTACCTTTTGTGAATTTCTCAAGGGTTCTGTTGAGATTAGAATTCTTCTTTTCTAAAATAGGGCACAATTCACATGTTTTGTTTCTTTAAACTGAAGTTCAAAGGCTTTAACCTTTTTCTTTATAGCAACCAATTCTTTAACTATTTTTTCAAATTTAGAATGTAAAGCATTGTATTCAGATAATAGTTCATCATAAGAAGGTTCAGATTCATTTACCTCTTCGCTTTCAGATTCATCATGAGCTACGAGATAAATGTTTTCCACTTCTTCATCACTCTCTTCATCTGACGAGTTGTCTCCCCAGATAGCAGAGACATAAGCTTTCTTCTTGAAATAGTTGCTTTTTTCTCTTTATTCTTCAGCTGTGCACATTCAGACTTGATATGTCATGGCTTTTCACATTTATAACATCTAATTTGATCTCTTGATTCCTTCCTACTACTCGGGCCTGCTTTATGAAACCTTCGGAATCCTTGATCTTTTTTGTAGAATTTTTTGAATCTACGAACGATCATTTCAAGCTCATCTTCTTCATCTTCAGTTTTATTCATTTCTTTGACTTCTTTTTCCTTGACTACATTGAGTGCTACACTTTTCTTCTTGTTGTCATCAATTTCATTTTCTCCTCATATTTAGAGAGACTTCTGAATAATAAAACTACAGACTTCATTAATTCTCCTCTAGCTTCTTCTATAGCGGTGACCTTAGCCTCCCATTCTTTCATAAGAATATTTAAGATCTTTCTCACTTGGGTATTCTGTTCGTACATGTTACCTAAAACATCCATTTGATTTATCATATGCATATATCTGAGTTTAAACTCATTTATACTTTTATAAGGCTTCATTCAAAGTAAGTCATATTAAGTGACCGGAGTGTTGACTATGTTTTCTTTGATTCCAGAGGTTCCTTCATGGGCAATTTCCAATGCTTCCCATATTTCTTTTGTTGTTGAGAGATTGTAAATATGAAAATACTCCTTCTGACTGAGAGCACTTTGAATCATCAGGATAGCTTTGCTATTAAGAGTTACTAGTTTTTTGTCAACCCCATTGAACTCTGCAAGAGATTTTTGAATTCTTCGTTCTTCCACCTTCTTCATAGGGACATAATTCCTTTCTTCAATGACTTGCCATAGTCCGTATTCTGTCGCCATGACAAACACTTTAAATTTTGCTTTCCAAAACAAAATGTGTTCCCCGTTGAAGCCAGGAGGTCTTGTTATAGATGCACTATCAGGCAATATTCTTTCCATGGATCTTACTTGGATGTTAATCCTGAAAAGAGAAGACTTGGCTCTATACCAATTGTTAGTGCCAACTTTCACCCAAGAGGGGGTGAATTGGGTGAAATACAAAAATTTAAACTAAATTAGACTTGATTAAGTAAAGCTATAGAAAATAAAAGTAAAAGGGATATCACGGTAGAATGCACAACGATGTATACTGCTTCGATCTAAATTCAGTGACCTACATCCAGTTCTCAGAGCGTCTCTAAGTTCTCACTATCCTTCCAAAATTCTACGGGTTCTTAGTACCTCAGTTCAATGTATCAAGCAATGAATGATCATCTCCAAGACTCACTCCCCCTTACACGTTGTAATTCAACCACCACACTCAAGGTCCCACTACCTTGAGATTTTATAGAGTTTAAAAGATATATCAGATAAAGACTCTCTGATAGAGTAGATAAATGATCACTAAAGGACTACAAAAAATATCAGAGAATTTTTACTGAGAACTAAGTAATAAATGAACTATCAATGCTTGTTGGCTTCGTTAGTTCCTTCTGTATTGAATACTTGAATATTTATAGGTGAGCTTCATTAATGAACGTCGTGATCATTCAAACTATATGTTATATTGGCTTTAGAGTCGTTGAAGGATTTTGGTGTTAAGTTGCTTTTGTCTCTACTACCATAAATTGTCAGACGTAATCGTCCTGGTGTTCTTCTGTGTTTTATAGTTGAGCATTTAATGCTTCTGACAACCACCATGCTTTCAAGGAATTTTGAAATTTTTTTATAGTTAAAGCTTATGAAACTTATACACATGTATGATTAGTAATATTAAAACAATATATAAGTGATAATCAATTATTGATAAGCTTAATAGAGAGATTCAGAGATAAGGAGGCGTTGATTCTGAAGAAGACAATGAGATGTCACTTTAGTGAGTGATGGTTCACTTGAGTGGAAGCTTATTCATTTGGGTGAATGTGTATCACATGAGTGGGAACTATAATGCACTCTTGAACTTTCTGAAGGTGACTTACAGAGTATTACAAGTTTTAAGTTATCACTTAAGTGGCATCAGTTCACTCGAGTGATATTTACCTTTAACTTCCTAAGCTACCGTGAGTCACTTGGATACAGATGGGGAGTGAATGTTTTGTCACTTAAGGGAATGCTTGTTACTCAAGTGAATTCCTTGTGTAACTTGCTCATCTGCTATAAGTGAATTGGAGAATATTGAGGGTGACATACTTTACTCGAGTGATCACTTTTCCACTCGAGTGGCTGCTTTTCATAACCTTCAGAGATCCCACGAGTGACTTCCTGAAACCTGTAAGTGATGTCTTTCCACTCGAGTGAACAGTTGTCACTCCAGCTTTCTCATAACTTTTAGAAAACTAGCAAGTGACTTTTGAAAATCCTGCAAGTGAGCTCATGTCACTCAAGTGAGCTCTTGCTACTTGAGTGATTTTCCATATAACTTATATGCTACCCATGAGTGACTTGCAAAAACCTTTACAAGTGATCTCTTATCACTTAAGTGACCACTTATCCACTCGAGTGACCTCTCTTCTTAACTCTTAGAGACCTTAAGAGTGACTTGCTGAGATTGTGCAAGTAAAGGGGAATCACTTGAGTGATGACTTAGCAACTTCAGTGATTTTGCCTTACTTTCCAATTTTTAGCGAGTGACTTGTAAAACCACTGAAAGTTAAAGATCATTACTCGAGTGAATTACCTATCACTCGAGTGATCATCTGAGATCACTAAAAGATGAGTGTCTTATGATTCAAGTTCCTTTCCAAAATCATTTTGTTTATATCAAATAGTCTTTAAACAGTTAGAAACTTACTTAACTGACTTGAATCATAAAGTACTCATTATTTATCAAGATTTGTTATCATCAAAACATATTTAAGAACTAGTAGGAACCACTAAAGTGGATGCATTTGAGTTATCTTAATGAGACAAGTGTGAATAATGGTACTACTTATAAAATTCATTATTGTTTTGACTTAATTGAGACTAACAAAAAGGTTTTAGATCTCAAGGTATTAGATGGGATTAAACATGTCGGATCATATGATGATCAAATCCCATAAAGATCTAAGAGTTACATGTGATGTAAATGGTAAAGAGGTTACCTACCTAATAACTTGAATTTAAGTGTTCTGCCAAAGTGGACTTCAATTCAAGCAAAATATGTATCTTAGCCGACTAATTATTACATTGAGGGTTGTTAATTTTGTAGGAGATTACTAACTAACTTTGCATATCTTAATTATAGAATCATGTCGACTAGTAATACTACTACACTATCATTGTGATCAGTCCTTAAGAAGGAAAACTCAATGGGACAAACTTTCTTGACCGGGTCAGGAACTTGAAATTGTTCTCAAGCAGGAAAGAAAGGCATATGTACTAGATCAACCCATTTCTGAAGTACCTACATTGAATGATCTAAGAGCTCAGAAAGATGGTTACACGAATCATAAGGATGACTCAGTAGATGTAGGTTGCCTAATGCTTGTTACCATGGTTCTAGAGCTCCAAAGAGAACTAGAACTTATGGAGGCTTATGAGATGATTGTTCGTCTCAAGGAAATGTTCCAGCAACAAGCAAGGCAAGAAAGGTATGAGACCACAAAGGCCTTACATTCCTGCAAGATGGCTGAAGGTGTATTAGTTATTGCTCACGTGTTAAAGATGAAAGGCTATATTGATCACCTTGAGAGGGTTGGATTTCCTATGAGCCAGGAGTTAGCTACAGATCTGATCTTGAAGTTACTTGTGATACCTTATTTCCTATAGCCTCAGATGAGTACAAAAGAGTAGCAAAATCATTTGTGAAACCAGGATCGTGTATCGAATTAAGCAATTTCAGAAAAATGTTCACAATTCCACAAATCTATCTCAGGATTTGAACCTGGGATTAAGAGGGGTTTTGGGAGTAATAAAGATTTTCTTAAACAATTTCACAAACATTCACTATCTTACTAAGTCTCACTAGTTTCTCTTTTGATTTTATCAGAGTCTGCGAGCGATTCACTGCTTAGCTTTCACATTTCATACCTTGGTTAAGTTTCGTTAGCAATCGAAAGCATTACAACTATCAAACTATCATTCATCTACTAAGCTACTCAGATTACTACAGCTATTGTTGTACGGTTGTTGCGTTTACATAGTCATGTACATTATATACAATTCTAAAAATATCAAAATAGACAACCAACAAAAGACTAAATTCTTGCATATTCGCAGTATCTAGTTGTCTGTATTTACCTTCTTCTTGCCCCTCGAGCTGTCTCCCTTTACTGTAGATGGTTTATGAAAAAGAGTGAGATTCAAAAGAATCTCAGTAGTAACTTAATGCCAATCATACATATATATCATCATAGAGCATGCTATATAGACATCATATAGTAAAACTATCACAACAACATTCAATGTATCACATGCAGTTCATAATAAACAACCATAGCGCTAGGCATGTTAAAGGCCCCAAGAGATACCTGCGCAATAGGCTTTGGGATCCACTTGTGCATCATAGAACGTTATTGGCCCGAGCATCCACCCGCGCAATAGGCTCTGGGTGACCACTCTGCATAACCATAATGTGTTAGACATCTCATAATGATTCCACACAACATACAATGTATATTATAAATGTATGAAAGACAAATTACTACCTGATTATTTCCCTGAAGAAATTTCCAACTGTTTTTTTGAGCTCCGGCAAGTTCTAGTTCCTATCAAAATTAGAGTTACAAGTAATGGGTTATTACTTGCACTATTATTGCCTTTAAATCAAATTCTGTTGGTTATCTAAAATAGTTATAATAGTTTCTGCATAATACAATTATGTATAGTGCAATTTCATTGTTTTCCATAAATTGGCAGATTTTTTAGTCAACTTTGGAAATTCATAATTAATTCTAAAAAAATCCATTTTGATTCACTTTAAATCCTAGAGGAATATATTTCAATTTAATTTTGAGGAAAAATAGTTAGGTATTTCCAATGTAGACAAATTATTCCCATAAATTCGTTCAAAACCACTATTCTAGATTCCTGCTAAGAATTCAGGCATAATTTCAACAATTTACCATTAATTCTAGGAAATTAAAAGTTTAGTGGTTCCAAATTATATAAAAATATATTTCAGTCTAGCTTCATATAAAAATACTCAAGTTTGAATGCCATAACCACAGCATTCCCATAATTTTACCAAACACCAACTGTTCCAGATGTTCTTTCAACAACAGGGCGTAATTTTGAAAAATCACATATTTTAGCACAATTGTCCAAAAAATGAAAAATACATATTAAATTAAATATATATGTCTCTAATTTAATTTTGGAAATTTTCAAAATTTTTGGACAAGATTTGACCTATGAAACATTTCGCACAACATCACAATTTAAGATTCTTTCCAGAAAACAGGGCATATCTTCAACAATTCATATCTCCTACTAAACTTATCCAAAAATTACAAAATACCTATCCAATTAAAGTACCATATCTCTACTTTAAGTTTGAAAAGTTGCATAATTTTTGGACAATGTTTGACCCCTAAAATACCACGCAAAGTAATAGTGCTTCAGACAGGCAGAATAACATTATGAACACATGTGCTTCATAAATTCCCAAATTCATATACAAGCATCCAAAAATCATGAAAACTTGTATACCTACAAATTTTTTCCCTCTAAAGCTAATGGAAGCATCAAAATTATAAAATTCACACTCCTTATATACGCCCTGTTCTGACCATAAACTCAGCACTAGGAAGAATAAAATGATTTTGCAACATCTATTCACAAACTTGCTAATCATCCATTCTACCATGCTTAAGCTCCTTTTTTCATCATTTACATGTTCTTATTACCATCAAAACCCTAATTTTATTCCTCAATAAAAATAAGGCAGCACACTAATATCATAAAATCTCAACCAAATTCCAAGATACTTAGCACAAAACAAAGCTTGTACTTACCTCCTTCCTTGACTTAAGTTTACTCTTTCTTGTTTCCTCTAATTTCAACACCACTTTGATATCATTAAAATCCTCCTTTTAAGAAACTAAAACCATAGAAATAATGTTCTTGATGAGAGGAACAATGTTTTTGAAGCAATTTTGGGTTAGAAAGCTGATCTTGATAGAGAAAATGGCTCAAGAACTCCTACCTTTACTCTTTACTCCTTCGTTGTTATTTTCCCTTTTTATTAGTTTTACTTGGCTGACTTTGTGCTTAGGAGAGAGAGATAAATATTGAACTGAATCAATTACCTACAGCCCTTAAGTGCTTGGACGAAATGCATATCAAGAAAAGTCATGAAGAGCCATGTAACACCTTACTTTTATACCATACAAAATAGTTCAAAATGTGACCTGATGCCACATGAGAGACCAGAAACAGTTCTTAATCCATTTGGGATCCTAACTTCACTACAAGGTTCAATCCTATAGTTAAGTAGGTTTTCGAAGAGTTTTTTAAAACATTTTTCTTGTGGTCTCATTTTCATTTTTCAAATTGGTTTATTTCATTCAGGCCTATTTCCATTTGTTAATATCAGAGTACTTACTGAAGTTCTTAGCGGATATTTAGATTAAATTTGCTGCTAAAGGGTCTACATGGTATGGTCATCCTATTCTAGATAATCTACATTGATTATATACAACCTTCCAGGTTTACAGTTGGTGTACTTTTCCACCAAGAGTACTCAGTTTACAAAATACTATTCGGTCCATATACAAATCCAAAAGTAAGATAACCAACAGAAAATAAACTCCACATCTTCATTTGTACCCATCATTGGCTACCTTCTTCCTGTGAGAACTACTTGCCCGTGTTGCAGGTTCGTTATTGAAAAATGGTGAGATTCAAAAGAATCTCAGTAGTAACAAATAACACTCATATAAAATGCATACAGAGAAACTTGTCATATTAACCACTACATACCAAATCCATTCAATATTCATTCAACATTCAGAGATATGAATATGCAACAACCAATTCTATTCAAGGACTTACTGTCCCTTTCTACAGCGTTAGGTATTCTATTGGGCTAAAGCCCTTCTCATCTGAATGCTTAATGGGCAATTCTGCCCGATCCATGTTCACAATTGAAGTATGTATAAATGGCAATAACATGCATAAAGCAGGATACATAGAATATAAGGGAGAAGTTACTACCTTAGTTTTTCCAATGTTTCGTGATGTGTTACCAATTCCTTGGTCGTCCCGAGAAGATATCAAATCCTATATATGGGCATTCATGAATTGGACGGGTTATTACTTATTCCAATAACTTTGTATGAGGTAAACTAAATTATTCTTAACTCATCCCTATATTTATCCTTGGTTTCGACTTGTTGGTTATCACTAGAGTCATTTAGGTAGCCCTTGTAAGATTAAATAAAGGCCTATAGGGTTGGGAAAAGCCATACCAATCATCACCTCTTGGAAAATATGAAATTTGGGAAAATTTAGGACTTGGCCGCAGCCCAAAACAGGTCAGAAACTATTTGTATGCGGCCTAGAAATCCTTTGGCAACGGCCAAGAATCCCCTAATTCTTAATCAAAATTAAAAAAATCATAACTAATTATAAAAAAAATCCAAATGAGGTGGTTCTAAGTTCTATGTGACCCTGATTAAGGCTACTTTCAATTAAAAATATAGCCATTATCTATATATGCACCAATTAATACAGAATGTCCCTTTTCTACTCACTGTACCAGAAAGTTCCAGTTTTAGATTACCCAAATTTAAAAATGTAGTACTCTCAGTACACAAATCCAATTGACCATTATTACCTATCAAATTAAAGTTTGACAAGTCTACTTATACACTAGAAATTTTCATAAAAGTTGGACTTCATTTGGCCAATGAAATACCCGTTGCAACAAAATTGTTTCCAGAAGGTAGATTACACAACATTTATTATTTACTTTCAAAAATTCTCAATTCATATACAAGTATCTAAAAATAATGAACACTTGCATACCTACACAATTTTTCCTTCTAAAGCCAATGGAAACATAAAAATTACCAAATTCTAATTCCTTTAGCATGTCATGCATATGGCAGAAGTTTGACATATAAACCAACAATTACCAAACTTCCAATTTAAGCCTCAAACTAGTTTCATATGCCTTCTAAACATCATAAAATACCATGAATGAAATCAAAATACCATGACTCTTTAAAACCCTAGCTTGGTAATAATTAGGGCAAAATTTCACTTGCCAAAATTCTCAACCCACCAAGACAATCCATAGTTCAAAAAGAAACTAAAACTCACCTTTTACTCCTCCTTAGGTTCTTTCTTTGGTTCTCCAACTTTTGTTCTTGCAAGGTTGCGTAAAACACCTCCTCTTGAAATTCTAAAACCATAGAATTGAAGCTCTCATCAAGAGGAACAATGTTTATGAAGAGCATTTGAGCCATATAAGAGATTTACTATGTGAAAATCAAGCTAGAATGTTACTTTTCTTCTTGTCTTCTTGTTTTCTCTTTCCTTGAGCACTTGGACGTTTTTTGAGCTTGAAGAGAGAGTGAAATATATGTCCAATTAATTCACTTCAGCTCTTTAATTCCCTTGACCGACTTTCTCAAAAAATCAAGGGAAAAATGCCATATGTCATCATCTTATGATTTCTTGCAAGCTTATGAGTTAAATGGCCAACCATGGTCAAGTTCACTTTGGTTTGTTTTCTTGTCTTCCATTTGCTTCTTTTGACCGAAATTGCTGCCCCAAAAAGATGTCAATTTAATTACCCAAGTGCTCTTACAATTCATTTGTGTCTTGGTCAAAATTTCCAAGTTGCAAGTTTACACATGTTAACCTTTTGACTTTCAACTCTACCCTTTAATTGGTCAAAATTATCTCCTTCTTGATTCATTTAAGCCATGCATTTGATTTATTCTATATTTCCCTTACTTGAACGAAAATGGGAATTATTAATTAATTCTTGCATAATTGGGAAATTACAATTTTTCCCTTACATTTTATGATTTACCGAAATAAATCATTTATTGCTCATTTCCTTTGGTTTGGACTAATTTTTGACACTTACATAAGGCCATTAATTGTGTCATTTTGCATTCTAATTAAGTTTTTAGTCATTCCCGACTTTAGGCGGAAATTAGGTAATTTACCGATAACTAATCGGGACTAAAGTCATTGTACAATTTCTTAGGATAATTCTTTCATTAATTTCACTATCTATTTGTACACATGGCCCTTGAGTACATTTTGGGATATTAAAAGCCATGTGTCAAGATGTCATGGTTTCTTTAAAAAAAATAGGATAGTTTATTAATTATACTAATTAAACTCTCTTCCTTCTTTCTTTAGGTGCTTGCTGACTTTTGTAATGTGAGAGGGTGAGGTAATGAGTGAATTAATTGTTTATCCTTATTTTATGGCAAAATTACCATTTTGCCCCTATGTTTTATGATTTACCGAAATAAATCATTTCTTGCTTCTTTTCCTTTGGTTTGGCTTAATTTTTGACACTTGTATGAGGCCATTATTTGTGTCATTTTATGCTTAAATTTTGGTTACAATATTAGACCTTTAAGTGGACATTAATTGTCTCTTTGTGTCCTTGCTTGGCCGAATTATATGTAACCAGCGATTGAAATATTTCTATAAATTTAGGCACACTATAATTCACCATGTTATTCCACTAAATATCATAAAGATATAAAAGGAATATTAGTGAAAAAATGGGGTATTACATTACTCCTAGAAAGTTATGACTAGTTTGTTATGAAGTACAACATGAACAACATGGAGAAATCAATTACTGAACTGTATGAGATGCTTAAAACTACTGAGCAGAACATTAAGAAAAAGCCTAATATTGTTTTGATATTTCAGAAAGGAAAGGGTATGAAAAGGAAAGGCAAGGGCAAGGGCAAGGGTAACCACTTAGGTGGTAAGACCAAAGAGTCAAACAAGCCCGAAACTAAGCTTGCAGCCAAGAAGGCAAAGCCTCCAAAGGAAGGAGTATGTTTTTTCTGCAATGAACCCATTCATTGGAAGAGGAATCACAAACTCAACCTCAAAGAACTGAAAAAGACAAAAAAGGATCAAGTCAAATGGTTTCAATCTGATATGCCTATGGCATTGTCGTCTAGGCCATATAAATGAGAAATGCATTTTTAAACTCCATCAAGATGGATTTCTTAACTCATTTGATTTTGAATCATATGATACATGTGAATCTTGCTTATTTGGAAAGATGACAAAGGCATATTTTACTGAGCATAGTAAGAGGACTACTGATTTATTGGCCTCATACATACAAATGTATGCGGACCACTGAATACCACTGCCAGAGGAGGTTATATGTACTTCATTACATTGATAGATGACTTTAGTAGATATGGATATATCTATCTAATTAAACATAAATCTAAATCTTTTGAAATGTTCAAGATATTCCAAAATGAAGTACAAAACCAACTTGGCAAAACAATTAAAGCACTTTAGTCTAACCGAGGTGGTGAATATTTGAGCCAAGAGTTTATTGACCATCCTAGGAGCTGTGGGATAATCTCACAATTGACTCCTCCAGGAACACCATAATGGAATGGCCTTTTTGAGTGGAGAAATCAAACACTATTAGATATTGTTTAATTTATGATGAGCAAACAGATCTTCCACCGTCCTTTTGAGGCCATGCCCTAGAGACAGCTGCGTTCATACTAAATCGCCTTCCATCTAAGGCAGTTGAAAAGACACCATGTGAGATATGGATTGGGAAGAAACCTAGTTTGTATTTTCTCAAATTTTAGGGGTGTGAGGTTTATGTTAAGCAACAAGCGTTTGATAAATTAGCAACCAAATCCTCAAAGTGCCTTTTATGGGGTATCCTAAGGAAATGAAGGGATACTATGTCTACAATTCCACTAATAACAAAGTGTTTGTTATCTAGAATGGTATCTTTATAGAAAGAGAGTTTATCTCTAAAAGAACCAGTGGGAGAAAGGTATATCCTGAAGAAGTCTGAGAGTCACAAGATAGCGCAGAACCATAAATGGAGAATGGAGAAGACTCACAACAAGTTGCTGAGCCTCCTCAAGTAATACAAGGTCCATGAAGGCTGATAAGACATGGCAACAGCCTTAGAGATATGGATTTCTGATTACTGTAAGTTGTGATGTGTTGTTCATTGAGCAGAATGAGCCAACCACCTATCGAGAAGCCATAGTGGGAGCAAACTCTGAGAAATGGCTAAATGCCACGACAAACAGGTATGAACCTTAGTCGATCCACGTGAAGGTGTAAAAACCTTTGGGTGCAAGTGGGTTTTTAAGGATAAAACTAACATGGATAGCAAAGTAGATGTCTTTAAGGCATGACTAGTTGTAAAAGGATTCACTCAAACTCATGGTGTACACTATGATGAAACCTTTTCCCTAGTTGCAATGGCTAAATTAATTAGAATCCTTCTTGTCATTGCAGCATATTATGACTATGAAATATGGTAGATGGACATCAAAATAGCTTTCCTTAATGAAAAGCTCCTTTTGGATATGTACATGACCCAACTTAAAGGTTTTATGCATCCAGAGGACTCTGGTAAGGTGTCACACCCTTTCTTCAAAACCATAATTAGTCACGGTTACAAGCATATTAGGTAGCATACAAGTGTTCAGCACAACGAAAGCTTGAAAAACTTACAAAGTACAAGATATTAGTTTACATCACTGGAGGTTACCCATAAGGGGGGTTCCTTACATTAATACACATGCACATATCTATACACATGCATCAAGAGGACTAAACCAAAAGAAATAAACTCTGGTATCCTAATCATCAGTAGCCGCCGCTTTGCCTTTAGAGCTTCCTACTTCAGCTGAAATGATTTTTTTGTGGGAAAGAATGAGATTTGGAGAATCTCAGTAGCAACAATCTTACATACAAATAAAATGTGAAAAATAGATATGCAATGTCATGACATGTAAGATGATCGAACGTGAGTGTGTACACTAGCCCAAGGCCAAACTTACGTCTGCACCTTGGTCGACTTGGTGCCCCTGTTGGGTCTATGACCACAACATGGCAAATTAGTTGTGTCTATGACACTAGCTCATGCTATAATGTATGACATCCATAACTGGCATCACATAGTATAAGTATGAAGGAAGCTACTACCTGTTAGTTTTCCCGGTGTCTTTACACGTTCCTTGAAGCTTAGGCAAGTCTAAGACTTTAGACTGTCCTCAAGTCCTATAATATCCAACCACCATAGATGAGTTACTACTCATTTGAACTTACTTCGATTCCAAAACAGTGGTTATCTTAGCTAAACGATGATAATTTACAAAAATGCCCCTGTAGCCTCAGTCTATCCGGTCCTTACCAGAATTCATGACACGGGCTATTCCTATACAAATTCATGTGTAGAATCCATATTTGATCTTAGATTAGTCAAATTCAGGGCCAAATGATGAAAATGGCCTTAGTGACTCTTTCAATTACATTTTAAGGCTTATTATGTCATTTCTCTTTCTGGGGCTTTTCTCACTAAGTCGTCAACATAAACCCTACACAATTTTATCATCTAAATTGGAAACTTTTGAATTGCCAAATTCCATATCCTTTATCATATTCATGACAGGGTCCAGATTTTAGATTCTCAGAAAAATTGTGTCGGTTTCTCGTTCTGATTGTCTTAATCATCTCCTTTCTACTTATAGCCAACTTATTAACTATTAAAATGATCATTGGTTAAGGTTTGGAGAATCTTGAATTTTAAAGTCTTTTAGTTTTCTTCATCTTCCACTCATAATAACAACCAAACCAAACCATAAATAGCTTTAATAGCATCCATATAAGTTATAGAATCAAGCTTGGAGAGTTACCTTTAAGTTTTCACAACTTTCTCTCTCCTCAACATCCGACTGTTTCTCTCTCTCCACTCGAACACGCTGAGCAAACATAGATACAAAGATGGAGAGATGAGCAAGAGTGATCATAGAGAGTTTAGGAAGCTTAAACCAGGAGTTCCAAGCTTCTTACCTTGATTCTGAATTTAAACCTAGCTTCTCGTTCTCGCGTCTCACTCTCGCTCGTTCTTGTATTCTGTTTCGTCGCACCGGAATGGAATGAAGAAATGAATGAATAAATGATGAAGGGAAGAATATATATAAATAATGAGTTAAGTTAAATAATTAACTTAACATGGGTGGCACTATTCCATTGGTCCATAAATCTCATTTCCCTTCTTTGCTTCACCATTCCACGTGAGATACATGAGAATAGAGGGAAAATATGAATATCCAATAATCCCATTGTGTCAACTTGTAACTTGTTGACCAAGTTATTGACTTTTGACTAGTTGACCTTTCTTGATAATAATTCTCTAAAAATAGACTTATTTGTTATCAAGTGGTCATTTCCCTCTTTTTGGATCCCATATAATTGATATTGTTAGATGAATTAGGGAAAAATAATCGTTTCCCACTTTTTGACAAAATTAAAATTTTTCCCCTCAAATCATGATTTAATCCGATAAATAATTTCTTGCGTCTTGTCCTTTGCTTTGGCTAGATTATAATTATCCAAAAATTGAAATATTATGGAAAATTTCATGCACATCACCATTCACCATATAATTCCATTAAGGACATCAAATACATAAGGGGAATTGTTTATGATTGAGAATTGGGGTGTTACATAAGGTATGCAAGCTTCAAAGATCCATTTATGGATTGAAGCAAGCATCTCAGAGGTGGAATCATCATTTTGATAAAGTAGTCAAAGATTTTGGATTCATTCAAAACATCGATGAACCTTGTGTTTACAAGAAGGTTAGTGGGAGCACAGTTGTATTTCTAGTGTTTTATGTAGATGAGATCCAACTCATTAGGAATGACATTCCTACCTTACAGAGTGTCAAGTATTGGTTAGGAAAGTCTTTCTTGATTAAAGACTTATCTGAAGCCACTTACATCCTAATGATTAGGATCTATAGAGATAGATCCAAGAGGCTAATAAGTCTAAGTCAGAGCACATACTTAGACAAGATACTGCATAAGTTCAGTATGCAGAATTTAAAAGGGGGTTACAGGCCCATGTCTCATAGCATCTATCTCAGCAAGGATCTATGTTCTAGTACATCTGATCAAAGAGATGGCAAGAGCAAGGTTCTATATGCCTCAACCATTGGATCCATCATATATGCCATATTATATACTCGACCGGATGTCTCATTTGCCTTAAGCATGACCAGTAGATATCAACAAGAACCTAGTAAGGGTCATTAGACTGCTGTCAAGAATATCCTAAAGTACCTGAGAAGGACTAAGGACTTATTCTTGGTATATGGTAGATTGGATTATGAGCTCTGTGTAACTGGTTACATAGATGCAAGTTTCCAAACTGACCAAGATGATCTTAGATCACAATTTGGATATATATATTCCTTTTGAATGGTAGTATAGTAAGCTGGAAAAGCTACAAGCAGAGTACTAAAGCAAATTTTGTAACAGAAGCTGAGTATATAGCAGCATCGGATGCAGCTAAGGAAGCCGTTTGGATCAGAAGGTTTGTTACTAAATTAGGGGTAGTGCCTACCATTTCAAATCCAATAGATTTGTTCTGTGACAATAGTAAAGCTATTGCACAGACTAAGGAGACTAGGTCACATCAAAGGATCAAACATGTACTCAGGCGATTTCATCTTATCATAGAAATCATTGATAGAGCTGATATACAAATATCCAAAGTAGCAAGAGAAGACAATTTTCCTGATCCTCTTACTAAGACGCTTACACAGGCAAAGCATGAGTGTTGTGTTAGGACAATAGGGATTAGGCAAATTAATGATTGTACCTAGTGCAAGTAGGAGGATGTTGTAAATTATGCCCTAGGGGCCAATCATTGTATTTTGAACATTTTTATTTAATGAATTTCTCCATTTTGCTGTCATATTATTCACATGTTTATTGTGATAACTTTATCCTTGGATAAATCATAAAGATTGTCCTAAATGTCTCTGGTCAGTCATCTATGCAGGAGCAAATATAAAATAAGACCAGTATGACTTTTATAAGGTATGGAGATACAAATCAAAGTCTTAGTAACTTGTAAGAGTACAAGGTGTTGTATTGACTCGCTATGAGAAAGTTATATGGATTAAGTCATAACCTGATTTCATCTATAACCACGTCACTTTGCTCTTTAACTAGAGATCATCATGGATTCCTACATGAGATCCGGTAAGCTTTGACCTAGTCAAAAGTCACCTTTGACCGGGTAATGATAAAGGCTACAATCGGGCTTAGTGGTTTTCATGTAAAGGAATGTGAATGGTCAATATAGAATTTGTCCCTCATATTAGTAGAGAGATATTACTGGGCCCCTTGATGAGTGAGTCTGAGAAATGTATGGTCATACTACGATGGAAAGGATTTTTCCATTTCTATAGTTAGACTACTCAAGAATCGGGAAGTAATGGTAAGAAACAAGAGAATGACACTATCCATGCCTCATCCTTGGCTGAAATATCGTGTGACATAAGGGACATGACATGGTTGTATGACAAATTGCATCGTGTTAAGGATGCTCATATGAATTGGGTAGTCATAATGTCTTGCTAGAGGCCACTTGTGACTTATGGGTTAGTACAGTTATAGGCCCACTGCCTACTTCATAAAGGCCTATAGGGTCGCACACAAGAATAGCCTAACATGAGTTATAATGTCCATATTTATTGAATCTAATATGTGTCTAAGATTTAATGAATACAGTGTTTAATCCAGGGTGGACGGATTTTATATATATGATATAAAATTCAAAAAAGGAAAAAAATAATATTATATATATATATATATATATATATAATATTATGTTTTGTTAGTTTTGGATTTAATTTTATTTGATAAAATTAAATTTAATAACTAACATAGAGATATTGATCTCATATTTAATTTATAAAGATAAATTAAATATATTTCTATTAGCTCTTTATTCATATTAAATAGGTTAGTTAAATTAAAACTGTTAGACATATTTAATTAATATTTATTTAATTTTCTTATAAAAAAATAATTAAGTGTTAATTGATATGATATGGATTTTGAAATTAATTAAGATTAATTTTAAAAATACAATATACATTATATAATAGAAAACCTTAACTAGTTATAAAAGGAGAAAGCTATGGGTTTCTACGGATGATGAAAAAAATAGATTGAGAGCTGCAAGAAAACCCGAGAGATGCATTGGAGTTGCTAGCACACTGCTGATGTTTGGTCTTGTTGTTGTGGATACCAGTAGAGGGAGTTGATTTGAGTAGTTGTCTCCTTAAGATCGAGAAAGGAAAAACTCAAAAAGTTGGTATTAGCCCAACCCAACGAGCTGATGGTAACCGTGAAGTGGTTAATCTCGTACTCAAGGAGTGTGATGCTCTCTGAAGAAGAATTAGCTAACTTGTTGATAGTGTGGAATTTATTTCAGGAGCAACCAAGCATGGAGATTTGAAAGATGGCAATGTGTTGATGACTACGGGCATTCGAACAAACATGAACAAGGTACATCTTCTACTACTCGATTTAAACATTGTTGACAGATCTGCAGTAGGGATTGGAAAACTTTTCAATTTTAATTTTCTTTTGTGCTTACCAATCCTAACACAAAGTTCTTAAGCTTCGGAGCTGATTTCACATCCAATTCGGCGCTTCTAACTTCCAGAGTCTTATCTAATGTTGCTCCTCTCAATTAGGACAACACTTCTATGATTTTGGATTTCCAATCAGAGGTGTTTGGTGCCGTCTACTTGAGAGAGGTGTTACCGGAATCATGAACCAGTTATGGAATCGAGTAGAGGTATGTATAAGCTTTGATGTAAGCTTAATATTATGAGTTTTGATCGGTTAATTTTGGAGTTATGGGGCTGCCCTCTTTTCATCCAGACCTAAATCTTGGGGAAGGGATGTGATTTTGATGATTTTGATGCTTCTAATGGGTTCAAGGTGAAAAAATATATGGGATAGAAATGAGAAACCGGTCCCGGAAGCATTAGAATCAATAACTGAATTTTTGGCCTAAGAACCTTAAGTTTTGGTCAAAACTAGAACTGGAGGAAGGAATATGTTTGTACCAAATTTAAGGTTTCCAATAGAATTCTGGGGCAAATTTGTGTGGGGTTATGTTGTGGTTGCGATTTTGGAAGGGTCGGGTAGAGAACTCTAAATTTGGAATTGAAGTAGTGCTGCCAGATTAGGGTTTTTGGGAGTTAGAGTGATTTTGAAAAGCTTTTGAATGAACAAATCTTGTCCAATGGTCATGATATTTGTTAGGATAATAGTACACATCTATATCTTTAAAATGAGTTATATAATGTCATAATTGGATATGCAGTTTGGAAGTTCTGAATTTTTAAAGATTAGGTATTAAAACTGGGATGAATTCTAGACCGGTGAGGTTGGTCAAGCATTATGTGTATTTAAACCCAATAACTATAAGTGGTTAATATTTTTCCTATAAATTATACTTAAAGAGATTTATCTAAGACTTTGAACCACCTCATTTAGAGTCTTAGAGAATAAGTTATAATTTTTCAGAGTTGGTGAATGAAATCTGGCAGATTAGGTTAACCTACGAATTTGTGGCATGTAAAGCAAATTGTGACAAGTATGGGTCTAAAGAGTACATATATGTCTTGGGACCTAATGTAGCCACACAGGATGTTCATTTGTTATGGCTGAAATGAGTTAACACATAATGTGGTTATGTTCATTTGTATCTCTTGATTAATATATTTAGATTGTTCAGTTAATAAATAATGGGCTTTTATGCTTATTTGGGCTTTGAGTGTTTTATTGGATTTAACATATTTTAATAATAAAAATTCCAGATTTACAACCCTTCTCTATTTTGATCATAACTCTTGAACCAGATATCTGAATGATCTCATTCTTGTCTCATTTTTTAGATGATTCAGAGGGCAACAATTAATATGAAGACTTGAAGGGCAGATTCAAACAAGAGAATAGTTAAAAATGTAGTCAATGTTATATGTATTTTTCTGAATGTCTCAAGGATATCATTGTCTTGCACTTTTTCTGCCAACTTCTTGGATTGAAGGGCTCTCTGAGGGAAAGGAAGAGGAATAGGAACTCCAGAATCCTCTTCACCTTGCTTCACCACCTCTTTGTTTCTAGAGTCAATCTTCACTTTTTCTGACTCTTTTTCTGATGTGGATTCAGTCACATCAGCAGCTGGTTTATGCCCTTGTAATTGCTTACCAAACCGTACGGAAATAGCACTAACGTTTCCCTTCGGATTGGAATTGTCTATGAAGGGAGAGTATTGGATCCCTGAGGCTGGAGTTGGTTCAATGATGTTGCCAACTACCCAATCTGAGTCTGTAAACTCTAGATAGAGGCCTCAGTTTGTTGCTGGAGTTGCAAATTGTTTGCTGCAAGCTGGTTCATCATTTCTTCTAGTGAGGAACCACTGCTGCTGGTCGGCTGTTGTTGTGCTGGCTGTGGAGGTGCGAATTTTTGGAAATCCTGTCTGTTATGTGGAAACTGTCTTTGTTGGTAATTTCTAGAACTCTGCTGCACATGACTATTATGGTTCTGAATCTGACTCGGATTCTGGCTCCACCTAAAATTCAGATGATTTCTCCAGCCAGAGTTATATGTATTGGAGAACGCATTATTTTGTTGCTGGTGTTGTGGCTTCCCTGGAAAAACGCCCACAGCAGCAAATGACTGATCTTGGTATGTGTTGTCTTGCAAAGTAGGGCAAGAATCAGTAGGATGAGAGGGATCAGAACAGAAACCACATGAATAGCCAACTGTGGAGTGGAAGACTGCACTGTTTGAGTCACTGCAAGTTGCCTCACCAAGGAGGTCAGATCATCAATTCTATTCTCCAATCTCTGGTGAGAATCATTAGATCTGCTGATCTGGAACACAGCACTACTATTTGCTCTAGTGCCAAATTGTTCAAAGTTAGCTACAATAGTGGATATTAAATCTCTGGCCTCTTGGGGTGTCTTGTTAACTAAGGCTCCACCACTAGAAGCGTCCACCAGATTTCGGTCATTAGGTAGAAGACCCTCATAGAAATAAGTAATCAAAAGCTGCTCAGTTATCTGGTGATGGGGGCAGCTAGCACACAACCTCTTGAATCTCTCCCAGTATTCATGTATATTTTCGCCATTAATTCGCTTGATTCCACTGATTTATTTTCTGATTGTAGTGGCTCTTGAAGAAGGGAAAAATCTCTCTAGGAACAATCTCTGCATATCAGCCCAACTTCCAATAGATGACGGTTGAAGATTACATAACCAGTCCTTCGCTCCATCCTCAAGAGAGAAAGGAAAAGCTCTCAGCTTAATGTGGTCTTCATCAATATGTTGTGGTTTCATTGTGCTGCATACCACATGGAATTCCTTCAGATGCTTGTGCGGTTCATCACCTGCAAGACCACAAAACTTGGGCAATAAATGTATAAGTCCAGATTTAAGTTCAAGGTTAGTACCAAGGGCAGGGTATTGGATACACAATGGCTGATAATTATCACCAGGTGCAGTCAATTACTTTAAAGTTCTATTATTTCCCTGATCTGCCATAGTGTCTGAGTGACTAAAGTGCCAACAGAATCAGTGTCAGAATCAGAAACAGGTTCAGTAATAATCCTCTGACTTAACCTAACAGCCCTTCTAGCAGCAAGAATTATGCGTTCTATTTCAGGATTAATGTCCAACAGATCAGATGCACTAGTGCTGCTCCTAGTCATACAGCATAGGGAAAAATCAGGACAACCACCAGAACATTCAAAAACACAAAATGACAAGCCCACACTAGAAATTGACCAAAACAAATTCAAAAACACTACCAAATGATTTTTAAAAATTATGGGACTTGCACAGAACAACTTCTACTCTATCCAGAAACCCAAAAATGCAATAAAAAAACTTAAAAATTTGAAAAAGTGGTCTAAACGATGGAATTTGGAAAAGTTAGGTGGATGCTCATGGTAAGCCCATGAGTTATGCTCAGAGGAACATTTTATTTCAGCTCACCAAAAATCAGCCCAATCAGAGCAAGTCAGAAATTCTAGTAGAAATCCTAGAACAATTTTTGAAATACCGGCTACGTCCCACCGAGACCAAAAAACAGTGAAAAAGTGATCTAGATGATGGAATTTGGGAAAATTAGCGGTGATCTCACTTCTAAAAGGAAGTGACTTTTGCTCAGAATGCCCAATTCCTTCAAAAAGACCTGGGACCGAGTGATTTGGTTGAGATACAAATCTGCCAAACCACCAGAACCACCTGACTCAAACACTACACTACTATTAATGCTAGACCGATGCAAATTCCCTGGCAACGGTGCCAAATTTTGATCGAGAATTGTCGAGTTCTCGCAAAATAACCAGTTTCAATAAGAATTTGCAGTATACAGAACCTGGATCGTTTCCCACGGAATTCACATGCAGTCTAAAACATTCGAACAATGATCGGTTGGGGGGTTTGATTAAACTATTAACGAACAATAAACTCAAATTAAAGACAGAATCGATAATGAACTACACCAAACAGATTAAAAATGACTGACCTAGAATTGGGATTCATAATTTCCTACCATCATCGGACGAAGATTATAACGAACTCATGACTGGTTCTGGACTAACCAAAATCTCTGCATTCGTCCAGAGAATCCCTCGACTAGACGATCGTGTAGGTTCTATTTGTATGCATGGCATGCTACTGTGCAATCGTATAGTAGCACTGTAACCCGATTCGAACTGTGTCCTTGGGATGTACCAATCCGAATATTAAAACAAACATTTGAACTATTCCAAAAATCGAATCTGATTAGAGTAAATAGAAACGAGTTACGTTACCAGTTTAAGTATGTCCTCTGATTAGAAACGTGAATCCTCAATCCATAGGTCAATCACAGAAACTTAGCCCGACATGGCTGGAAAATCTGAAAAATGAACGAAGAACGCGAAGAACATGAAGAACATTTTTCAGAGAATGAAGAACTTCTGATTTCAATCCAAAAACGTCCCAAATCTGTTCTGCCTATTGTTTCAGATAACTAAAGTAAAAACCTAATTTTCAAATGGGTCAGAGCCCACTAGTTCAGCCCAAAATAGAAATTAATAATAAATGGTGCTTCATTACAAAATTTGGGCTCAATAAAAATCCAAAAAAATACATATAACATTGACTACAGTTTTGTCCATCCTCTTGTCCGAATCTGCCCTTCAGGTCTTCATATCAATTGTTTCCCTCTGAATCATCTAAAAATGAGACAAGAATGAGATCATTCGGATATTTGGTTCAAGAGTTATGATTAAAATAGAGAAGGGTTGTAAATCTGGAATTTTTATTATTGAAATATGTTAAATCCAATAAAACACTCAAAGCCCAAATAAGCATAAAAGCCCATTATTTATTAACTGAACAATCTAAATTTATTAATCAAGAGATACAAATGAGTGTAATATGTTAGAGCAAGCTTTTCACTCGAGTGAATTTGGAATCACTGGAAGTGATTTTGTAAATAGTGATTTCTTCGTGGAGTGATTTCCAATTCACTGGAAGTGATTTGCAACTTTTCAAATATCACTCGAGTGATTCAAGATCACTGGAAGTGATTTGGTGAACAGTGAAATATTCTTGCAGTGATTTCCAATTCACTGGAAGTGATTCAGCGAAAATCCAACATCACTCGAGTGATTGAGAATCACTGGAAGTGATTTGAGAATTTTGGCGGATCACTCGAGTGATCTGTGCTTCACTGGAAGTGATTTGCAAAACAGTGGAATTTTCTTGAAGTGAATTCTAGATCACTGGAAGTGATTGGCCGTATCACTCGAGTGATTCACAATCACTGGAAGTGATTTGGCGCATCACTCGAGTGATTTAGAATCACTGGAAGTGATTTTCAAAACAGTGAAATTTTCTTGCAGTGATTTCGTGATCACTGGAAGTGAAATTGTGGATCACTCGAGTGATTTCCCATATCACTCGAGTGATCTGTTATTTTTCGCAATCACTCGAGTGATTTCAGCGATCACTCGAGTGATCTTGAATATCACTCGAGTGATTAATAAAATCACTCGAGTGATCTTGCACAGATCACCAGAATTGATTGCTTTGCTGGTAATTAATCCATGAGCTTCTAAAACATGATTTGTTATCATCAAAACATGAAATCTAACATTCTCCCCCTTTTTGATGATGACAAAACATATCATATGATCAAGTTTAAGATTTTGATTTTCTAATACACTTTACTTGATCTTTTTGAAAACTTTTGTACTAATTTTGATTTGCAATTGCTAAGATGAGTTTGTTTAAAAGATTAAGAGTTTTTGACCTTTGGAAAGTAAAAGATGTAAGTTCAAAGTTCAAAAACCATTGTAAACAGAAAATGCACATAAGAAGTGATTTTTTTTGAAATCATTTTGGCGGCTGCAATACACTAGGATTTCCATGAGATCATGTTAGCTACTGCAATCATAAACACAGATGCATTAAAAATTTCATGAGATCATATCATAAACTCATATTTCCATTAGATTAGAGTCAGTTCAGATTACACAAGCTACACAATGACAAGTTCTTGGAAAAGTAAACTACATAACTTGGAATTACAAACTAGAACACATATGCATCAAAAGAAAATATATCATATCAGCTCTTCTCCCCCTTTTTGGCATCATCTAAAGGAGAGGTAGACGGTGTAGAGGCTTGAGTGGATGCAGAAGCAAAGAAGGAGGTAGGTGGAACATATGGAATAATGGAAAGTTGTGGAGGAGATTGGAAGGAAAATGTGGTAGAAGATGGCTCAAGAGGAGTGGTGGAAGTGGAGTGAATAGGTCCTATGACCTCTGTGGTGGCTTCCTCAGTTATAATTTCCTCAGTATGAGAACTAGAAGCAGTATGATGTGAAGAAGATGATGGAGTCTGGAGAATGGGGTCAGTGTGTGGAATATCACCAGCAGAAATAGGATCAGAGATAAAGGTTGTGGGAGGTGCTGGAGGAGTGTCTGAAGGAATAATGGGAGGAATGATGGGAGGATCAGAAAGTGAAATCTCTGGAACTGAAGAATCTGATGGAGGAGGTTGTGAGGAGGCAGGTGGTAAGTCAGGGAAGGGGATATGAAGGTGAGTCCTGAGAGCATCCTCAATCCTCTGAATTCTCTGTGACTGCTCAGTCAGGCGCTCAAAGAGGAGATTGGATTTATGATCCACTGCTGCCACTAAGATTATCACTTGATTATTGACTTGATCAATCAGTTGAGCACTAGAGTTCTTCAACTGAGTGACTGCAGACTGAATGGCCTCCTGGATATACGTCTGAATAGCAGCCTGAGTAAAAGAAGGACCATGGGAGACTGCTCTAGAGGACTGTGCCTCATCCATCTTGGAGCTTGGAGGGTGAAGGGTCCATCCTCTGAGGTTCTCTCTGGCTGGCCTCAGGAGAAGGTGAATGGTGTCTCTGTTGTGAAGATGCTCCAGCAGGAATGGTAATTCCCATCCGAGTGAGGTGGATTTTCCCAAACTTAGGAATCCTCACAATATCTCCCTCAGGTGTCAAATGCCAAATGTTGTGTATGGAAAGAATGTAGGACACAAGCTGAGGATAGGGAATAGTAGTAGACTTGGAGGAGTGAAATCTGAACCTCTTCATCTCTTGAAAAATGAGTTCCCCCACGTTTCTTCTTTCCCTTGTCATAAGAGAAGCCATCATCTGAAGATCCTTCCCCGTGACATGAGTGAAATTTTTTGCTTTGTTAACCATGCTACGGGAGTAAATGTAGAATAAGGCTCTCTGGTTGTTGGTAAGAGAGGCTGGGGAATTGGGTAAAGGCACACCAGGCTGTCCTGGTCTAAAGATATCAACTAGTTCATGAATATTAAAGACACGTGGAGGCCTCATGGGAGCATCCTCTATGCCTAGATAGGTGTTGATAAGATCCCCAGACAGAAGAATTTTCTGATCTCTAATACTTGTTTCAATTCTCTCAGCAATGATATTTCCTTGGTCATCCTTTACATCAGCAGTCTTCATGTTACAGTAAAAATATTTGACAACCAAAGGATTGTATGACATTCTCAATCTCAGCCAAGGTTCATATTGTTTCAAATATGGGGTTAGATCAATATGAAATTTCTGTTTTAGTTCCTCCAAGTCAACCCACACAATAGGACAGAAGGTTCTTTTGGCAAAGTGTGAGGTAAACACAATGGAGTTCAAGATACTGAGATTACCAGTGTTAAATCCAGAAGGAGATTCAAGGAGTTCTGTGGTTTCTTCAGCCAGAGATCCAGATTGATGACTACCAGTGGCTTGACTTGTATACCGTGACTTCTGAGGAACTGAGGCTGCCAAGATATTCACTGCCCGTGAGATTTTTCTTTGCAAGGTAGACTCTTGGACATCTGCTTCTCGCTGTTTTTCTTTCCCTTTCCCTTTTATGCTGGTATGCGAACGGGTAACCATTCCCGTTGGTTCCTCAATCCGAATCCCCTTGGGTCTTGGTCTGGGTGGATTGGGTTCTGGTTCAGCGGGGGCTTTCACCCTCTTAGACGGAGGTGGAGGTGGAGGAGATTGCCCAGGCCTTTTTGTTCTTTCCATGGGTACCGATACTTGGTGGAGGCGAAGGTTTTGACGCTGGGTAGACTGAAATTTTGACGCTTGGTAGACTGTCGGAAGCAAATGGCGAGAGAAAAGCGAAAAGGAGACTGTCAGGAATGAAGGGCGAAACTGACGGAAAAGGAAGGAAGATTTTAAACTGAAATGGGCTGGCTTTTGAGGGGATTTGTCGGTTAAGAGTAGTAAAAAGGGTTTCCGTTACTGGGTTCAAGAGGTTTCAAGGAAAATGAGAGGATTTCAGCGAGTGGAGGTGACGGTTTGAAGAAAGTGAACAGTTGCGAGAGAGAAAAACTGATATAACAGAGTTTTTAACATTCACTCGAGTGATTTTTAACATTCACTCAAGTGATTTTGGTTGTCACTCGAGTGAAATATAAAAATCACTCGAGTGAAGTACAAAAACACTTCACAGAATCTCAAACCATGCTGTAATTCCAAAATTAATAATTAAAATACTCATGTGACTTACCAGTGACAAATTTATTAATTTAATTATCTAATTTACCTGTGATTGCAGTGTTTCACTTTTCACTTACTCCACTGTCTTCCTCTCTGTTTTTCCCTGTTACTTAAGGATATTACAGAGCATCCTGCAAAACAACTTTGTAGATACTCCGATGCTTAAGTTAGTAATGGAATCATCAAAACAATATGAAATCAACATTTATAAAGATTAAACAACTTACAATTCATTGGGATTTACCATTACCAATTCCCTTCGTATGTGCATGAATTGTTCTCAGGCAAGAGGTTTGGTGAAGATATCAGCTAATTGCAAGTGTGTGGGTATGAATAACACCTTGACATCTCTTTTCTGAATATGATCTCTAATGAAGTGATGTCTCACATCAATATGCTTGGTCCTTGAATGCTGTACAGGATTTTTCGCCAAACTTATTGTACTGGTGTTGTCACAGTAAATAGGAATTTCTTTAAGATATATGCCAAGATCCTGAAGTTGTTGTTTTAGCCACAGTACTTGTGCACAACAGCTTGAGGCTGCTATGTATTCTACTTCCGTTGAAGATAATGATACTGTAGTTTGTTTCTTACTGAACCAAGAAACAACTGCGCCTCCAAGGAATTGACATTGCCCACTTGTGCTCTTCCTATCTGTTTTATAGCCACCATGATCAGAGTCAGAATAGGCTACTAAATATTCATTACCCTTTTTGGGATACCATATACCCAACTCTTTTGTGCCTGCGAGATATCTGAAAATTTGTTTCACTAATTCAGCATGTGACACTTTAGGACATGACTAAAATCTTGCACATAGACCAACACTGAACTGGATATCAGGTCTGCTGGCTGTGAGATAGAGTAATGATCCAATCATTCCTCGATATTGAGTTATGTTGAAGTCAACTCCTTTTTCATCAGCATCCATCAGTACAGTTGAGCTCATAGGTGTATCTGTACCATTAGCGTCATCCAATCCAAACTTCTTGAGCAATTCTTGAAGATATTTGGTTTGTGATATGAATATTCCATTCTTCCTTTGTTTAATTTGTAAACCAAGAAAGAAGGTCAATCTCCCATTAATGACATTTCAAATTCTCCCTGCATTATCTCAGAAAATTCTTTACACAAGGAGTCATTAGTAGATCCGAATATAATATCATCAACATAAATCTGAACTACCAAAATATCACTTAGTTTTCGTTTTATAAATAAAGTTGTATCGACTTTTCCTCGAGTAAAACCAAATTCGATGAGAAATTTGCTCAACCTTTTGTACCAGGCTCTAGGAGCTTGTTTCAAACCATATAAGGCTTTCTTGAGTTTGAAAACATGATCTGGTTTGGATACGTCTTCAAAGCCAGGAGGTTGTTCTACATAAACTTCCTCCTTGATGTACCCATTTAAGAAAGCACTTTTCACATCCATTTGATATAATTTGAATCCTTTGATGCATACAAAGGCTAAGAGTACTCGTATAGCTTCCAATCTTGCTACTAGAGCATATGTTTCCTCATAATCAATTCCTTCTTCCTGATTGTAGCCTTTGGCAACCAATCTTGCCTTGTTTCTGATAATAGCTGCGGATTCATCAAGTTTGTTCTTGAATACCCATTTAGTGCCAATAATCGAGTGGTCTTTAGGCCGGGGCACCAAATCCCAAACTTGATTTCTGTCAAATTGATTTAACTCTTCTTGCATTGCTAACACCCAATCATTATCTGTAGGGCTTCTTCAATGTTAGAAGGTTCTAATTGAGAAATGAATGCAGAAAAACTTACTTCGTTTAAAACCTTGTTTCTAGTTTTGACACCTTCATTAACTCCACCTATTACTTGATCTAGAGGATGACTCTTGATGTATTTCCAGGCACGAGGTTGATCTGAATTACTCAGTTCAACTTCTTTTTCACAATCGTCATCTTCAAGATATGAAGAGTTAATAGATGGTTGGTTTCTAGTTATCTCATCATCAAAGTTTTTACTAGAGGATACATATTCATCGAATACAACATGAATTGATTCTTCTACAACACATGTTCGTTTATTAAAAACTCTAAATGCTTTACTATGATTTGAATATCCTAGGAAAAGTCCCTCATCAGCCTTAGAATCAAATTTTCCAAGATTATCTTTACCGTTGTTATGAATAAAGCACTTACAGCCAAATATGTGTAGATGAGCAAGGTTTGGTTTCCGTCCCTTGTAAAGTTCATATGGTGTTTTTCCAAGTTTGGTTCTGACATATGCTCTATTTGAGATGTAGCATGCAGTGCTCATTACGTCTGCCCAGAAGACTTGAGAGACATTCTTTTCGTTGAGCATTACTCTAGTCATGTCTGTAAGAACTCTATTCTTTCTTTCCACTACACCATTCTGTTGTGGAGTTCTTGGTGCTGAAAAATTGTGATCGATGCCATTTGTATCACAGTATTCTGCAAATGCTTGATTATCAAATTCTCCACCATGATCTGTCCTGATTCCTGCAATTGACATACCTTTCTCATTTTGCACTTTCTTGGCAAAGGTAATAAATTTATAAAAAGTTTCATCTTTGGATGATAGAAATATATTCCAGGTAAATCTAGAGAAATCATCAACAATAACAAATGTGTACAAGTTTCCACCGAGACTCTTAACTCTTGCTGGACCAATCAGATCCATATGCAATAGTTGAAGTGGTCTGTTAGTGGTAATTTCAGTTTTTGTTTTAAAGGAAGATTTAGTTTGTTTACCTCTTTGACAAGCATCACAGACTAAATCATTCTTGAAATTAACATTAGGTAGTCCAATTACCAAATCCTTTTTGAGTAACTTTTGTAATTGATGCATATTAACATGAGCAAGTCGCTTATGCCAAAGCCAACTCTCGTCAGTGTTACTCAGAAGGCAATTTTCGGAAATATTTTCATTCATATCAAGAGTATAGCAGTTACCTTCCCTTTTTTCCTTGAGTTTGGTCTTCAACTTTTTCTTTTCAATTTGCAGATCCTTCTTGCTGACTATCAGACATTCTTCTGAATCAAATATTACCCAGTTGTCTTTATCCGTGCTTTGACTTACACTTAATAGATTGTGACATAAACCTTCAACGTAATATACGTCTTTGATTTTATCTTTGACTTCCCCAAGTCCTGCTATCCTTCCAGTTTGATTTCCTCCAAATTTCACCTTGCCACCTTCCTTAGGTACTAATGTGGTGAAGTTCTCAGGATCACCAGTCATATGTCTTGAACATCCACTATCTATATACCATTTGGTTGATTTGGATGTTCTGAGACAAACCTGCAGTTAAGGATAATTAAGTTTTAGGTACCCATATCTTTTTGGGTCCTTTTGGGTTAGTACAAATAACTTATTGTTCATGAATCTTCTTAGGTATCCATTTATAGGTTCCTATAATTCCTTTCTTTTTATGAAAACACGAAGAAGTATAATGTCCTTTTCTATTGCAATAATTACAATAGGCAAAAGGATTAGATGTGTGCACAGAATGTGTGAAATAACTTAGATAGGATTTACTTCCTGTTTTCTTCTTACCTTTTCTTTTGTCTAGGTTCGGATCATATCCTATACCAGACTTATCATTCACATGACGTTGTGCTTTTAAAATAACATTTAACATTTCACTTCCTTTTGTAAATTTTTCAAGAGTTTTAGTAAGATCAATATTTTTCTTTTCAAAAGACAAACACCTTTCGCAATCTCTTTCCAAAGGGTTTTTAATTCTTTCTTCAAGAAATTTGTTTCTCTTTTTACAGGCAATCAAGGTATTAACAATTTTGATAAATTCAAAATGTAAAGCATCATATTCATTTTGTAACTCATCATATGTAGGGTCAGAATTCATTACCTCCTCGTCTGTTTCTTTTTGAGCAACCAGACATATATTGGCTGTCTCTTCATTATCGCTTTCTTCTTCTTCTGAGGAGCTATCTCCCCATATTGCAGAAACAAATGCCTTCTTTCTGTTGAAGGATTTGAAGTTTCTCTTTTCTTTATTTTTCTGCAATAGCTCCGGACATTCTGATTTGATATGTCCCGGTTTACCACATTCATAGCAGATGATTTCCTTGGCGTCTCTTTTGCCACTTGTTCCACCTCTTTGAAAATTTCTGAATCCTTGGCCTCTGTAGAATTTTTTGAATCTTCTGATCATCAGGCCCATTTCATCATCATCGATCTCCTCTTCTTCTTCCTGGTTTTCTGCCTTTGTTTTTGTTACACTCAGTGCAAGACTTTTCTTCCTCCTGTCGCCAACTTCTTCTAATTCTCGTTTGAATTTTAGTTTGCTTTCATATTCTGAAAGGCTTCCAAACAGAGAAGCTACAGACTGCATTGATTCTCCTTTGGCTTCCTCTATTGCTGTGACTTTCGCTTCCCATTCTTTGGAGAGAATATTTAGTATTTTTCTTACTTGGACATTCTGATCATAGAATT
This sequence comes from Albizia julibrissin, assembly GCA_037074505.1. Lineage (NCBI taxonomy): Eukaryota > Viridiplantae > Streptophyta > Magnoliopsida > Fabales > Fabaceae > Albizia > Albizia julibrissin. The sequence continues at coordinate 13,327,765 of CM073485.1, read as the reverse complement.
TTCCAAGTGCTGCAAGTTGATTAACAATGTGAGTATATCTAAGTTCAAATTCAGCTATTGACTCACCTTCCTTCATACGAAGCAGATCAAACTCTGTAGTTAGAGTATTGACTCGATTTTCTTTTATTCCAGATGTTCCTTCATGGGCTACTTCAAGCGCTTGCCATATTTCTTTAGCAGTCTGAAGAGTACAGATTCTGAAGTATTCTTTTTGACTTAGTGCACTCTGAATCATTAGAATTGCTTTACTGTTGAGAGTCACTAGCCTTTTGTCATTGTCGTCAAATTCTGCTGGTGATTTAGGAACTTTTCGAGATTCTTCAGTCTTTGTAGGCACATAGTTTCCAGTTTCAATCACATCCCATAGTCCGTATTCTGTAGCCATTACGAATACACGGAACTTAGCTTTCCAGAAGGAAAAATATTCACCACTGAAACCAGGTGGTCTAGTGATAGAAGCTCCGTCAGGAAGGATTGCTTCACCCATGCTTGCCATCGGATCCTTCTAAGGTTGTTAAGCCTCAATTAGAAGACCTGTGCTTTGATACCAAATGTTAGAGCAAGCTTTTCACCCAAGAGGGGGTGAATTGGGTGATTACAAAATAATCGAAAGCTTAAATTCAATTTATAAAACTTAAAGCACAGTTAATGAAAGGAAGAGATATCACCGAGATTCACACAGAGATTTATACTGGTTCGGTCTCAACCACTTGACCTACGTCCAGTCCTCAGAAATCCTTCTGAGCTTTTCACTATATCTTCCAAGATTCAGTGGGTTCTTGGCACCACAGTACAACTAGCAAGTTCCTCTAGACACTCGCTCCCCCTTACACAAGGTAATCACAAATCCCTACTTAAGGTTCCTCAACCTTAAGTTAACTCTATTGAAAATGATTAAGTATGAATGACAAATCTCTCTCACAGAGTATGAAGATAAGAACTGAAGCACAAATGATGAACTGAAGCTTTTGTGAGGATATAGCTTTTTGGAGTATTCAGGCGTTTTTCTTCGTTGTTGTATTTTTTAAATGGCTGGACATATATAATAGAACCACTTGAAGACCATTGTAAATTTGCCCGTTGATTCAAAGATGCTTCTGACAAATGTAACAGCATTTGTCTTCCGTTACTTTTGAATTTCTGCTGCTACCATGAATAGTTGTCGTTTGAGTGGAGTGTTCAGTTACAAGTCAAGTGCGTGATGGTGGAGTACAGCTGTAACACACTTATGAATATAACCGTTAAGCAATATTTGTATCTCAACAAATTAATATGGATCACTGGAGGTGTTTTATAAAAAGTGACAGAATAAAACCATAGAGAGTGATCCTATTTTCGCAACTAAGTATTAAAATGATATACCATATGATTTTGATAGCTATTTGGAGAAATCAGTAATAATAGAATTTCACTAGCAAAATCAGTTGAGGTAAAAGCACATGGAAACAATAGATCATTATATGAGCAAGTGCAATATCACTGGAAGTGAATGTAATGTCATTGGGAGTGATTTTGAAAACTTTGAAAACTTCTGTCAGTGATTGCTGGTTCACTGGAAGGGATATTGGAAATTGTATATTTCACTCGAGTGAATTTGGAATCACTGGAAGTGATTTTGTAAATAGTGATTTCTTTGTGGAGTGATTTCCAATTCACTGGAAGTGATTTGCAACTTTTCAAATATCACTCGAGTGATTCAAGATCACTGGAAGTGATTTGGTGAACAGTGAAATATTCTTGCAGTGATTTCCAATTCACTGGAAGTGATTCAGCGAAAATCCAACATCACTCGAGTGATTGAGAATCACTGGAAGTGATTTGAGAATTTTGGCGGATCACTCGAGTGATCTGTGCTTCACTGGAAGTGATTTGCAAAACAGTGGAATTTTCTTGAAGTGAATTCTAGATCACTGGAAGTGATTGGCCGTATCACTCGAGTGATTCACAATCACTGGAAGTGATTTGGCGCATCACTCGAGTGATTCAGAATCACTGGAAGTGATTTTCAAAACAGTGAAATTTTCTTGCAGTGATTTCGCGATCACTGGAAGTGAAATTGCGGATCACTCGAGTGATTTCCCATATCACTCGAGTGATCTGTTATTTTTCGCAATCACTCGAGTGATTTCAGCGATCACTCGAGTGATCTTGAATATCACTCGAGTGATTAATAAAATCACTCGAGTGATCTTGCACAGATCACCAGAATTGATTGCTTTGCTGGTAATTAATCCATGAGCTTCCAAAACATGATTTGTTATCATCAAAACATGAAATCTAACATAATAAATATTCAATTATCAAGCGCTAGATATACATAATGCCACGAGGGATACCCGTGCAATAGGCCCTGGGATCTGTCGTGCATCGGTGATCGTTATATTGGCATGAGTGTCCACTCGTGCAAAGATAGGCCACGAGTGACCACCCCGCATAATCAAAATACGTCAAACAATTCTTGATGAATGCACAAATCATTCAATGCATATCATAACATATGAAAGATAAGTTACTACATGGTTGTTTTTCTTTAGCAAGTTCCTCACACCTTTCCAAGCTCGGACAAGTCAAGTTTCGGACAACAACTAAATCTTGAAATCTCGAATATACCATAAATGAGTCATTTCTCATTCATGCACAATTTCAAATTCATAGTATTGGTTAACTTAGACGAATGTGCTAAATTACCAAAATGCCCCTTAAGACACGGTCTCACCATACTTTACCAAATTTATGACCTGGGCTAATCCTACACAATTTTGCATATAGAATCCATTTTTGACTTCCAATTGGCCAAAATCAGGCTCAAATGATGAAAACGCCCTTGACAGCCCTTATTTAAGGCTTTTAAGGGGGAATTGGTCATTTCACATTCTGGGGCTTTTCTCACTTTATCATCAACATAGACCCTACACAATTTTTTCTCCTAAACCTAATGGAAGCATCGAAGTTATCAAATTCATACTCCTTTACCACATCCAACACAGGGAAATCCAATAAGATTTCCAAAAAAGTTGTGTCAGTTTCTTGTTTTCTCTTGCATAATCACTTCCTTTCTGCTTATAATCACACTATTAGCTATATAGACATTCATTGGACTTGATTTAGAGAGACTTGAATATTAAGGTCTCTTAGGTTTCATGAGATAACTCTTACCAAAACAACCAAAACCAAGCCAAGAACAACTCTAATAGCATCAATTAAGCAAGAGGAACAAGTTTGGAAAGTTACCTCTTGATTTCCAGCACTTTCTCTCTCTTCAATGTTTTTGTCTCTCTCTCCACAACTCTTGATTCAGCTTGAAAACTATGGATTTAAAGGAGGAGAGATGAGTAGATATTATGGAGGGATTAGGACGCTTAAGACACAAGGTAACAACTTCCTTACCTTTGATCCAAGAGAACCCTAGCTTCTTCCTCTTCTTCACTGTGTTCCTCACGTTCTTAGCTCCCTCTCCCTCTATTTCGATTTGTTTTGCACGAGAATGAGCTGAAGTGATGAAGATAATTAATGATATATTGTTTAGTCAAATGGCTTATACACTTGTAAGCATGTCAATGGTTCAAAATATCAATTCTTTATTTAATTATTCCATTTCCCTTCATATTCCTCTTGATCAGCTGAAACAATGAGAATTGAAGGAATGAAATGTTGACTTTTGGACCTTTGACTTTTAACTATTTGACATTTCTTGATAATAATTTACCAAAATAGGCTTATTAATTGTCAAGTAGTCATTTCTTTCTTTTTAATTCCCATTTAACTGAAATTATTGGGAATATTAGGGGAAAATAATTATTTCCCACTTTATAGCAAAAATTACCGTTTTACCCCCATATTTTATGATTTACCGTAATAAATCATTTCTCGCTCATTTCCATTGGTTTAACCCCATTTTGACACTTAAATGAGGCCACTATTCATGTCATTAAATTCTCAAATTTTGGTTACCATAGTAAGCCTTTAAGTAAACATTAATTGCCTCTATGTGTCCTTATTTGGCCGAATTATATGTAACTGGTGATTGCCATTTTTCGTAATTTCATACATATCACAATTCACCATTTTATTCCACTAAATATCAAAAATATACGTATGGGGAATATCGGTGAAAAAGTGGGGTATTACATCATGTACTTCTATTTCATCAAGAGCCATCGAGGGAAGTTATATATAAACAACATAACTGGCCATCCACTATGGGTACTGTTCTACAGCCCAAATAGTTTCATCTCATCAGTAGCTAATGCTAGGAAGAGGTTTCTTGTTTTTTCAGAAAATTTGGGACATTCAAAGTCAAACTTACTCCATTTTGTAGAGTCTACAGGATGCCGAAGTATGACATCTTAAATCCTTTCATCCGCCTGCTACCTTAAATTTTTTGTATCAATTGCATTGCTATAAATCTAGGTATAATTGGAAAAATACCATAATTCCTTATTTGGACTCTTCCCATTCACTTGGTAGAGTAAGGCCAAATACAGATGAAACTCAATTAATGATTCATATTCTGTTCTAAATAGAATAAAATCATTAGGGGAAAGCATGTATCTTTTTATAACTCAAGCCAATAGTGCGAAGCACTTGTTTTACATTATAAGTCTTGGTTGGCATATCGCTTCCTGATGGTAGCATTCTTCTCAAAAGCGCAAGCAAATCTGTGAAGCTTGAGTCACTCAACCCATATTTTATTTTCCAGTTGTACAAGTTCAACACTGTAAATAATAATGTGAACTTAGTATAATTCTCATACAAAGGATTCTTTGTATTTTTCTTCATCCCCTCACTTTTGTAGGCATTCACTGAATTCCGCTTCAATTGTGTCGGCCATATCTTGAAGATGATCGGCCTCAAGTGTATATGTGTCAAAGTTAGGTGATTCATATCTTTCCAAATTCAGATGACTAGCACTACTACCTACATCCTTCTCCCCATGTTGTTTTCCAACAAGTATAAGTTTGATAAATTATATACATTACTAAGTGCAACTTAATTGTCTAGATCAACATGCTTCGCAATGCCACACTTGAAGAAAGGACAAATTGTAATACCCCAAATTTTGGGACTAGAAACTAGAGAATAAGCCTGAATAAAGTAGACTATTGAATCTAGTTTAGTAAGAGTCCTAGGAATGCATAAGAAACAGAATGACTTTTAAAAACTGCACTCAGAATAGAATATGAATTTCAGTACAAATTAGTAGAAAAAAAGTACCCGATTCCTTTAGGATATGTCAGAATGACACGAAACCTAACTCGGATCCAAAGGAAAAGGGAAATGATGTCTAGAAAGAAGTAAAAAAGAGAACTAGAACAACTAATGGCACAAGAATTAATATTGTCATAATCAAGGGCAAAAGAGATAATTGCCACTTGATCTTGAGGTTAAAATTAGAAGACAAAATGAAAGGCTAGGATTTTCTCTTTAAAAGTAAGAATTAATATGAGAATGGAAAAGAAAATATTACCTCTCTAATGGCCACAAAAGCCGTCCAAAACAAGGGCAATTTAGGGAGGAAAATGGTTTGGTCAAATAGTCAAAGTGTCATACCATTTTCCAACTTAGAAAAAATTTGACCAAGGGCAAGACAAGGAAGCAAGTTGGTCAACATTTCTTCTTCCATTTTCAAGAGGAATTTCAGCCAAAGAAAGGAAGAGGGAGGAAAGAGAAAAGGTCACTCAAATTAACTTAACCTCATATGGTCAATTAACCACCAACTTTTTCAAGAAGCTTCAAATAATGGCCACATGTTATTTCTCTTCTTTCTTTAGGTAATTTTTGGCCAAGTAAAATGCAAGAGGCCAAGGAAGTGAATATTAAACATTTCACTCTCCCTCACACATCAAAAAAGTTGTCCATACCAAAGAAAAATAGAGAAAATAAGAAGAGAAAGGAAAGAGAAAGACCATTTGGAAGAACAAAGAAGAAGGTAGGGTTTTCTATCTTGATTTTCACCTTTTAGATCACCTTTCTAGCTCTTGAGGTTTTCATAAAAGTTATTCCTCTCACTAAGAGCTTCCTTTCTATGGTTTTATTTTCTTGAATAGAGGTATTTTGTGCTGTCTACAAAGTGCCAAAGTTGGAGAAATCAAGAACAAGCCCTATAAAGTGAAAGAGGTGAGCTTAGGCTTTAATTTGACCTATGTATTGTGAAATTTGGAGGATTTATGTGGACCTTTTCTTACTGCCCAAATTTTGGTCACCAAAGGTTTTTAGGGTTTCATCATACTTTGGTCATATACATGTAGTTATATGATGTTTAGGAAGCATATCAACCTAGTTTAGTGAATAAATTGTGAATTGGTGAATTGTTGCTTGGAGCCATAACTTTCAATTAGAACAAGGCATGAAGATGGAGTATAATTTTTCTGTTATTCAAGCCTCCAATGGATTCCTTGGGCCAAATTGTGTAGGAATATGTTGTTGGTATTGTGAAATCCCTTAATATTTTGATCAGTGTTGTTGCGCAATTTAATGGGTATACAGAAATAGTAAAAATATACTGTTATACAATTCTTGATTATATTACAGGAAATCCCTACAAGGTTTGTACATGTTACAATACAAATCCCAACTACAAAGAAAAACTAATAGATAACCAATAGAAAATTTTCTTGATCACGACCGGACCCTCAGTTGTCGATATCTGCTACTTTGCCCTCTAAGCCGCTTCCTCTAGCTGAATTAATTTTGAATTATGGAAAGGGTGAGATTAGTAACAAGTTATCAATCATATAAAATACGAAAAATAAACATGTATAGCAGCATATATGATGCAGTAAATAAAAATGCCGTGCACATGTCTGTCAATGTTCAAGATCAAAACGATGATTTTGTCAGGATCAAAATAATCGCCTGGTCCCTACTTGTCACATCTTGTCACATTATGATCACATCAATGTTTTGGAGAAGATGTTGTTATGTCTGTACTTGCCACATAAATGTTTTGAAGCAAGCATCAACTTGTCTGTACTTGTCATGCCACTCAACTGGGTCTGTAACACCTTACATTTACACTCGTTCTGATGAGTTTTACGTAGTGAACTCAAACCACTAAGCATTATTATTTTATAACCCTTTGTCAAATCCCAACCTCAAAATAGGATTCAAACCTGTAGTTGAGTGGGTTTTTCTGAAAATTTTAAAATCTTTTGTGGAAGCGTATTCTAGTGGTTCGCAACTTTGTTATTACTCATCAATTCTTATCTTTTCCCATTAATTTAATTAGGGCAATTCTCTGCTCAAACTTAGTTCATTCATTTACACATATAAACTATGTAGCCACATAAGGCTACTAAAGTGTCTAAGTTTTTTTTCTAAAATATATAGTACTAGACCCTTAAATCTTCGGTCCACTATCGTGTTCTCTTCTTGCACAACTTCCAGCATCCCACCTATGTCCACCTATCTAAATGGTTAGTTGTGGGAGGGTGAGATTCCAAGGAATATCAGTAGTAAACAATGCTAACAAATGCATACACGAAATGCTTTGTGCGTGAGATGCTTGCTCCCACAAATTCATGCCAATATAATGACATATATGCATACTCCATGTTTAACATGTTACACTAATGGCCATAGTATAAATAAAATAGAGCTTTACTCATTCACATATGCTTCATACAATTCATCAAAGAAATTAACACATCAATACACATATCAAGTTATGCAAGTTAGGAGAGTTCACTATCTTTTGGACTTTGTGTCCTCCTCTTGTACCTTGACCTTCTAACCATTGCTTCTTCTTTGTCACTTCATGGCCCTAGATAAGTAATGACATTATTAAAGCCATGAAAAGTGAATGCCTAATGGGCTAGATTAGCCTTAAAGGCTTACTTTCACCCGTTAGAGTTCTTGCTAATTACATTTGGCCCATTTCTTTCTCAAATTCGCATGGTAGTCAAAACTGCCAGCATTTTGACCAAACTTTGAAAAATTATAATTAATTCTATAAAATTATAATGAGGTGATTTAAAGTCCTATGTGAATCTATTTAAGTTTAATTTTTTGTAAAAATGCTTTTTTCTGACCAATGTCATCATATTTTCCCAAAAATTCGCCAAACCTTCACAGTTCCAGATTACCTTTTAGAAATAGGGCCTGAATTTGGAAAATCATATCTTCTAGTATATTTGTCCAAAAATTGAAAACTACATATAAAATTAAATACCTATATCTCTACTTTAATTATGGAAAGTTTCATAATTTTTAGACTAGTTTTGACTAATGAAAAACATGTCACAACTATACTGCTTCCAGAAAACAAATTACACAGCATCTACTTCACAACTTTCAAAAATTCCAAATTCATATACAAGCATCCAAAAATCATGAACACTTTCATACCTATACAATTTTTCCTTATAAATCCAATGAAACCATCAAAATTACAAAATTCTCACTTCTTTAACCACGTCTTGTTTAGAACAGAAGGTTATTGTTCTTAGGAAGATTATGTTGTTTTCTTGTTTTCTCTTGATTAATCACCTCCTTACCACTTCTAATCACATGATTAACCATTTAAACACTAAATGGACATGTTTAGAGAAAATTTGGGCAGCATTTCCTCTAGGTTTTGCTTCAGCCCATTTATGAAAATTAAGAGAAAATAAGACAATATCCACCAATAACAACATCAACAACATCAAACAAGCCAAGGGAATTAAGTTTTGGAGATTACCTCTTGATTCTTTCTCTTTCTCTCTCCTCAAAGTTTTTGACTCTCTCTCTACACTTAGTGAGAGAGGAACATGCCAGATTGAGAAACATGCCTCTTGAAATCTAGGTCGAAGGTCGATGAATTAGGGAGAGGTTATATTGCTGGATGAAGAAGGGGAAATAGGATGTGCTTCTGGAGAAATATAAAATATATGAAACAATTATAGTTGAGTTGGCCTAGATTCCATTTTGTCACCAAACAATGCCATTCAAGGTAAAGGAAGGGAAGAGAATATTAAGCACAAAGAAAGATAGCCGAATCCTTATTATATACTTGGTGTGTTTTTTATTATGTTTTTTTGTTTTCAATTAGGTTGTAATGTATGTTTTAAATGCTTTCATTTATTTTGGTAGGTTTCATATTAGGTTGGTTTTGTTTGATTTTACAAGGGATTAGTGGGTGTAATAATTTTGTGAAAAGTAACAGTGGTATCATATATAATGATATCCGAACAAGTGGTATCAAACTCATTTCGAGCAATACTTTTGTAATCCTAGGGTGGTATCATTTCACCCTTGATTTTTTTGAAGATAATGTTGGAAGCCTAAATATTACATTTTCTTAATGTCCAAAAAAGGTATTAGCTCTTTCAGAATAAATTGGAAGAAGTTCCTAAGAAAAGTGGAATCAAAATTGTTAGAAATAGGGAAAATTAAGGTTGAGGACCAAGAAAAAGTAATACTACCCTCGTCCTTACACTACTACAGAATCATCGATATATGACAGTTATTATAAACCATAAATCACAGTTTTGAACTGACATATATGCGGGTGCAATATATTACATAGAAGCGAGACCAAGTAGCTCAAAAACTCTCACATTTAAGAGTGTAGGACTGATCTCACATTGTCAAATTTTAAAGCTTTAACTTGGTACCACCTGCTCAATACAAAAATAGTAGAGGAACCTTTGATCATAATAATAAGGAGTTTTTAAAAAAAACATAATAACTTCACAAAAGCAATTTAAGTTCACCTTGAATGCTTTATCGTGTCGTGACTTTACAAAAGATGGTATTTACTTGATCATGTATGACTCTCTATACAACTGAACTAGTTTATTCATCACATTAATATTGATCTTTTAGAAGTAACTTCTGCAAATACCTCTATATTTTTTGGAAGTATCCACATCTTTAGAAGTTACTTCAAAAAGAACAATAGAGTAGGAACCATCAATCAAAGCAATGGGTTGTCAATTTCCTATAATAGGAAAGGAACCTTCGATCAGAGCAATAATGGGTTTTCTAATAAAACATAACTTCATAAAAGCAATTTAATGAGACCTTGAATGTTTTATCCTGTTGTGACTTCATAAAAGCAACCTAATCGGCTTGGTGGAACACTACAAGTAACAGGAGAGGAACCTTCAAAGTGAATGTACGAAGGATAATGAAAAATGGATTAGGGAAATTATAACTACCTAGCTAGGGCTCACAAACAAAAATGTGAGTTAGGGCAAGAGAAAGAAACTAATGCGGCAGTCGTTGAGAAGAGGGTCAAGTGTATTAGCTAGCGTAGCTATCTCTAAGAAGTCAGACGAAAACTTTTTATGGTAGGGTTTGACTGAAAATGACTCTTAATAGCCGGAAAAGACAACAAGAGTAGTAGAGCTATGATATTTGTGGGTATTGTACAAACAGACTAAGTGTCAAGTGTATGCTATTTCAGATGTTTAAATAGAAGAGGAATGGTAGGGTTTTTCGGGTTATCATGCCTAAGACTTTACATCATGATTCATTCGTAAGAACTTTTATTTATTTGTTTACATTTATCTCTGTTCTTTGTTAATAACCATGAGCTATGTTATATTTTAAAAAACAATTGGGCTAATAGTGCCCAGATAATTACATTTTAATATTTTATAAAAATAAAACAAAAAAATATCACCCTTTGATAGATTATCTAAGGTCTATTGCAAATTTTGGAACTTTTGTTTCCTTCAATTTAAATGAATCAAAATTTGCAACATACCTCACATCATCATGCTATTTGTTACTAGAGGAGTAGCTTGGATCATCTAGGAATATATCAGGATCATAGTGGCCAATCACATACTCATCAAGAATGATATTGGCCTTCTTGTTCATAGTCGACAAATATCAGGTCAGCCTCTCCATATCATGGTTAATGCGTTTTGCATGACATATTATTGCCTCCACTTGAGGGAACAGAGGATGTGGAGGCGAAGGTGGAGGCGGAGGAGGTGATAGAGGTGGTAGAGGAGGAGTAAGAAGAGGAGAAGGAGGTGGAGGTTGTAGAGGAGGAGGATGAAATCAAGGATTTTCTAGCAAATCTACAATATGGCGTTTCATCTTGAGACAATAAAGGAGGATGATGAAGAAATAGTACAAAAAACATAAGGAAATAGGGAGTTTAAATAGATTGAAAGTGACGAGTTCAAACCATCATTGCACACATTGGAAGTTGAAGAGGAGTAGTCACACGTAGTGATGGATCTTAAAGTGACGAGTTCAAACCATCAAAGCATGTTCAAAGTATTATCATTAGCATAGGGAAGGGGAATGGTTTCAAATCATCATGGTATTTGTTGTTTCATGATGGTTTTTGCGTAACAACCACCATTCTTGTGAGAAAAAAATATGATGGTTACTAATTACAACCGTTGGTATTCTAATAAGTAACGGGTTTTACTTCATAGCTGTTATGTATTTGAATTTTTTAATAATTTTTGGTAGTTGATTATGCAACCATCATTTTTCAAACAAAATAAAAAAAAGAAAATGTATATATACAAACTTAAAATAAAAAGTTATGGAGATGTTTTAAGAATTTGATGCATCATTAGATATTTCCTTCTCCAGTAACTTGTCCACCTTCTCGTTTAAAGAGCTAACAAAAGTGGTAAGTTCCTTGAAGCATTGGTCCATGCATCCTTGCTCTCATAGGTAAACCTAGACCATATGATGGAGCTTGTAAGTCATGCAGACGTGCCCTTCAATGCTTGTTAGTGCAGGGAGTTCATTACTTGAATTTTTCCCAGATGATAAATCAAAAGTTCTCTTGCGTTTGTCCTTGATTTTAGTGAAAAACAAAAGCTTGCATTTGATTATGAGAAGTTGAAATGAAAGTGGAGAAGTAGAGTTTAGTTTTCAAATGTTTATAAATGGAGATAGTTGCTTTTTAATAACCGTTAGGAATTTGAACTAGTATTCTAATAAGTGACAAGTTTTTTGTAATAACCGTTATGTATTTGACATTTTTTTAAAATTTTAATGCGTGCATAGTTGCATATATCAATCACCATATTACCAACAAAATTAAAATAGGTGAATTTAATTAGAGATTTATGAAAAGGTATTTTAAATAGGAGTAGTTAGGAAAAACATATCGTTTGAAAGTGTTACCTGACAGTTTTTTTAAGAAATATAATATTTCTTACTCATACTTCATGGTCAATTGTTATTACCGTTATGTTTTTATTTTCAATGATATTAGGATGAAAGACGAATCGTTTTTTTAGTGTTACATGACAGTTTTTTGGTAAAAACCATCATATTTGTCAAAATAAATGATGGTTATTAAATATAACTTCTATTTTTGTACTTTCGTGAATTCCACTTCACAATACATGACAGTATGTATAATTAACCATTAATTTTTAACGTTATTTATTCTTACACGACCTCCGCCTCACTATAACCGTTATTTATTAAGCGTTATATATGCCCGAATATGTAATAGTGTTACTATTAAAGCTCGTTGTAAAATTGTTTTCTTAAAGCTCGGTTACCAATACACTTAAATTAAATCTCAGGATAACTACAATACTATGGCGAAATAGAAAATATCTAAACCCGAAGGTCTACTATAGTAGAAAAATTTCCATTTTTACTTTTCAAGCATCAACTACTATTATCAAAAGTTTCTCAATCAAATTGAAGCTAACCATCATAGAAAAGAATTTAACTAGCTCATTTGAAAACGCATATCATGGTGAAAAAGGATTTAAACCACTTAAAGGACTTATCCATGATAGAAAAGAGACCAACTAAACATTTAAAAGTCTATCATAGATTAAAAAAAACTCTTCTCATCATTTTGCAAACTAAACCCTCAACACACTTGGGCCTTGAGCTTCTTGAGCCCAGAATATTACATTCAATTATAAGTCCAAATAATGAAACCATATTTCACATGACATCAAAACACATTTCTAACATTAGGAAATATCAAAATATGCACTTGTGGATCCACAACATTATTTAACAAAATCTTTAAAGGCCTATGGCCTTATACTAGCTCACTAGCTAGGTAATCAATAGTATAAGAGTAAATCAGAGTTTACAAAATATGGGCCCTATGAGTGGTAGTATAGGTCAATCTAAACACATAAATAAATAGCAGAGGCTATACAAGTATAAGGAGCTAACTAACCCTCCAAAACTCTCCCTCACGTTCCCGTACGGGAACTATCACATGAAAAATATTAAGAGCAACGGGGTAAGACAAAAGCCTCAATAACCAAAATTCCAACTCATCGTACATACAACCATATGCTAGTGAGGTGTCAAGTGGGACAAAAAATAACAATACATATAATGTCATTGAAATAATCTCATAATCATACACTTTAACTCATCCAAATCTCTCCCAAATGAGGTATACAAACATAGAAGCCTAAGAAGGCTTGTCAAGTGGGATGGAAAATATCAATACATATAATATCATTCTCATAATCTCATAATTATACATAATAACTCATTCAAATCCCTCCTAAAGGATGTATGCAAACATAGAAGCCTAAGAAGGCCTATCAAGTATGATGGAGAATATCAGTACATATAACATCATTCACATAATCTCAAAATTATATACATTAACTCATTCGAGTTTCTCCCAAAGGAGGCTTGCAAACAGCCGAAAAAGGCCTATCCCCAAAATTATAGAGAGGTATACACAAGCCACAACGCCTATTCCTTTCTCTTAAGGACGAAAAGAGCTATAAGAGCATGTCCTCCTCTCTAGGAAAAATGAGCCATATAGGTCTACCTTAATTGGAACGAATAATCAACCCTATGTGCACTAATGGGAAGTCTTATCATGTGATAGTATTTTTCTCACACAAAGCCACAAGGGCCTACTCCTTTTTCTTAGGAACGAAAAGAGCTACAAGAGCATGTCCTTCTTTCTAGGACGAATAAACCACGAAGGCCTATCCCAATAGGGATGAATAACCAACCTCATGTGCACCAATGAGAGGTTTTATCACGTGATAGTATTGTATCTATTCTCTCTTCACCAATCACAATCAAACCTACGAACATCACAATATCAATAATACATAATGATTATCTCATGATTATTCTTGGTGATGATCTTACAAACAATATTCAAGATAAAACATCTTTTCAACACTTCACATTTTCTTTTCAAATCCAAAGTCCCATAAGACAATTTTCTCCAATCAAGAATATAACATGCCAATAGAAAATACATATCTCATTCCATTATTTCATATTACTTGAAAAACTTTAAAATATGAAAAATCAAGAAGAGAAGAGTATAATCAAGTTAGAATCACTTGTTTTGATATTTAGAAGCTCAAATATACATAGCAAACCCTAGAAGAGAAAAATGGTTTCACCTTCTCCCAAACTCTGATTTTTGAGTCTGAAAACAATGTTATATAACAGCATTTTCACACATTCGTTGTGGGCTCGCTACCACGAACCCATAGCGAATGGCCTAAAAATATCACCCATTATGTGACAATTTTCGCTGTGGATTTGCTATGGCGAACTCATGACGAATAACCCAAAATGAGAATAGCTTATGTGCTAAATTTGTTGTGGGTTCGCTGTGGCAAATCCATGGCGAAATAGAGGTAGAAAGGTATCTAAAATCGTGACATTCCCCGTAGGGTCGCTGAAGCAAATCCATGGCGAAAATGACACCCAAAAAAAGCAACCTTAAACTTGCCTCCTTTACACCTTTACTCCTTAATAAATCATATGATCAACTATGTCCAAGCTCAATTAACTATAAACCTCTAAGTTAAGAAATTCAGGATGTTACACTCGTTCGCAGTGTAATTTATCAACCTCTATCACTAATGTATTAACCTCGAGAGATTAGAAAGATAATTTGGGTGTTTAAAAAAATACATATCATATTAACTAACTTATAACTAACTTCCTTAATGTAATCAAATTAAGTAAATATGTCTTATATTAAGGACCGGATGGAATAATTAGGACCATCAACATTTTATTGTTTTAAAACATTCTTATTATTTTGCAAAAAAAAAAGGTTATTATTTTTAGTTTATAATTGAACAATAATGTACTGTTATTATATCTCTTTTTAAAACTAAAAAAATAAAATCTATACTCTTCAAACACAAGCAAACTTTCCCAATAATAAAATACCTGAGACCCCATTGTCATTTTACTATTCCACGAACATTAGAGATCCTTCTAAGAAGCTTTAAAAGATTATCTACTTAAACGTGTCTTCGATCTGCATTTTTAACGTAGTTAACTTCAGTGGCCACCTCTTGCAACAATATTGTAGAATTTAAAATGCAGTTCATCAAAATAGAGTTGACCAGTATAACTGAATTGTCTAAAACCATCTCAATGAATTACAAACTCAACAGCCATACTTGGATTGTATGGATGTGTGTGTATATAGGATTATAGGTTGACTCACGTATGTCTATGATCATTTTCCAATTCGATATGTAAATTATGCAAGCTATAAGTGAAAAATAAAGCCTCTTTATGTTGTTTAAGATAGAGTTCACTTTTCAACATAACGGGCTTATTTGAGATAAGCATAGGAAGCCTTATAAGTCAATCAATACTAAAAAAAAAGCTAGTTGGATGAAAAAGATTATGTCAAATAAACTTTTTTTTTAATAAAAATATATCAAAACATAAATCACTTTATGTTAAGTAACTTTTATCCCAATTTCAATTTGTCAAAATCAGTTGGGATAAAAATCACTTTTATCAATATTAATCCGAACAAGCCATACATACATGGTGTTGTTGCATAAATCACTGCTTCAAGAGGAAGTAAGGTATCACGAGGCCTAAAAGTTTAAGTTTCGTTGCTCTCTGAATGAAATTCATTAATATTTTTGTGCTTTCAATTTTTTGGGTGAAATCTAACTTTGAAGCTTTAATCCTAACTACAATAATATATCCATATTCCAGTCCAATCTTTCTACTCTCTTGAACTCAGCTCCAGGCAGAAAGCCTCTTCTTTCTTTGTTTTCTTTTTTTTTTTTTTTTAATATGAAGATGTGTATTAATATCTCATTTCCTGAACTTTTGGGAACCCGCACTAGTTAGAAATGAGACCGTATTTAATTTCATCTGAGAAGTTACCAAAACCGTATTTGACAGTAATTATGATTTTAATACTTAACATGGTTGTAAAAAGTTCAAACTCCTGTTTAATTACTTTAAAGAGAAAAAAAATCTAACTATTCTTAATTTTTCTTAAACAAATAGAGACATGAGTTACATCATCATTTTGATTTCATTTAGACACTACCGAACAACTAGAATCATTCAGTAGGACAAGAACCTACCCAACCATATTATCATAGGCCTCAAAATTACTAGTACAAGCAAAGCCAAACAAAAACAAGATAAATATATTTGAACTTGCTAAACCAACCCATCAGCTCTCAGTTTTCTGAACAATGATAGGTAAGATTTGAACAATCAAACCTGACATTAAGAAACCATGTTCCTTTTACCCTATTGTAATTTTAAGGAAGGTAGGCCGACAAAGCTATCTTTAACTTTATGGCAGGTAGGATATGGAAAAAAAACGTTGTCATCAACAAATCTACTAAGCTCACACAGGAAACTTCTAACCTCAATTTAATCGGCTAAAGAAGCAACATCATACAATATTTATATGAATCACCAATGGTCCCAGGTTCATCTAACCCCATAAAAATGTATAGCAAAGTTTGTCCACAAGTGCCTCAAAAACTTCCAAACCAAACCCTTTGTAGCATATGGCATCCTTTTATCATATTCTTATTCAATGGGGACTGAAACTACATGAAAAAGCTGTAAATGCATAGGTTGATGGACAAAAAATACAGAGTCTAACAAACATCAGGCAGAATCTGCAACCACAGTACCAACATGGGTATTCTGGAAGAATCAAAAAGGGAATAAATGAGAATGCTTGAATATAATTTTGGTTGAACATATTGCACTTACCGTAATATCTGATGACTTGGTTACTTGACCAAACTATAATTAAAGCAAAGGACATATTATTTAGTATTGACTGATCAAAGCTTGTAGACTTCAATGTTCTGTAAACTTGCCTTTTGTGATTTCAATTATCGTTTACCATTCCTCCCATTTGTCTTCTAAGCTCATAATAGTCTGCTTTCTGTTGCTCCACAATCTTCCGTATCTTGGGATCGAAGAAGCGATCACGGACATATTTCCTCTCTTCAGCTTGTATCTCCCTAACTGCACTAGGATATGGGTTTGGAGGAGGTTTCTTCCCTTGAAGACGGGCAATTTGTTTCAAGCGAGTATATGCTTGCTTCTTTGCTGTCACCTCTGCCCGGTATTCTCTCTATGAAGCAGAAAAGCCAAGCAAATATTAGAGGAGTAAAGGGAAAAACATATTGCAGAGATTACGTTCAGCAAAATAGGAACATACATCAGCTACTGCCACTGCTTGTGCCTCAGTAACCCCCTGCTCTGTTAATTCAAGAACCCTTGAAGCATAGACCCGAGATGGAGGGGGATCAAAAGCAGATATCCTGTTGAAACATTAATCATATATATATGAATGAGCGATATAATCACTGCATTTAATTTTTCACTTTCATCATTACCAATTAAATATTTAGGCAGGTCTATACCTCATTTAAGAAGTCTTGCAACATGAAGGAAACATAGATTTTTTTTTCATAATGAGAAAAATCTCAACTCAAAGTGTGACCAAGTGCTTTGTATGTATGTAAGAGGAATTTTGTCTTGACTTGTGAAAAAATACTTAAAAAGGCACTTTTCTATGCTTCGCAAACAAGCACTAAGAAACAATGAAACCTAGATTTTCCTTACTTTTGGCAAGCATAAAATACTACAACAACAACGAAGCATTTATCCAACTAAGTGAGGTCAACTATATGGATCACACGCCACCATTGCGCTCCACCAAAAGAAAATATTTGAATAGGTTATTAACCAAAAGATCTCACTCTATAACCTTATTAAGTGTTCGTTTCTATCTTCCTTGATCTCTTTTTATAGGACTCCATACTACTTGATCAATCCTCCTCATCGGGGCAATCAATGACAAGTTTAAAATAAGACACAGATATTCAATTGAGGAAGTCTTAGCACTTGAATAAAACATAAAAAACTGATACACAAGTTTGAAGCTTAAAAGGATTTATTTGCAGGTAGAAGAATACTTGAAGCCTATGCCAACGACAGAAAAATATACAAGAAAGCAGAGTAGACTGTGTTGAAACAGAGACTCAAACAAAATATTGTTCAAGCAGCTCAATGATGAGCCCCTAAAATATATTTTATCAGCCAATATAGGTTACAATATGATTGAATGCTCATAAATTAACTCATTCCACCAAAAAGGAAGATCTACAAAATTGCATAGAGAGAATAAAAAAGAACTAAACTTACACTTTCCATCCTTTTTTCTTGGAGAGGAACTGAAACTATAATCCACTCAAAAAATAGATCCTAATAATCATTTTATTTGTCAAACTTCTAGAAGGAGATATAAGATATAGAACAGTGGAGACTGAGACATCATCCTAGAGCCAGAAAAAAGGGCGTGAAAGACAGACATGCAGTTTTAAAATGTAAAAATATTGTCCAATCCTCATATGTATCAAACAGAGACATCCTTACAAACCTCATGAGCAGATCACCATTGGAGGCTGATAGTAGTCTAAGAGCATATTTTTGTGGTTACAATACCAATAAATGACGGGATTAGTTAGATTGATAGCATTTGTTAGGCTGTTATTATGATCAAGTCCAGCTGGACACTGTCATTCTGGGCATATCCTGCATACAAGGGCCATGGTATTTATGTAAGCATTGTGAAGAGAATGACAAAGTTAATTGTGGAAAATTTTATAGTAAGTGGTATAAGAGCTGGCTTCATTTGTGCACATGTATAAGGTAAGAGTGGTGCACAGTGGTGACAGAAATGCATCGTGCAGGAAAAGAAATCCAAGAAGCCAAGGAGGAGCCACCAAAGAAAGTAGTAGCAAGTATTATGAAAGTTGAAGAATATAAAATTCATAATGGAAGCAATAAGAAAACCTAGATTCAAGAATCTATCTCGTGGATTCTGGTTTTCACTGGTTGGAGAACACTCAATCAAGATTTGCAAAAGAGGAGGGAAAGTGGGTTTGTTGGTCAAATGAGTTGAGCAGTGCAGAACAAGAGAGATGGGAGGTCTGCACCTTGTATGAAGCATCTTTCTTCTGCATTGTCATGTTGGAGAATATTCAGTCCGCACCCCATGGCTGTGTTCATTGGAACCCAATCACCGGTATTTGACATGTTGCACATGTGGAGGAAAAAGTAAGACAGCTAGCATGCATATTCTCTAAGTTCCAGAGGTGTTGTGAACTTCTTAGGATCAGAAGCAAAAGGAAAGGTGCAGTAGAGATTGGACTATTGGTCAAACATATCAGCTAGTCACTTTAGCTCCAATCCAAAAGAACAAATGGGCCCGAAAAATAAGGCCTTGGATAGCTACCAGCAATTGGCTCTATTGTATTACTTTTCATGCTTTTGAAAGAGACATAAATCCCAAGTTGCAGAATAGGAGTCTCAGGAAACTAAAATAAATTTTGATTTTATTCTTGAACTCTCCTGAACTTTTTCACTGTATCTTTGAAATTTGGAAATATCCAGATCCTGAGGACAAGGATGTTTTCTCATGGGGTAGAAGTTTTATAATACAAATGATGGGAAGGGATTAGTTAGATTGTTAGGTTGTTATTACAGTTAAGTGCAGCTGGGGATTTTTATCCTGGGCCTCTTGACTGGATACAAGGGCCATGGAATTCAAGTAACCATGATGAAGAAAATAATAGAGTGAATGGTGGAAAACCCTTCTTTCGATGACTAATAGTGGAAAATTCTGTACCAGGCATGGAAATGCATTTGGATATACAGGGATTTTATTCTGATCAAATATAATTTAAAGGAACAAGACCAACATTCAGAAGTTCATAGAGCTCATTTGTCTGGTCCTTAACATAATAAGCATTTGTGTAGGAGATGACTTGAACCTGACTACAAAAAGGTGACACAAAAACAAAACCAACTATGACATGAAATTGTAGTTCTGGGGACCAAAGAGAAACACAAATCCATGACACATCTGTATTTTATAAGTGCATCCTATCCGGTAATATCAGTGGAATTTTGTCTTTTGTAATATGTTAATAAAGGCTACTATCAAAAAAAAAAAAAAAGTACAGGCTGATGTAAATATAGCATGGGTAGAATTGCAAAATTCAAAAAGTTTATACCCAAGAAAGAAACAAGACACAAATAAAGCTCACTCAGAGAGATAATAGTGCAAATGAGAGGAATACAATTCCAGTTATCCATGCCGAAGCACCATATATTGATGAAGATCATAACTTTTTGTTCCTGTTCTACCACAAATCAAATTTGATATGAATAAATTAAATTTTAGACCATCAGTGTTCAGTAACAATTTCTCATGAAAATGCTAGAGCATCACACAAAAACCAAATCATTACAATATGCGTATCTTACAGAACAACATAAAATAAAGGATTAGATACTAAAGGTTGTAAATGCAGACAGTAAAGAAATAGAAAGAAAGAGCATACTTGATGGCATCATAGTATTTTGAATCCGGATATTTCTTATAAAACTTCTTTATGTAAACATCCTCCGGAAGGGTGATTGTTTTAATTTTCCCTTCAGGTCGAGGAAATGTTGCCGGCGGTGCTCTGTTAAACACAATAAAATGAAATATCAGAGAATTCCTCATTCTTCTAAAAAATAAGAAACAAGGCAGCATAGACATTAAAGCTGTCCTTGTATCCTCTTGACCAAAGTATGGAAATTCAACAAAAACACCACACGATACAATTGTTCATTGAAACAAACAACACAACGGCAATTTACACCAGAAACAACAAAACAAAAGGCAAAACAGTAGCCATTCGAGCTAAACCAAAAACAAAAAGAATTCAGAAGATAAGACCAGAAACAAACTCATTTCTAGTTAACTCCTTATCGAGCTCAACTACCCTAGAATGACAGAAATTAGTGTATTCATAAGAAAGATTCCTGCATTTGTTAAACTTGAACAGACCTTTATTACAATACTCAGCACCAAACACAATGTAATACTTACACTGGTAATTGCAGTTTTTTTTTTTTTTTTTTGAAAGAAAAGATCAATTTCCAATGATGAAATTGAAATGAACAATGCTCCTTTCTATTAGACTCAAAAACTAGATACAAGAAAAAGATGCAAAACAGGCTTCGCCTACCAAAATTTCATATGCGAATTTTCAACCAAACCCCACTCCATTTAGTCATGATTCAAAAATAACAAAATGACTCTGAAATCCAAGATGCTGAATTAAAAGGACAACAAAACGCTTGGAACCATTTAAAGACAAACCCAAAATGAAGGATAGCGAACGAAAAAGATGACACATACTGCTCCATGGCTTTGAGCCATAGGGGTTCAGTCTGGGCCAAACCCTTAACGAGCTTTCTGGTTCGACAAAACAAATCTCCTCTCATAAACGACATTGCTGCTGCTTCTTTCTTCTTCGGCTCGCTGTGTTACTTGTTCACAGCAGGCCAGCAGCGATCCTCCAAAACTTGCACGCACTGAACTGCACGGCGTCGTTTGGAATTTGTTTTATGGGCTTTGTTCGCTCTTAGTAAGATGAGCATATAAACGGCCCCCGACCCAAAGAAAGTTACCCGTGCCCAAAAAAACAAAACAAAAAACCTTATCATACCCAATTTAAATAAAAAATCATTTTTAAAAAATGTAGTACAGAGATTATTATTTACAGAAAATCCCAAAAGTATACCTCATGAATTTCTAAAACTCCAAATTGTCATTGAACATAAAAAAGAGACAGATAAAGTAGAGGGTACGAATCTAGAATTTTAAAGTGTTAAGTGTTTTTTTCAAAATTGTCCCTCACTAACTACACTTGTTAAAAGTAATGATAAATGTTGTCTTTTGTTGTAATGTGAATGACGACATTCATAAAAGTATTTACCTTTTCAATACCGCTATTTCTTATGTAGTAATGAGGAGTAATTTTGTAAAAGACCAACACTTCAAAATCTCTAATTCCTAATTTTCTCCCTATTTATCCTTTACTTTATGAGAAAACTTTAAAAAATACAAACAAAATTGACAAAGGACAAAATGGTTTGGTAAATTGCTGAAATCCCGAATCAGACCGCTAGTAGGAATTTGGGATTTAAAATTGTGAGTAAAAGACGAGAATGCCCTAAATGAAGTGATAGGCTATAGTCCTATTTTCCAGAGGGCTGCCTCAACCACGGGGAGAATATTGCCGACACCCTCTGAAAACAGGTGTAACATCCTAAATTTTAGTCACCAAAATTTTGTTATACCTTAGTGGTATTAAAGGAGATAAAATGGTAAATTAAAGAGCACATTAAGTAATAAAACAAGGCAATTAGAGGTCACACACACAACATAGTTATTTGGTAAACAAGTTAGTGATGTTGCTATTGAGTTTCCCTGTAAGGAAATCGTATTGTGTGACATTTTTAAATAGACAAATGATGTCCAAAGATTGTGAAACTTTCCAGAATGAAAGTAGACTTATCAAGCTTTAATTTTGGTATGTCATATAAGTCATTTGAAGCTATACGCAAGGAGATATGTATTTTTAAAGTTAGCCTAGTAAACTGGCAATTTTCTGTGGCAGCGTCCAAAAATGGAAATTCTGGAAATGTTGAGCTTCCATTTGGCAAAAGGCTATATTTTTCCTTGGAAATAGACTTAACGAGGGTTACAAAAGCACAACAATTAGATATATATACAATTAGATATGAATTTTCAAAGTTGACTGAAAAGCTGGAAATTACTGGAAAACCTACGAAAATGACAATTTTGCCTTTAAAACCCTCATTGGTGGCTGTCAAGGGTAATCTAGTAATTGTAGTGTGATTTTGTCAAAAATGGATTCCACACGTGAAATTGTATAGGAATAACCCAGGTCATAATTTTGAAGAAGTACAATTATACCGGCTATAAGGAAATTAGATCGGATACCCTAGGGGATTTTTGGTAATTTGGCTCCTTGAGTAAAGATAACCAATTTATGAGTTTTAAAATAAGATATAAATGAGTAATAACTCATTTGTTATCAATTTGGGAATTTTAGGATTTGATATTTTCCCGAGCCAGACGAAAAGTTAGAGGACTAATAGTAGCTAGGCTTTAGAAAGGAGTCTAAGTAGTAACTCTATCTCTCATATTCTATGTGAATATTAATATACATTGTTTGTCATGTTCTGTACAATGAGTTGCATGTGGTGTGATTACTTACTGGGTGTGGGACAAGCAAGATTCCACCCCATGGGACAAGCAAGGTACCATGTGGCCAGATGGACCCAGTTGAGTGGTTTGATATGCAAGGACAGGTGGATTCTTGTTCTAAATTATTTATGTGATCATATTACATAAGTGGATTCTTATGTACAAGATTTATTGGTGTGATCATATTATATAGGTGGATTCCTATATATGAGATTATAATTTGTGCACATCGAGAACAAGTGATCATTTTGATCTGGACAAAATCATTGCTTTGTTCCTAAACATTGTCAGACATGTGCTTGGCATTTTGATTACTGCATCATGATAAATGTAGCATTGCATGTTTACTTTTCACATTTTACATGATTGATAGCCTGTTACTACTGAGATTCGTATGAATCTCACCCTTTCCATAATTCAATATTAATTTAGCTAGAGGAAACGACTTAAAGGGCAAAGCTGTAGTAGAGGCAACTGAGGGTCTAGTGTCGATCAGGAAATTTTCTATTGGTTATTTGTCTATCGTTTGTTGTATTTAGAATTTATTTTGTAACCAGTACAAACCCTGTGGGGGATTTTCTATAATGTAATCAAAAATTTTATATTAGTGTATTGTACTATTTTTGTAAGCCCATTGAACTACGTGTGGATATTTTGATAAATGTCAAAATATTAAGGGGTTTGACATTTTTGGTATCAAAGCATGCGGCTTTGACAATGACAGAATAGTATATTGATATGACATTGATTACGTTGTAATGAGAAATATAAGCGGAATAAGGTGACATAAGAGTAAACCACCGCTACCGGTGAATTTTCCTCAGAGGATCAGAGGATATCTGGAGGGTAGTTAGGACGACTATATTAAGTTGGGAGTGGTTTCAAGAACATTGTGACCTCCAAGGAGTAGATACAACAAAAGTCAGAATACGGGCCCAACCCAGACCATAGTCGACAGTCAAGTCATCTGCTGATGATGCAGAGCAATTGCTGTCAGTCGGATCCATACAAGGTTACCAATTCTAGAGCAGAACTCGTATGCTTGGGATATGATCTGTAGCCGGGTCAGGAATTGATTAGATGTATCATGATTATATTTATACGGGCTCTCCGTGATCAGGATACTCCGACCCCCAGTATGCACAGCATGTGCATGATATTAACACGCTGTACCAGAAGCAGAGATTACACAAGTATAGAGTTCCCAAACAAGGAACATATCCGTATAATACTGGATTTCTTTTTCTACACTGCATTTTGGACACAGAGGAGGAATGACTTTAAAAAGTAGGATTCACATGATAACTGTATGGAGTTGGTGGAACATATGACCGAGCATATATTGAACTATATGTACCTGTACTGAAAAATGATTCATACATAGTATTTGGTTGCCTGGAGATGGTTGACCTGACTAAATAAGACGAGGGGAATCTAGGAGTACCGATACTCAGAAGTGGTTGGAGTCAATACCAGCATTTTTGCACCAGTACATTAAAGTTAATCCTGCTCAGCCCAGGGAAATGGAAGGATGAGTTATCTCCTGGGAAGTTGTTGAAAATGTTAAGTCATGAAATGTAAAGGAGTAGGAACATATTGTACAGTTACTTATGGGCAGTGTATTACCACAAGTCCTTCTTAAACTGCCGAAAAGTCTTGCAATGTGTTATTATTGAGGTATCTGTGTGATTAGAAAGAGTTGATCATAGGACAACACCAATGGGTAGAGTTGCTTAAAGATTTTTGCTTGGAAGTTGAAATACTATCAAGAAAAGGGCTGATGTAATTGCAAATACATTAAGCAACAAGACAGTGTAGGCTACAGCCCTAATGATGCAAAAGTAGAGAACTGGTTGAAAATCATAAGGATCTCAATCTGTTTAATCGGATTTTAATCTATGACAATGATATTAGTTTAGCAAAGCATGGTCTAAGAACAACAATAGCAAAAGTTTAGAAACTTTTGCTTTCATATTTGATGTAATGATTATGTATATATGAGTATACTCATAAGCATATACGAGTTGAGAAAATACAATAGATAAGAAAACCTATTAGGTCAGTATGTCCATAGGCCATAAGACCTTATGAACAAACAAGGCAGGGTCATAAGACCTATAGTGTAGCCCAAATTTTAAGAATTTAAGTAGTGACTCGGGGCATGAAACTTCAGAAATGAATCAATGCAAGAGAGTACAAGCAGTAACTTAAAGAAGTTGTGACACCAAAGGATGATGAAACGATAAGTTCCAAAGCAATAAGGCCCGTAAGAACGATTTGCACAAGAAGTTACCCAGGTTGTAAGACCTTGGGGGTATTCAGTGGTAAATAGGCAATGTGCCCTATGATTTTCTAGGAACTATGTGTTTTGTGATTACTAAATGATAATGGATTGACTGTTGCTGGATGATTTATTCTGGCACGCTTCATAAACAGTATATAGACGTATGAACGACTGGATAACAAAATTGAGAATTTGAAATGTGCTCAGAATAGTTGTAAGATTGTATATATGGTTATAAATCCCGATATACATTCAATATAGTTGTGGGACTGGAAGCCCAAAGACCATAAATCAATTGGACCAATATGTCCTTAGGCTGGAAAATCGAAAAACACTTAGATTGTGACGAGAAAAAGCTAGATACAATAAAACTTGGCCTACAAACTTATGAGGAGCAAAAGCACTGGTATGGTATTGGACCAAAGAGTCCAGGCAATGTGTTACATACTCCTATAACTTGCACAGGAAGAGATAGACTGAGATATGAAAAGGACGGGATGAGTAATGGGAAATAACTCCCAAAAGCATAGTAAAATATATACAATGTCCAAAATTTTGAGAACGAAATTTTATTGACAGGGGGAGAACTATAACATCCTAAATTTTAGTCACCAAAATTCATTTATATCTTGGTGGTATTAAAGGAGATAAAATGGTAAATTAAATAGCACATTAAGTGACAAAATAAGGCAATTAGAGGTCATACACACAACATAGTTATTTGGTACACAAGTTAGTGATGTTGTCAGTGAGTTTCCCTGTGAGGCAGTCGTGTTGTGTGACATTTTTAAATAGGCAAATGATGTCCAAAAATTGTGAAACTTTTCAAAATGAAAGTATACTTATCAAGCTTTAATTGGATAGATCATATAAGTCATTTGGAGCTATAAACAAGGAGATATGTATTTTTGAAGTTAGCCCAGTAAACTGGAAATTTTCTGTGGCAGCGTCCAAAAATGAAAATTCTGGAAATTTTGATCTTCCAGTTGGCTAAAGGCTATATTTTTCCTTAGAAATAGACTTAATTAAGGTCACATAGCCTTTGGAACTACACCAATTGGATATATATACAATTAGATATGAATTTTCAAAGTTGACTGAAAAGCTGGAAACTTCTGGAAAACCTGCGAAAATGACAATTTTGCCCCTATAACCTTAATTGATGGCTATCAATGGTAATCTAATTATTGTAGTGTGATTTTGTCAAAAATGAGATAAAAAAATAGATTCTATAGGTGAAATTATATAGGAATAGCTCAGGTCATAATTTTGAGGAAGTACAATTATACTGGGTATAAGGAGAATTAGATCAGATTCCCTAGGGGCATTTTGGTAGTTTGGCACCTTGAGTAAAGATAATCAATTTATGAGTTTTAAAATAAGATATGAATGAATAATAACTCATTTTTTATTAATTTGGGAATTTTAGGATTTTCATATTTGCCCAAACTAGACGAAAAGTTAAAGGACCAGTAGTAATTAGGTTTTGGAAAGGAGTCCAGGTAGTAACTCTATTTCTTATATTCTATGTGAATGTTAATATGCATTGTTTGACATGTTCTGTGCAATGAGTTGCATGTGGTGTGATTACTCACTGGGTGTGGGACAAGTAAGGTACCACTCCATGGGACAAGCAAGGTACCATGTGGCCAGGTGGATCTAGTTGAGTGGTTTGATAAGTATGGACAGGTGGATTCCTATTCCGGATTGTTCATGTGATCACATTACATATGTGGATTCCTATATATGAGGTTTTATTAGTGACATAGGTGGATTCCTATGTACGAGGTTATGATTTGTGCACGTCGGGAACGGGCGTTCATTTTGATTCAGACAAAATCATCGCTTTGTTCCTTAACATTGTTAGACATGTGCTTGGCATTTTGATTGCTGCATCATGATAAATGTTACATTGCATGTTTACTTTTCACATTTTATATGATTGATAGCATGTTACTTCTGAGATTCGTATAAATCTCACATTTTCCATAATTCAAAATTAATTCAGCTAGAGGAAACAGCTCAAAGGGCAAAGTTGTAGTGGCCGACAACTGAGAGTCTGGTGCTGATCAAGAAATTTTCTGTTGGTTATCTGTTTGTCATTCATTGTATTTAGAATTTATTTTATAACCAGTACAAACCCTGTGGGGGATTTTCTGTAATGTAATCAAGAATTTTATATCAGTGTATTGCACTATTTCTGTAAGCCCATTAAACTGCATGTGAATACTCTGATAAATGTCAAAATATTAAGGGGTTTGACAATAGGACTATAGCATGTCACTTCATTAAAGGCATTCTCATCTTTTGCTTACAATTTCAGATCCCATATTCCTACTAACGATATGATTTGAAATTTTAGCAATTCACCACACCATTTTATCCTTTGTCAATTTTGTTTGTATTTTTCTGAAATTTTTCTTTTATTTATTTTCATGAATTTTTGAGAATTTTGAAGTTCGTAAGATATTTTCTTAAAATTTTTCCTTATATTTATGAGAATATTGGGGAAAATCCCCCGTTTAAAGTTAATTGGTGAAGAAGACCTAAATCAAAGTATTAGTAATACTATGTATATATAAAAATTTATCATGTCCTCTTGAATAATTAAATTTCAAATGGTGACTTTTCCCCATTTTTTTCTATATTTATTTTAGATTTTACAAAGTATAAAAATAATTATTTTTAAGAAAAAAATATTTAAAAAATAACTTTCTAGAACTTTGTTTATAGAAATGAGCTTTAAACAAACAAAAATTATTGTTGGAATTGGACAAAAGAGAATATACAACTAGAGCTGGGAATTAGGATAGGGCTAGCTCTTGACGGGCCAAGGCCTAAAAGGGTCGGCCCTACAGGGCTCGAGGAAAGAAAAATTGATGTTTTTCAAAGCCCAGCCCAAAAGCGTCAGGGTCGGCCCTCAGGGCTAGAAGTCATTTTCACAAAATTTAACTATACGTTTACACATCTCATGCAATAAAATAAATACAGTTATTAATTCATAATCAAAGGTAAAAAATATTGTGTACAAGTAATTTATAGCCTCATACAAAGCATAAGAAGGCAAAAAGCTAAACACTCTAAGCAACATGATTATGAAAACTATTGTTTTCATATTCTTCGCTACTATCCTCAATTTCAAGGAATTTTGATTGTACTTCACTTTAATTAATAGACTGTGTTTAAGGGGTAAAAATATCAAGAATTAGTAAATTACCATCATATGTAAATTTAGCAATTTTTAAAGTTCTTATGGAGGAGTCAACAAGGGCATGAGTAGGAAGGGTAGTAAAATTAAAACAAAAAACAAAGCTAAAGGGCCTAACGGGCCGGTCCTCGGTGTAGGGCCGGCCCTACAGGGCCTTCGGCCCTCCAAGGCTGGCCCTTTTAGGCCCGACTTCCTTTTAAAGCTCCATTTTTCAAGCCCTGCCTGTGATTTAAAAGGGCTCAAAAGGGACGGCCCGACGAGCTCGGCCCGATTTCCCGGCTCTATATACAACCCTGTTCCTTCGAATCGCTGATTGATTATCAAAGAAAAGCCATGTCACTGCAATTAGATTTATCTTCTTGTTCGACCGGAGGACGGGGGAAACTTTGTAATCCAAATAATCCTCAACTATGATTAAAACTAACTTTCTACAAAGACCTGATTGAACCCAAATTCAAGCATGAAGCTAAAGCTAAATGAATGAATAAATATAGGAACCTGCTTCGTAGAAAAGACGAATACTGGTGGTGATTAGAAACTGGAAGAACTGCCGGGGATTGTGAGATGTGATGGTGGATATTAGAGACTGCCGAAGATCGAGACGCGTGACGGCCGATGCAGCACAGATGACGGAGCAGGTGGGAGGGATCTAAATGCGGGGGTGTAATGGGGCTAGGGTGACGTGTTTAAACCTTAAAAAAATGAAAAAAAAAAGATAAAATATATACTTATTATACTACTCTTATACTTTCCTTTTAATGGGAAGAAAAGTTAGAAGGACGTTGTAAAATAAAGAGAAGAGAAAACTAGAAAAATAATGTTATCATTCATTTTATTTGGATGAATAAGAGAAAATAATGAGGAAAGGAAATGAGTACCTATTATAATCACTCAAATGCCTTTATTATATTCGGCAAAAAAAATGCCTTTATTATAGATCGTTAGAATAAAAAATTAAATAATTTAGATTAGGACTTATTTTTAAGATAAAAAAATAAAAATAAAATTTATGAAATTAATATAATAAAAGGAAATAAATAAAATGTATATAAATTATCCAATATTATTAATAAAATGATAATAGGTTGGGTTGTATTTAATTATATAATTCATTATTGTTGTCTTTGTTTGGGTCTTCATCAAACGTGGGATCAGTAGTCAAATGGAAGAGTACATTGGGTCCTCTCCTCAATAGGTATAATGATTGTGTATCTTTACCCTTCCAAGCCAAACCAAGTGGCAGATTCGACATTGTACCCGTGAATTTCTAATCTCTTTCATTTTTTATTCTCTGGAAATTTGTATCTTGAATTGGATTATTTGTCTATTTTTTATTATTCTTATTAATTCTGTAGTTTACTCTTTGAAGTGCATCTTCCACCTCAGAAGTTCATTTTTTGAAGAAAGATTCTTCCTGACACCTAACATTTGTTTAACTTTATTGAAGCGCCTCACTCATGATTTTTTTTTTCTTGACTAGAAAGAAAGACAACTCTTTTTTTTTATTATTATTAGTATTTTCAATTTCAATTGATGGCTTCTTAATCTTGAACTATAGATTCATGGTAAATATGTTGGGAATCTATTGAAACGAAATAGACAGCTTATTTTAATTTCATCTAGGTCTCGGGACAATGACGTTAAATTGTGTTATGGCATGATATGTATATCCTGTAAAGCCAATAATAATATAGTTCATTCATACTACATTTGCTATATATTAGCTAGAAATTCTGTTTTAAAATTACTTAGACTTTATTTTGAATAGGGTCATGGACATTCTCACCATGGTATCAAATTGGAATACGAATCATGAATCGAAAAGCTTATTTTTAGAATCGTAAATTGAAACGTATATTCATGATCAATTATTTAGAATGATATAAATATAATATTCACATAAGAGAACATCATAAGTTTGTAGATATTAGCAATTTATCATTTTAAATGCAAATAGCACTTCAAATTTCATAAAATTAACTTTTGAAGAGTAAACATTAAAAATTAAAATGACAATTAGTCTCAAATATCAATTGAAATCAGTTAAGTCACTGTCATACTTCAAAACCCTAACTTCAAAAAAACTAAACATATTATTCATCACTCATCATTATTTATCTTCAAGATCAGTGTCACTCAAGTCGTCATCATCCTCTATTAACAATATTGCTTCTTCATCCTCATCCTCATCCCCATCATCTTCAGCATTCTCTTCATTCACATTCTCTTGTCCTATTATAGATTTCCCTTCGCTATTGACTTTGGTATTCAAGTTCCTTGGACCTAGAAAAAAAGAATGTTTAATAAGCATGACGGTATATATTTAAAGTTTAAAAAAGAGTCAACATAAGTTTAGTTTTAAATAAAATATTATACATCTCTTCCTTTTCTTGCTTGGAGCTCCCTCATCAAGAGTGAAACTTTCATAGATGTTCATCCATGACTCATCAATTGGCAAACAAGGATTTTCTTTTTCATTGATCCACTCATCATCAGACTCAATGTCTGACAAACATATTGGATCATAAGTCTCTCCCTTCTCCTCTCTTTTCTTCTGTCTCATCTCAAATTGAAGGTTTTACTTGACAAACACAAGTGCATTTTACCTTTGTTGCTCTAAGCGATTTTTCGTTTAGTATGCTCTTGATCAAAGGTGCTCCAATTTCTCTCACATCCAATAGCACTACATGTGAGACTTAAAACTCTCATGGCTAGCTTTTGTAACTCCTTACCTTCTCCTCCATAACTTTCCCACCAAAGAGCTACCAAAACAAATGCAGTAATAATTTAGAAGTGCTTTAAAAAACTTAGATTTATATAGGATTAAAAATTAAATTTTGAAAAATAGTAGAGAAAGGTAAAAATCTACCAGGTTGCTTTTTGTCTCTAGTATCTATAGCCATACTCCTTCCAAAAAGCCCATTAGCAGCCTTGAATGCTTCAGGTTGTGATCAATTTCAAATATTATCCTCCTATCTAGAACCATTCTCTCAATGGTTTCATACAAACCAAACATCACTTCTTTGTCCGCATTAAATTCTTTGCTAAAATGAAACTTAAAAAAATTATAAAATAATAAATAAGATAAGTTTTATTTTTCAAACATACACTTAAATAATAAATATGTAATGTACATGATAAAACTTACTTAAGATTGAGATAGTATGCAGCTGCATGGAGGGGCCTATGTAGTTGTCGTTCCCAACGAATATCAATGATCTCCTATACCTTTTTATACCTTGATTTCTTATCTTGAAAATTTTTAGCAATTTCTTCTTTGGCTCTATCTATTGCTTCATAAATATATGGCATGGTAGGTCTAGAATCACCATCTCCAAGCCTCAAAACTTTTACAAGCAGAACCACACACTTCAAGCAATATATTATGGACTTCCAAAATTTAGAATCACTAAAAACCACGTCCTCCACTTGTTTACCCTCACTTTTACTAGCATAAGAACTAGACATCCAATCTTCTGAAGCAAACATAATACGAAGAGCATTCTTTTGCTTCAAAATGCAATTTAATGTAAGATAAGCTGTTGTAAATCTTGTCACTGCCGGTCTAGCTAATTCTCTTTCCTTGGAATACTTTCTATACAAGTTAAGGACCTATGTATGCTTATAAATGAAGGTTGTTATTTTCTTTGTGTAACGACCCGCCTCATATATCCCTTATTATTGATCTTACTCAGAGTAGCAATGCCTAGTTCAGTGGGCACACAGGAATAACATGAATATACTGATAATATTAATACAATATTGCTTGATTATAATACAAAATTTTCCCCACCAGGGATTTACATAATATTTACAGATCTTCAAACAACCAGCAACAGCCCTCTTCGTGCATACCTCTTTTCTGATCTCAGCACGTTTCCAATGCTCACCTGTCTGAATGGTTGTTTGGGAGGAGTGAGATTCGAGAGAATCTCAGTAGCAAACATTACCACTATGCATGCCAGATATATATGAATGCATGACATGCTTGCCTACACTATTTCATGCCAACATAATGACATGCTGCATGCTCGATGTTATGACATACATATGGCCATTGCACAAATATAACAGAGCTTCAACCAATCATACATGTTCCACACAAATAGGCAAAGCAGCCACATAATCAATGCAAGACATACATATCACATACATGCAGAAAAGATAAGTTCACTACCTCTCGGACTTTATGTCCTTCTCTTCTTGTCCCTTGATCCGCCAACCATTGCTCCTTCTTTATCACTTCATGGCCCTAGGCAAGTGATAACATCATTAGAGCCATGAAAAGTGAATACCCAATAGCCCACATTAGCCCTATAGGCTTACTTTCATCCTTGGAGTTCATTCCAATCATATTTGGCCAATTTCTTACTCAAATTCGCATGGTACTCAATCTACCAGCATTTTTGATCAAACTTCGAAAAATCATAATTAATTCTATAGAACTCCAATTGAGGTGTTTCAAAGCTCTATTTGAAGCCCTTTAAGTTTAGTTTTACATAAAAATACTAGATTTCAAACGCTGCCACCACACCATTCCCAGAATTATTCCAAACACCAACTGTTCCAGAAATTTCCAGGAAACAGGACCAAAATTCAACAATTCATATCTCATAGCATACTTGTCCAATTAACCATTATGACCTATCAAATTAAAGTTCTATGTCTCTACTTTTAGACTGTAAAGTTTCATGGTCATTGGATAACATTTGATTACTCAAAAACTCGTCACCATAATACTACCTCCAGAAAACGGAATACACAGCATTTCCCCTTTAACTTCTAAAATTTCTAAATTCATGTACAAGTGTCCAAAATTCATGAACACTTGTATACCCACACAATTTTGCCTCCTAAATCCAATGGAAACATTAAAATCATCAAATTCCAACTCCTCCTACACGAAAAATACAGGGCAGAAATAGAAGGAAATTGGATTCTCAGAAAGAGTGTGTTGTTTCTTCGATTTCTCTTGCCTAATCACTTCCTTACTACTCATAATCAAGTGATTAGCTATTTAAATACTCATTAGACATGATTTAGCCATTCAAAACACCAATTTAAATCAATATGAATAATATCCAACTTCCTCTATACTCATCCAAACGACAAACCAATCGGTTAAAAAGGAAGCTTACGCTTACCTCTACCCGTTTCCACAAACGGTTTAGAATTCTGGTAACACCCCGGCCGGTGAGACGGCGCCAACCACCTCCAAATGAAAATCCGAAACCGTAGAAATGAAGATCTCGATGAGTAGAGGAAGTTTCCTGAAGGATACTTTGAGAGAGGATGCCGTTTCGGCAGTGTTACGGAGGAAAAGATTTCCTCTCTCCTCCTTTCTCCATTTCGTTCTGTTTCTTTCTCTCTGTCTCGGCTGTTTCCCGTGAACAAATGGATGATGATGAAGATGATTTAATGGATAATGAAAGGTAAAAGCAACTTGCCACGTGTCACCTTATGATTCGCCCATAATTTGAATTTTCGCATATAATATCAAATTCTGCAGAATTTTTATTAACTTTGAAAATTCATATCTAATTGTACAAATATCCAATTGGAGTGATTCCAAAGGCTATACGACCCTTATTGAGTCTAGTTTTAAGGAAAAATATAACCTTTGGTCAATTAGAATCTCAAACTTTCCATAATTTTAATCTTTGAATGTTGTCCCAGAAAATAATTAATTTCGCTGGGCTAACTTCAAAAATTCATTTCTCTTTGTGTACAACTCCAAATGACTTATATGACCTATCAAATTGAAGCTTGATAAGTCTACTTTCATTATGGAAAGTTTCATAATTTTTCACCATCATTTACCTATCGAACGATGTCACACAATCACCATTGCCATACCGGGAATTTCACCGGTGGCAAAATTACTTTGTGTTCCACTTTACTATATTATGTGTGACTTCTAATCGCTTCATTTTGTTATTCCCCGAGCTCTTTAGCTCACCAATATAATTCATTTTAATATCCAAGGATATAAAGAATTTTGGGCAATTTAAACATGCCTCATAGGGACATTTGCTAAACCGGGGCTTAGCAGTCCACTTGATCTAGGCTTAATCTTATGCCTTTAGTCCCAAAATTCGGGATATTACAGTTCTCCCCCTGTTTAATAAATTTCGTCCTCGAAATTTCGATATCAAATGGTACTATATGTACCTCAGAGAACCATCGTTATACATTTAGTTCATCTTTCTCCCATTCTAATTCTTTCATTCTGTACTCACTATGTAGTACGTTCACTCATTTTGTACCTAGTATGTAGCACTCACACAGGACTCACTAGTTCGACCTCACAGCGCTTGGTTTCTTAGGCCTCACTGCCCTTTCGGGACTATCCCGAACCATCTTGTATGCATACTAGGCTTTACGGCCCCTTTGAGATTCACCCATATCATACTGTATGCACATCAAGCCTTACGGCTTATTCAACTTCCAAGACGCTGGATATTCTGGCTTTACAGCCTAGAGATTCACCCTCTATGCCATAGGCATCTTAGGCTTACTGCCTCTGCTACAATCTGGTACAACCTATATATTCTGCCATCTTCATGGAATATTTTGGACGCACTAGTCCATGTCATTACTCTAAGTAACAACCACAGCGCTTAGACATATAGGTCTTATAGCCCAAGGTACCGCCCTATGTAAACTTGCATCTTGGGTCTTATTGCCTCAAGCATCTACTCGGCTTCATTCTTAATCATATCTCACATTTTGCCAGCCTAAGGATTCACTATCCCACTAGGTTTTATGGCTTTAGGACATATCGTTCATCATCCTTGCTGAATACAACTCTCCCACTAGGCCCACTGCAGAGCTACCCTCATTGGGCGCCCTCTGCAGCCGCACGGGAGTCTGGTTCACACCCCTTGGCTCTCCAAGACTGAGTGCGGCAAGCTTATGGGATAATCACACCCATTATGCCCCAAAGGAAACCTGTTAAGGTATCAAGCACACAACATTCGCTACTAAAACTGCACTCGACAAACCCTGGTATCATTTTTATGTAACAGACTGCCCCACTAGGCCCACTACAACGGCACTCGGCTTACGCTGCAGTCGCACGGGACATCCGATCAACTTCCACCCCTCCACGAGGTTCAAATTTTTGTGTAACGGACTGCCCCACTAGGCCCACTACAACGGCGCTCGGCTCACGCTGCAGTCGCACAGGACATCCGACCAACTTCCACCCTTCTACGGGCTCAACTCTTTATGCAACGGATTGCCCCACTAGGCCCACTACAACGGCACTCGGCTCACGCTGCAGTCGCACGGGACATCCAACTAACTTCTCATTTCGGGCTCCGTCTCTTGCTACTCAAGCCATTCATACTCTTATGCAATGTTCACGAAGCATGCTAAACAAACCATCATCATAACAATAATCACATGAGCATTCGGCTCCAAGTGTTTACCCGCGCAATAGGCCCCGGGATTCCACTTGTGCATCACATGAGTTCCATGGCCCCGAGTGTTCACCCGCGCAATGCGTCTACTCACGCAATAGGCCCCAGATGACTGCTCGTGCAAAATAGGAATCTCTATGGCCTGGGCGTCCACCCGCGCAATAGGCCCCAGGCGACCACCCCGCAAATTCTGAATGCTCATCAGGTCTTACTGCCCAGGGAATCACCCCTATGCCAGAGGCATTACGGGACTTACCGCCTCGGGCCTCCGCCCATCAGGTCTGACTGCCTAAGGACACGCTGGTCCAAAAGGTCTTACTGCCTACCGTATATTCATAACACGAATACACGTGATGGTAAACACATACATGCAGAACCATTACACAGGATATGAGAGCAAGAGTAGCTTTCCTTAATCTCTGTCATCATTCGGCACTGGAGCACCCCATGACAATTTACTGGGTCACCCGACCCTTCTTCTCAAGGAAACTTATGCGATAGAAGACTCATTATAAGATACCACTATTAAGAGTCGACGTCCCCGTAGCTCTACTTTACAGTTTCAACGTCACAGCGGCTTCACTCTACAGTTTGTCGTCACGGTGGCTACACACTATAGTTCGATGTCATGGTGGCTTCACACTACAATACTGAACTCGGTGCTTCACACAGGCGCCTATACACCTGGTCAGCCTCCCCGGTCAGAACCCTCTGTAGGTAGCCCTTTCCAATCAGATCTCCCCATAGGTAGCCCTTTCCGATTAGAACTCCCTGTAGGTAGCCCTTTCTGATCAGAATCCTCCATAAGTAGCTCTGTCCGGTTGGTCGTCTCTGAATAGGAGTATTATTATAACAAGATCTAAATCTCATAAGGTCCTTCTTTTTTAGCAGTTCTGTAATCTACTATCTCATTTGGGGTCATTTAATATGGACTTTCAATATCTGTCCAGCTCCAGGCAATCATCACAAGTTTAAGGGAATATTCTATGATCAACATCTTTCCCTATGCTAGATTAGCAACTAGCAACCTCATAAACATCTCTGTACTATATTCTAGTACCTCAAGCCACTCAGGTTATCTTAACTTCCTGAAGAATCAATTCAACTATGACATTTGATTCTCAGGTTATGGTTCAACTCTTAGAACCTCGACATCACGTAAATATGAAAATCACTTTCCTCAATCATACCCAATAGGTACGCTAAGAATCAAAATCAATAGCGCTATTCTAACCTTCACGGTTTCGGGTAATATCCTCAAATAATTACTGAAGGTTCAATATCATCCATAAGGTTCACAAGGTTGAAACTTCCTCTATGGAACAGAACCATAGTGTAACCTTATTCACATTCTCACCTAAGCATCATTTAAGCTTAGATTTGATTCAATCATATCCTCAACCTTCAGTATCATCAATTCAAATCTTCTAGGATAGACATACGGCATAATCACCACTCATCATGCATCACCGTATATCATGCCTATATGACTTTAACCCCACGGGTTACTGAGGATCATTACTTAATATGGAGAAACCTCAAAATAATCACTATGCCTTGAGTTCTCGTAACCTTATTAGATGAACTTTTCTGGCAGTAATCTATGCAACAGAAATGGTTCAGATTAAGGATCAACACTTATTTCATCATCTTTATACATATAATCATTCCAAACCTTTAATATATCCCTTAGGTCATCTAAGAACCTCTAATCAAAATTTCAAACCTTTAATCAAAAGATTTGAGATTTTCAAGGTACTTCCCAGGAGGTCACCCATTCCGAGATTTTCCTGAGTTGAGCACGCTTAACTTTTGTGTACCCATGCAAATATAAAGATACCGGCTTAAGCTGCTTTCAAATACCGGTACCCCATGGCTGCCCTTATCCTAACCATTATGCCCACCGCCTCCGGATATCAAAATACTATGCTTGGGCCGCATATTAGTATTGGTAGATGTATTTAGACACATACCCTGTAATATGCTCCCAAAAGTCCATAAGGTTGTCTGTGACTTATCTCTCCGACTCTAGTTAGCCCATTGGTGATCCTACTCTAGAATGAGGCTCAAACTTTAGCCTTACCCAACAGATCTAGGACAATCTTATACCACCCACTGGGCTTAATTGTGAACTAGCTCAAGTAATCCACTTCACTGGTCTTGTCATGTTATAATCAAACATATCAGTATACTATCCTGTTGCCAGAACCGCTTGCTCTGATACCAACTGTAACGACCCGCCTCATATATCCCTTATTATTGATCTTACTCAGAGTAGCAATGCCTAGTTCAGTGGGCACACAGGAATAACATGAATATACTGATAATATTAATACAATATTGCTTGATTATAATACAAAATTTTCCCCACCAGGGATTTACATAATATTTACAGATCTTCAAACAACCAGCAACAGCCCTCTTCGTGCATACCTCTTTTCTGATCTCAGCACGTTTCCAATGCTCACCTGTCTGAATGGTTGTTTGGGAGGAGTGAGATTCGAGAGAATCTCAGTAGCAAACATTACCACTATGCATGCCAGATATATATGAATGCATGACATGCTTGCCTACACTATTTCATGCCAACATAATGACATGCTGCATGCTCGATGTTATGACATACATATGGCCATTGCACAAATATAACAGAGCTTCAACCAATCATACATGTTCCACACAAATAGGCAAAGCAGCCACATAATCAATGCAAGACATACATATCACATACATGCAGAAAAGATAAGTTCACTACCTCTCGGACTTTATGTCCTTCTCTTCTTGTCCCTTGATCCGCCAACCATTGCTCCTTCTTTATCACTTCATGGCCCTAGGCAAGTGATAACATCATTAGAGCCATGAAAAGTGAATACCCAATAGCCCACATTAGCCCTATAGGCTTACTTTCATCCTTGGAGTTCATTCCAATCATATTTGGCCAATTTCTTACTCAAATTCGCATGGTACTCAATCTACCAGCATTTTTGATCAAACTTCGAAAAATCATAATTAATTCTATAGAACTCCAATTGAGGTGTTTCAAAGCTCTATTTGAAGCCCTTTAAGTTTAGTTTTACATAAAAATACTAGATTTCAAACGCTGCCACCACACCATTCCCAGAATTATTCCAAACACCAACTGTTCCAGAAATTTCCAGGAAACAGGACCAAAATTCAACAATTCATATCTCATAGCATACTTGTCCAATTAACCATTATGACCTATCAAATTAAAGTTCTATGTCTCTACTTTTAGACTGTAAAGTTTCATGGTCATTGGATAACATTTGATTACTCAAAAACTCGTCACCATAATACTACCTCCAGAAAACGGAATACACAGCATTTCCCCTTTAACTTCTAAAATTTCTAAATTCATGTACAAGTGTCCAAAATTCATGAACACTTGTATACCCACACAATTTTGCCTCCTAAATCCAATGGAAACATTAAAATCATCAAATTCCAACTCCTCCTACACGAAAAATACAGGGCAGAAATAGAAGGAAATTGGATTCTCAGAAAGAGTGTGTTGTTTCTTCGATTTCTCTTGCCTAATCACTTCCTTACTACTCATAATCAAGTGATTAGCTATTTAAATACTCATTAGACATGATTTAGCCATTCAAAACACCAATTTAAATCAATATGAATAATATCCAACTTCCTCTATACTCATCCAAACGACAAACCAATCGGTTAAAAAGGAAGCTTACGCTTACCTCTACCCGTTTCCACAAACGGTTTAGAATTCTGGTAACACCCCGGCCGGTGAGACGGCGCCAACCACCTCCAAATGAAAATCCGAAACCGTAGAAATGAAGATCTCGATGAGTAGAGGAAGTTTCCTGAAGGATACTTTGAGAGAGGATGCCGTTTCGGCAGTGTTACGGAGGAAAAGATTTCCTCTCTCCTCCTTTCTCCATTTCGTTCTGTTTCTTTCTCTCTGTCTCGGCTGTTTCCCGTGAACAAATGGATGATGATGAAGATGATTTAATGGATAATGAAAGGTAAAAGCAACTTGCCACGTGTCACCTTATGATTCGCCCATAATTTGAATTTTCGCATATAATATCAAATTCTGCAGAATTTTTATTAACTTTGAAAATTCATATCTAATTGTACAAATATCCAATTGGAGTGATTCCAAAGGCTATACGACCCTTATTGAGTCTAGTTTTAAGGAAAAATATAACCTTTGGTCAATTAGAATCTCAAACTTTCCATAATTTTAATCTTTGAATGTTGTCCCAGAAAATAATTAATTTCGCTGGGCTAACTTCAAAAATTCATTTCTCTTTGTGTACAACTCCAAATGACTTATATGACCTATCAAATTGAAGCTTGATAAGTCTACTTTCATTATGGAAAGTTTCATAATTTTTCACCATCATTTACCTATCGAACGATGTCACACAATCACCATTGCCATACCGGGAATTTCACCGGTGGCAAAATTACTTTGTGTTCCACTTTACTATATTATGTGTGACTTCTAATCGCTTCATTTTGTTATTCCCCGAGCTCTTTAGCTCACCAATATAATTCATTTTAATATCCAAGGATATAAAGAATTTTGGGCAATTTAAACATGCCTCATAGGGACATTTGCTAAACCGGGGCTTAGCAGTCCACTTGATCTAGGCTTAATCTTATGCCTTTAGTCCCAAAATTCGGGATATTACACTTTGCACTTGTAATGGTACTATAAAAAACTGGAAACTTCCCAATGTCCTCAAGTATTAAATCAAGGCAGTGTGCTGCATAAGGGGACCTAAATAAATTTTTTTCTCTTCTCTTCTAACATCTTTCCTGCTGACACAAGATTTGCAGCACCATTTGTCACAACTTGCACTACATTATCCTCTCCAATTTGCTCAATCATGTTGTCTAGTAATTCAAACATTTGTTTGGTATCTTTAATCACACTACTTGTGTCCACAAATTTTAGGAAAACTGTTCCACTTGGACTGTTTACCAAAAAATTAGTAAGAGACCTTCCTTTACCATCAGTCCAATCATC
Organism: Albizia julibrissin; assembly: GCA_037074505.1. NCBI lineage: Eukaryota > Viridiplantae > Streptophyta > Magnoliopsida > Fabales > Fabaceae > Albizia > Albizia julibrissin. The sequence continues at coordinate 13,286,521 of CM073485.1, read as the reverse complement.
ACACATTAAGGTACAACCCCATTTTCCCCACTCACTCTTACACTTCTCTAAACTTTCTTGAATTTTATCAACTGCCTTTTTTACGTACGAAACTTTCACCTCATGAAAAGTAGGAGGTTTCAAGCCTCTTACCTATTCACCAACAGATTTTAACATTTGAATTAATAATGGACTTCTCACCAAATTAAATGGTAGAGCATTACCATATATGCACTTACAAATGCCTAAATTACTAAATCTATATCTTTTAACATCTCATTCATTGTTCTTTGTTTTGTATATTTTGATGTTTCATCCTTACCCTTAGCAACAAAAGAGTCCATTATACCCTTATTTGCATTACCATCTTGGGAAGTTGCCTCCTTAAACACTTCAGACTATTAGCATTTTTACTTTTTTCTCTATTGTCTACCATTTTAAGAAACAAATCCTTAACATCATCGCGAACACTTGTACAAGGAGCCACATTGTCTCTAGTTCCAGCAAAATGATGTTTCATCCTAGCCACGAGACCCCAATATTCACATGAACAATATTTGCACTTAACCAAAAGTCTATGTGGATGAACACTTTCACAATGACTCCATGTAATATCAAGTTACTTCTCTTTTTTTTTATTATGAGTCATTCTTTCCTTCCACCACAAATATAACACAGCAACACCAAAAAAATTATAGGAGTTCTATAGATGGACGTGATAAGAGACTAAGAGGAAAAATAACTAGTTGAATTGCACTGAAAGAGGAAGATAAGAGAAATAAATAAGTATTACCAGATGAGAATGAGAGTAAAACACTTTTTCCACTGTGTGGGGAATGGAACAATCCAATAAAGAATGTAGTGGCAAGGAGAAAGAGGAATAAAAAATAGGGTTATGATGGGATACAAAGAAATATATAGGGCATTTTTGTTGGAAAGCATTTTTGCTAATGAGATTGGTTTCTTACATGTTTTTGGGATCCTGCTGCTCTGAACTGTAGCCATATTTGTGTTTTATGATGGCATATCTATCTCTTTTTTATAATCAAAGAAAAAGAGCAACAATATTATAAATTTTATGATGGAGTTAAAGATTTATGTCTTGTAGAGAAGGGGACATGTTATAAAATTTATCATTTAAAAGTGGGCTTTAGGCTTGATCCCTTTTATTTCCCAACACAATATATGCAACCTTGCAAGTGCATCTGCATGTATGCAACCATGAAGTTATTCTCAACAATATTATATGAAAGTATAAAACTAAGGCTTTACATTGTTCAACATGACTCTTCCTGTTGGAATCTTATAAATCATAGATTGGACAATTGATTCAATCTATAAAATAGCCTCTACAAAAATATATGAGGTTCTCCCTCTATCAAATTTCAAATGTCACTTTTAGTGAAATCCAATTCTCGTTTCAAATAGATTTATGTATTCAGATCACCACTTCAAGTTGTAAGGTTTACACATCTATTTGAGGTAACTATAAATCCAAAACTATTAACTATTGATAGAATAAGTCTGATTTAAACAAGGAACAAAAAACTGGACCGGTCAATGAACCGGTCACGGTACATGTTCAAGGGTCAATGGTTCCACCGGTGGTCGAACCAGTTATATTAAAATATTATAATTTAATTGACAATAACAAAATAATCATAATTCATAATTCATGGCAATTCAGATAAATTAAAATAAATGAAGGGTTATGGCAATTCATTGTTTTTGTATTTATTATACACTCCTTTTTTCAATTAAAATAAATAATTAAATGACATTATTTATTATTTCAAACAATGAAACAATAATGAAAATAATAATTATTTATACACTCCTTTTTCCAATCAAAGTTTATTTTGGCCCCAAGTGCATAAAAAAAAGAGTGGTTCAAAGAATATATTGAACGATGCACTAGGAAGAGATAGGGCATTGGGTATGTACTCATATATTATCACATTCTTTTAATAATTGGACAAGGCATCTTTTAATAAATAATAAAATTTAAAATAGTAATAAAAGAGAGAAAACCCTATCTGAACTCTGAAGCTTCGTTCCAAAAGCTGTAGTAAGGGGCGACTGTATTGCTCATCGTCTCCAACACAGACGAACTCAAGTCCCAAGAATCCTTCTCTACTCCCAAACCGTAAGCCTCCTTAATCTTCTTCTTCTTCTTCTTCGACTTTTACTCTTTCTTCAATCAAAACCCTATTCCTCATCCAACATCACATTTTCACTTTCCCTAATGTCCTCCACCACCGAATTATTCTCCACCTTCAAAGAAACCAGCCAACCGGTGATGGCTACTCGTCGTCCATGGCGTCAGCTTATCAACCTCTCTGCCCTGAGCTTCCCTTCTTCCATCTCCGATGCGACAACCCACATAGCTCAACATGTTTCCCATTTTCTCGCCAACTATACCCTCATCATCCTCATTATTCTCTTCCTCAGCCTCATCTACCACCCTTTCTTGATGTTCGTCCTCATGATTTTCGCGTGATGAGCCTATCAATGTTTTTAATTTGGTAGTTTTGTACGATCAAGCTGTGGTCGCAGGGCTTCTTTAAAAAAAATTTGTCGACTCGGGCAACCGGCCAGCTCTCTGGGTTTCCTGAGTTGGCACCGGTTTGAACAAGTCAACCCGCTTTTAACCAGGTTGACTCTTCTACCGATTTTTTAGCTAATCAGACCGGGCTGGGCTCTGGTCGGCCGGTTTTTCAGTCCGACCGGAAGGTTCGATCTGGTTTTTTTCTCCTTGGATTTAAATGCATAATAGGCTGAGATTAACGCCTTCATGTTTTGCATTCCCCTTTGCAACCAAATGAGTCTCGTATTTGTTAATTGTCTATCTACTTTTCTCTTAATCTTGAGAACACATTTGTTCCCAATTGACCTCTTGACCTTATGGTAGATCAACTCATTTCCAAACTTGATTCTTTCTAAATGAATAAATTATCACTTCTATTGCTTTCTTCCATTTTGCCTTAGCAAGATTTGATAAGGCTTGTTATGCAGAATATGGCTAATTATCTTAAGAGTAATTATAAATGATTTTCTTAGTTATGCCTTCTTATTGGAGCTAACTACTTCTTTGGTTTAGGTCTCTTTATTGAACCTTTCAAGCTCCCATACTAGTGTAAAAAAAAATACTTTTTAGACCTGTTAAAAATCACTTTTTAGATCGGTTCTAGAACTGGTCTAGATATGGCCGGTCTAGAAAGTCTAACATTTTTTAGACCGGTTAGACATCCAGTCTAAAAAATGACTTTTTAGACCAATTCTTTTCAATCAGGTCTAAAACGTATGACTTTTTAGACCTTATCTTAAAAATATGAGGTCTTAAAAGTTTTTTCTAGACCTAATATGGAAACAACCGGTCTAAAAAGTCTAACCTTTTAGACCTCACCTTGCTTATATAAGGTCTTAAACCTCATACTTTTTAGACCGGTTGTTTCCATATTATGTTAGGAAAAGACTATTGAGACCTCATATTTTTAAAATAAGGTCTAAACAGTCATACTTTTTAGACTTTTGAGATCTCATACTTTTTAGACCTCACATGTAGCAAAACTGGTCTAATTTTTTTAAAATATCTATATTATTTCTTTTTCTAACTAAAACGACCATTTCTCTCAAACAACAATTTGTTAGACCTGGATGACACCCAAGAGGGGGGTGAATTGGGTGTACGATAAGAAAGTCTGATCTTTTAAAAAAACTTTTCACAACTTATCAATCAATACATATGGAACTATAAAATCATATGCAGATATATAGATCATATATGCTGGAAATGTAAAAGCTTAGGGAAGAGAATATGCAAACTGTGATTTATCCTGGTTCGATCCAATCCACGATGACCTACGTCCAGTCTCCAGGCTCCTCCTGAGATTTTCAATCTACTATCTTCTTGTTTAATCGAGCACAAGAACAGTCGCTACAAATCTCTTACAAAGTCACTCCCCCTTACACACTGTAAGGTTTACACCTTCTTACAGCAAGTCGAGCAAAGCAATCCGAAGACATTTCTCTCCTGCTTACCTGTGCAAGTCTTATGAGCAGTAACGTTCTCTCCTGCTTACACCACTGTAAGTCTTACGAGCAGCAACGTTCTCTACTGCTTGCACCTTGTAAGTCTTATGAGCAGAAAGTCTTACTGACGATTCTCTCTACAACTTTCCCGTAAGGTAATCAGCCCTCTCAAGGTCCCTCTACCTCGTGATCAATACAGAAGTATAGATGAAGTGTTTACAGACTCTCTCATAGAGTAGATAAATCCTCACTGAAGTACAATACAAATATTCACTCTCAAATGTACATGACAATGAAAACAGATATTAACGGAGAGTGTGAGAGATAAAGATTCATGACAGCAGCATGTTGGCAGTTGAGTTCTCGTTACTTCATCATTTCTGTTCGCTGTAGTATTTCTCTGTAAATCTCTATATATTCTTCTTGAATGCTTCAGTTTATATAAGATAGGTTGAGAGCCGTTGGAAGCATTCAAACATTCTGCTCGTTGGAATCTGATCGTGCTTCTGACAGATAACTCATACATGTTGCTTTCTGTTTGCACGTTCTTGGTTGTTCATTTAATTCTGTTGCTGCCCATGATTCGTTGTCAGATAGGTCTTTAAACATTGATATGTTGATAGCATCTCAACATACCCGTTGGAGTCGCACTGCTTGTTCTGACAGATTTCCACTTTAGAAAACCAGCCGTTATCAGTGGACACTTGGCTTCTCGTGAAATAGCGTTTTGGCTCTTCTCATGATTTCTTCATGGTTAATCTGGAGAAACACTTTAATCATTGATACAATGAAGTATTAGACATGAGTATATTGAACCATTGGTCAAAAGTTGGTCTTCTGCTTTCTGGGTCTCATCATTTTCAATTAACGAAGATTGCTGTGAGTCACCTCCGAACTTGAAGATTCAACCCAAACATTTGATCTCCTGTTTCACACTTGAAATAAATGTCAAATGATGTTAAGTATAGCAACAAGTGTAAACATACTGATTTAGAGATTGAACTCTGAAATTCATTCTAATTCAGTCAGCTTCTAGAGGTGCTTCTGATAGGAACTGAATCACTCGAGTGTTTATACAATCCACTGGAAGTGATTCTCTCAAACCAACATTTTACTCGAATGCAGAAGCATTTCACTGGAGGTGATCTGGGACATTGGAGTTGCACTGGGTTACGTACAGTGGAAGTGATTTTGAAACATCTTTCACTGGAGGTGCACTGGACTGCTAACACTGGAAGTGATTTACCTTAAACATTGGATATTATCTTGCAGGAAGTGATCTTGGTTCTTGGAGGTGATTCTGATTCTCTAGTAGTGATTTTGATTTACTGTCACTGGAACTATGAAGAGTGAACTGAGTAATCACTGACTGGAAGTGATATGAGGTAACTGATATTCACTGGGAATGATCAAGAATGGTGCTGGAGGTGATCAGCTGAAATGGACGACTACTCGAGTGAAATTCATGTCACCGGAAGTGATTTTCAAAACAGTAAAATATTCCTGAAGTGATTTCGCCTTGCACTGAAAGTGATCTGCAGAAATGACTAATCACTCGAGTGAATTCAACTGCACTGGGAGTGAAAATGAGAACAGTGAATTTTTCTTGCAGTGATTTTTGATTCACTGGAAGTGATTTGAGAAAGAGTGAAATTTATTGGAAGTGATCTACGAAAACAACATAATCACTCGAGTGATTTTGGCATCACTGGAAGTGATTTTGCAAACAGTGAATTTTTCTTGCAGTGATTTCAGGCGCACTGGAAGTGATTCTGAAAAATCTCATATCACTCGAGTGATTTTGGCATCACTGGAAGTGACATCCAGAACAGTGAAAAATTCTTGCAGTGATTCTGGCGCCACTGGAAGTGATTTTCCATATCACTCGAGTGAATTCTGGAATCACTCGAGTGATCTGTTCTTCAGATCACTTTTACTTCGTTGTTGCGTTTCCAATTCTTCAGCAAATAGGGGTAAACTTCCAGATGACATAACTCTTTGAATATGACTCCAAAATTTCTATATTATATATCAATGGAAATCTCTTGAAGTCTAGTTTCATATGGCACCGGTTTCAGCTCAATAGGATCAGTGGTTTGAGTTATAGCCAAAATACCAAACCTGTTCTAGAAAGTAACGCTGATATGAAGGCAAGATTTGAACACTTATATCTCCTTCGTCTGAGCTCTTTTCATGTTTCTTATGGTGTCAAAATGACGCATTGGGAGTCTATTTTCATATACAACTGGTTTGGTCTCAATTGGAGTTGTATTTTGAGAGATATGATCAAATAACCATGCCTTGCTCAGCTGGACAAACAACAGAGCATGAAACACTGAACATCACTCGAGTGAATTAGTGAATCACTCGAGTGATTATTAAATCACTCGATGCTACAGTATGCTACAGTGCCAAACAATGCCAATCGCTACAGTGACTTCTGAATTCCCTTCTGATCAGTATTTCTTCTGGGAACTTGAATCTTGATATTCCTATTAGTTCCTTGAAGCTCTTCTTTCTCCAATCTCTTTAACTAATCTATAAGATATACAACATTAAATATAATAGTTAGTCAATATAAGAGATAAGTATATTATACAAACTTTTGCTCTCATAATATTTGATATCTATATTTGTCATCATCAAAACTAATCACATCTAACACAATTATCCAATACAGTTATACAAAATCAATGATACTTTTTTTTCGATACATATGAGAGTTCAATCCAATACATATCAGAGTTCAGAACACAACTCGCCCACAAACTCTTTTACAACATATCGGAGTTTAGGGCATAAACTCGCCCACAAACTCATTACAGATAAATTTATTATTATGATCTCACATCACAATTAACCCATGGGTCACAAAATGATTTCCAACACAAATATCCAAACAGTAAATGTGGCATTTTAAAAACATGTGTGTCCTATAATGGCAATATAGAAATTAACACAACACCGATACCAAAAGAGGCCTACAAGATTCACAACGTCTATGCCTCTGGTTGCTTCCCTTGGCCTCTAGCCAGATTAGAGGTCTCGCCTGAAAATTATTTATAATGATGGGGTGAGACATAAAGTCTCAGTAACCAAAATCGATTTACAAAATATGCAGGAAAAGATTGTAAGTCAGAGAAGCAGGTTTAACTGACATAGAATAATAATATTCTTATAAATTAAAACTTAATATAATCAATGAATAAAACCATCCCCACTCATCCATCCTGCTCTTCCTTATCTCCTCTGGACTGGTACAGCCTATCAGTGCTAGTATACCCGGCCAAAGGTTAGCTAGTCACATCAAGAATAATGCCCCCTCCCATGCTACCACCAATATACCGTAACAGGGTGGTGTCCGCCCAAACACTCAGCTCCAAAATCCGGGCCAGGATTGAGAGAGCCGATAGGCACACAATTCATCATATCTCTTCCACACAACTCAACATATCCCGTAATATAAAAATAATAAATTAATACAGCTTTCGAAAACAATTATAAGATTTCTAAATTCTTATACAACATTCAATCTTAAATAACATATCCATCACAACAGTAACAATTTAATAACAATTTCCACTTATATTGAAAAATACACTGCTTCACTGAAGTAAATTCATATTCAGACATAAATAAAATCTTGTGAAACACATACAAATAATATAGATAAAAGTAAGGTTTATAAAATATCTTACAGTCCAAAGCAAGCATATAAAATAAATTAACCCCGGTTACCTCGATTCCAAGCTTAATCTTAAGTTTGATAGTAAAACCCGTGCAATCACCGATCACAAGAAAACTCTACATTATTAATGTAGATATCAATTAACCACAAATAACAATAAAATAATTAATTTACATAATTAACTCCTACAACTATTATCCTCAATTATTCCAATTTCCTTAAAAATCCTTAATCATATATTATTCCTCATAAACCCAAAGAACTCATTAAAATCCTTAAATAACATTTAACATACCTATAATTACAAAATCCTCAATATCAAATTTTTAAATAATTAAATCTCTTTTTCATAATTTATATGGGTATAATCTAATTATTAAATAACTCCTCAAATCTCTACATAATTAAAATCACATCAAATTATAATTTAAATATTAAGTCCTAATTCATATTTTCCATAGAGCTTAGATCTAACAAAAATAAACCGATTAAAACCTCAATAATACCTCCAATAATCCAAATAAATTATTTAAATAAATTTTGATCGGTAGAAACACCCTATAAAGATTAATTTATATCCTATTTATAAAATAAATTAATTATAAAATCACATGACAATTAAATAATAAATCTAAACTAGTTAAAATTAACTATTAATTATTCTCTACATTTCTACAGTCTTATATTGACAAAACTCAAAACTTGCCTAAAATCATATCCCAAAATATTCTCTAACTAGCATAAAATCACTATCATAGAAAAGAGAAAATTATTTAGAACATATTTCATAAAATAAGCTTTGTAATTAGAAGAGAGTTTGAGTACATTATTGATCCCCAAAAAACTGAAAATACTCCTAGCAGAACCTCACTTTCCTAATTTTACCTCAACACTTCACGTAAGAAGTGTTACCCCTCCTCAATCAATTGGCGCCTAATGGCGTCAATTTTAATTAATTAATTAATTAATTAATTTTTTTTTAAATATAGATAAGGAGACACCCCTTATCTAATTGTTGGTAGGCGCCGTATGGCGCCTACTAACTTTATATATTATATTATTTATAATATAATAATATAATATTATTATTTTATTATATATATATAATATTTAAATTTTTTTTAATCTTCTTTTTTTTATAGGATGTCACACTAACCCACCATCCAGCACTTGAAAAGAGACTCAACATTTTTAAGAGTATAATTCAATTTATAATTTGAACAATATTCTCATTTCTATAACTCAATATTTTTCAATAACAATTCAAAAGTTTTAATGAAATTTAATACTAACAATTTTCCCATTCAAATGTTTTTTTAATGAAAATATGTCTCATTTATCTCTTCTAACTCTCTATATATTGTTCCTCCTCTCTCCTCTGCTGATCTAAAGCTTTCCTTCAGTAGGCTTCTTCAACCTAACTCTGGTTCTCCTCAAGCATCCTTCACCAAACTCTTCTTTCTCTTTTCGAGCTTTGCTCCTAGTAAAGGTAACAGACTTTTTGATTGGACAAATTACTTAAAATTGTAGGATTACATTAATTTTAAAATTTCCAAATAAACTGATATAATTATATTTGTTCAAAAATTATGACCCGGGCTGTTCTTACAAATTTCGCGTGTAGAATCAATTTTTTACCTCATTTTTGACAAAATCACACTACATTTCCAGAATTACTCTTAATAGCCACAAAGTTAGGGTTTTAGGGGTAAAATTGTCATTTCATACCCTAAAGCCTCCATACTCCATTTTCACATGTTCCTTACACAATTTTTCATTCTAAAACACAATGGAATCATCAAATCCATCAAATTTCAGCTCAAACACCCAAAAACCAAGTCTGGCAGAAAATTCACATAATTCTTGGAAAATTGGAGTTTTCAATTTCCATTCAACAAAACACCCTCTTTTCACTTCTAATAACTTATTTAACCACTTAAACACCTATTGAACATGAATAATGAAAAATTGGAAAGCACCTCCCCTTAGGGTTCATGCATCCCAAATCCCAAATTCAAACCAAACCAAGCCAATAATAATCACAAACCACAAACAACAATCATGAATTAACAAGAGGTGACAAGTTTTCAAACTTACCTTGATACAACTTAACTAGTTTTTGCCTCTTGATTCTTCCTCCTTCTTTGTTCTTTGTTCTTCACCAAGACTCTCTCTCTCTTTTCTCTTGCTTGCTGGTTGAAAATGAGGCCTTGGAAGAGCTTAATTGCTCTTAAAAATATCCACCTCCACCTCCTTAAAAATATAATAATTTTTTACAATTTTAACACATATCACTTGCTTTTTCTTTTTCTTTTTCCATATGGTACAACAAGCTATCACATGGCATGCAAGGTGGCATAATATTATTTTTCCTTGCCTCCTTCTTCCTTTTGGCCAACCTTGGCTATTATTAAAGGGAAAAATATGGCTTTTAATTTTATTAGCCAAATGACTATTTTACCCTTACATTTTCTTGAATTTTTGTACCAAGTATTATTTTCCTTTTTCCACTTTTCTTTTGGCCAAAATTTATACTATATTTTGGGCTAAGAATTATGCTCTTCTATACTTAATTTTAGGCTACAATAGTAGGCCTTTATGAAGACAAAAATTGAGCTTTATGTCTTACTTAGCCAAAATTTCATGTAACCACTATTTCCAACATTTTGGCTACTTCAAGTACACCAAAATTCATCATTTGTTCCATTAAGTATAATCAAATATACAAGGGATTTTGATGAATAAAATTTGGGATATTACATCTATGCTCTTGGTTGAAATCGGTGAAACCTATAGTGTGATGGATGATCTGGTTGGTGCCATAGTCTTTGGTGTTAGGACCACTGATGATACAAGTGATGATGCAAGTACCGACACCACGGGAGCGACTGTAGCCGTCAGCTACTTAACCAGAGCGAGAGAGGTGTAACAGAGACACGCGATAGTGACCGAGGAGCGACTTGCGTTGGAGACTGAGAGCGAGGTGCGACAGTGGAGCGACGTATCACGGAGAGGCTAAGAAGAATTTCACATAAATCACGAGAGAGAGAGAATTCAGATTTTAGGGATTCATTTTTAGAATGGTTATCTTGAGCATTAGGTTTAAAGAGTTCATCTTTTAGATCGGTTATATTAAAGATTAGGTCTATAAAGTAATAAATATTTTATTTTTAAAAAAATATAACATAGATATAACTGGTCATACACACACACACACACATATAATTTTTTTTAATTATTATGATATTTTTTAGATCGGTTGTTTGAAAATCAAGTCTAAATAATATCTTTTAGACCTTATCTAAAAGGAACCAGTTTTAGAAGTTCATGATAATTACAAAACTGCCACCGGTCATACTTTTTAGATCTTATCCCCTAGAACAGGTCTAAATACGACGGTCTAAAAGGCCTATTTTATACTAGTGCCACTCACAAGTCAATTGAGGATTGTGAACTAGTTCTGTATTGCCTTGTGCATGTGTGTAAACATCCTATTTGTCCGGGCCCAACTCATAAATAATAAAAAAAATGGAAAAAGAAAAAATCCTCCTTAATCCTAACACATTTAAATTAATAAGCAAATGACATTGATGGTGATTAGATTGTAATTAATGGCAATTGTCTTGAACTTGAGGTTTTGTAGTAAATGAAAACAAATTTCAAAATAATTCATCTCCTTGATATTATTTGATATTCGGATTAGGAAATTTAGTGTGAAGTCATTGTGGAGGAAAAAATAGAAATTAAAAAAATATCTCTCATTCATGTTGATAAGTCTCCTTGATGTTATTTGATATTCGGATTAGGAAATTTAGTGTGAAGTCATTATGGAGAAAAAAATAGAAATTAAAAAAATACAAAAAATATCTCTCATTCATGTTGATAAATTTAAATTAGGAAATTACTTATAGGAAAAATAAAAAAAATAAATAAATAAAAATCTCTCATTGATGGTGATTAGGTTAAATTATGAAGTTTTATTAATAAAAATATAAAAAAAATAAAAAATAGAAAATTAAACAAAACCTCCCATTGACAGTTATTGGGTTAAGTTATTTAGTTTTATTAACATAAAATACAAAAAACTTAAAAAAATGAAATATCAAAAAAGAAGGAGCATTTATGAAGAAAACCCTACCTTAAGACTATAAATAGGGGAGAAAGGGTTGAAGCAAGATACAAAAATAGAGAGAACAAAGACACAAGAAAATAGAGAGGGAAAAGAGGCAAGTAATAAGGGTGAATTATTGATTGTGTTTATCTTTTTATCTTCTTTTTCTTTATACCCAAGGAAAGCCTATGTTTTTATGGTTGGTGCCACATATGTGATGCCTCAAAACCAATAGCTAGAGGGTGAATCCAATATGAAATTTCGATTGATTTGTTTTCTTATTATTCTTCATTTTCTTTTTCTTCTATTTTTATTGTTTCATTTCTATGCCTAAGGAAAACATATGATCTTATGATTGTTATAACCTTTATAAGCTACAACATTATTGCTAGAGGGCGCAATCCAATATGATTTGGATTATTTTATCTTGTTTTTCTTTTCCTTTTTTTTTCTCCTTATATCTTTCCTCTGTATTCTTTTTTTTTAAATTATTTTTTCTATTTAATGTTTTTAATCTCACATGATTGTACCACTCATCCCTCTTTCTTTTTATTTCTTTCACTCCACCACTCCAACAACATTTATGCTACTCTCTTCTTGTTGATATTGTGAGGATATGCCCAATGATGTTTGTGTATTACTTGGATTACGAAGAAGGTACGCGTCCTTCATTCATTGACTTAACATGTGGTGGTTCGCTTCCACCACTTATTTTCACTGTTTGGATGTGTATTACCTATTTGTTCTTTTCATCTCTCCCTCTAACATAAGTTTTCTTTATAAAAAGGAAAAAAAGAAACATAATTGTGACCTATTTTCATAAATGAAAATAACAAAGAAGAAAACTTCTCTTTTTATCAAAATAAATGAAATTGATTTTAAAAGGGATTTTTACCGTGTGAGGTTTTTAGAGCCTTCTCAAGTAAAAATCGATTATTCTTCCATGTGAGATTATGAGAATCTCCTCAGGAAGTTTAGTCCAAGAGCCTTCCAAAAATCTTTCTTTTATTCAATAAAAAATAGAAGAGTTGTTTTCATAAAATAAAAAATACCAAACAAATAAAAAATCATTTTCTTGAATAAATTAAAGGAACATTTTCCATAAAAAACATAAACAAAGTAACACACATTTTTACCACGAACTACATAGGCTTTGATCCCTCTAAAGGGTACGTAGGCCCTAGGCTCTCTTCCTAGGTCAAGTACAACTTTGTAAATAAATAATTTGTTCTTCATTGATTTCTTTTTTTGGTAAACATTTTCTTAATTTCTTTTCTTCTTTTGGTAATTATGATAAAATTAAAGGCCATATTCATTTTTTAAATAATTGACTTAGGGTAACTGTTCTTATGAACGAGTGACCTGGGGCGCCTAACACCTTCCCCGCGTACAATCGACTCCCAAACCCTATTTGGTTTTCTTTTTTTTTAAAAAAAAGGTTTCCAAAATTATCTTTTTTTAAAATTTTGGTGGCAGCTCCATATTTTTCAAATTTCAGACGCTACAGTGTGTCTCGTAGCAATCAATTTCACCCTTGTTTGGAAAGTAGTTCATAATAAATGTGGTAACTTTTAATTATTTTCAGTCACAATTGATTCATTGTGTCACAATCACAATGGGAATGAGAAAATGACTTGTGTTTTTTTTATAGAAACTTAAATCTCAAATCTAACTTGCCCTTAGTCTATAATTCATAAGGTGTGTAAGTAACCAACTTAGAGGGAAGATAGTTAAATTCAAGACCACACACACTTAATGAAATCAAAGGTGTGTATTAATCTAGAGGTGGTAATATGGGTTGGGACTACGGGTCGAGCCCGTCCAACCAGCAAATATAGGTGGTTTGGGTTCTGAAAAATTGGGACCATTTGGGAGCGGTTCTTTTGGGCCCAAACCCATGACGGGTTGGATCACCAGGTTGGTGGGTTAGCCCATATTTTTTTTTTAATGTTGTCTAGTGTCTATTGGACAAGGGAAATTGGGTGAAGAGCCAAAGACAAACAAAACCCAATCCAATTTGCGTAGCCTTTTGGGTCATTCATTATTGTCTATTCCATTGATGCTTTTTAGGGTTATGACTTGCTGCCAGTTGCTCAATTTGAGTCTTTGAGAGTTAAGACGTGATATTCATAATTTAGTATACTTCTCCTCCTCTGGATTTATGTTTTTTAATTTAGTATACTAAAATATTGATAGTTTTTGGATTTTTGTTTTTTTGTTATGTGTGGACTTGTGATTAATGTTTAATTTCTTTATGGTTTATGTTTGTAGAAAAAATAATTTTAGTATATTGTGTTAAAAAATTTGAAAAAAATAATATGGTTTGGGCGGGCCAACCCACCTATCCAGTGGTTATGGGTTGGATTGACTAAATGTCAACCCATATTAATGCGGTCCTTTTAGGCTAAACCCATATGGTCCCAACCCACAGCGGGTTAGCCGAAAGCCAGTGGGCTGGACCATATTACCACCTCTATACTAATCCACCAAAGGCGGACCAATAAAACTCTCACTCACATTTAGTTAGTTAGCTTGAACTATCATATGCCTAACCATGTCTTGTAGTGTTTTATTACGCCTTTCAACAACTCCATCAAGTGGCGGAATGCATTGGATAGTTGGCTATATTAATATCCCTCCCTTGAACAAAGTCCATTTGATTTGTCAAATAGACATTGACAACCTCAATCAATTCCTAAGATCTCAAAAAATCATTTTTAATTGATTTCGCAGCTCATTCATTCTCTGTATAAAGTATTTAATCTTCAAACTTATGTGAAATTAAGCAAATATTATCATATTGTGAACAATTCTCAACAAAGCTTATGAAATGTTAAGATCTGTGTCTTGTTCTCATACACGGTACCACATTTATCATAAAGAATTATCACAATGGATACACAGTTATTGTCCCTTTTCGGTAAATCTTTTCTCATCGCTTTACCTACTAGACTCTCACAAGGACATCTCCAAATTGAAAATTAAACTTAGCAATCATCATGTAGCCTTGGTACCAAATTATATATCCTTGTCTAACATAACATGTAATCATGTCAATACTTGAATTAGAACAAGTAGTAAAGCAATCAATCACTAAGGAGTCACCACCAATGTTCAACACAAAATATCACATTTGGACCCCATATTATTCTTATTTACATAATAATTCCACTCGTACTAGGCTTGGGCTCTGATCCACTAAGGATGGACTAGGTATATTCCAACAAAAACCCTTGGCACTTGACTAAAACTTCTTGAATATGAAATAGTACTACTTTGCATACTTCTTCTCTGTTTGCCTCCATGTGCTCATCATTAATGTATTTGTAAATGATGTTTTCTGCGCATGGTCTTGGTATTGGTCATGTATTTTGTTATTAGGGTTTAGGTACAAAAATAGTAATGAACTATTTCTCAAAGTGTACCCAACACAACTAACTATTTCGGGGTGTAAAAGTAGACATTATAGATTTTTGGAGTGCAAAAGTAGACATTATGAATTTTTTTGGAGAAAAAATAGTAATTTTTGCACCCAAAATAGATAACGAAATTGCTATTTTTGCTCAAAAAAAATTCATAATGTCTACTTTTGCACCCAAAAATAGTTAATTGTGTTGGGTGCACTTTGGAAAATAGTTCATTGCTATTTTTGCACCTTAACCCTTATTATTACATGCATATACTCCTTGGTAACTTTTACCATTTTCATAAAATTTGTGATTCGCTATCATTATGTTCTTGGGGAATTATAACCTATATTAATTGGGAAAATTGCTAAAAACTACATTTCAAGCAAATTAATTGCTAATTGCTACCATTGCACATGGTGGGTGATAAGTTGCACATGGGTGGATGATATTTTGCACACGAGGGATGATGTTTGCACATTTGCAGGGATGAATTTTGCACATGTGGATGATGCTTGCACATAAGGGGTGGTTGTTTGCACCCGTGGTACCAATCAGTAAATAATTTCCTTATAAGGTATTTTTGAGCCATTTTCCCATATTAATTTCTCACCACTAGCTTTAGGGTGATGAAATTCATTCCTTTAGAAAGTGGGAGCTCACAAACATATGAAGAGAGAGTGAATGCTTTCAAAAACATGACGGGAAATCCATTGTTTGCTATATTTGCATATTTTCTGTATGTTATTGTCTTGACCAGTTTTAGAGATTGACTTGCAAAAAAAAAAAAAAAAAACTATGCCTCTTTTAGTTTTAGTTACAACTTGGAAATTGAGATGTAATGAAAAATATGTCATTTTTTACTTGGTATAATGAGGATTCTTGTTTTTTTTCCTTCCTATTAACTTTCAGTTGTAGCCTAGCCATTTATTATTGGATTTTTCTTCATGCAATCAAAATTAGAAGTGTAGATGCTTTTGAAAGAGAATCTTGGTTCCTATGACCCTAAGTGAAAAAATAATGTAAAAATTTGAGTTAAAAAATGTGTAATTTTGTATATTCTAAATTTGATTTAATTTATTTTTTATTTTATTAATTGTTAAGATTTTTAGATCATTATTGTGATTTACATTACATTATTATCTTCATTGATGATAAGTAATATTGTCAGTTTTTTATGTTTAATTTATTAATTTTTTTCTAATTTATAACGTGCAGGGAGTAAATGATATATATATATATATATATATATATATATATATATATATATATCCAAACTAGAGAGAATATTCTCCTTATAGAAATCGTGATCACATGCAAATCAGTATTGATTTTAGTAGCATGTTTGGATAGTCTTCATAAGTGCTTTTCAATCGTAATTTATGGAATATGAGATAGATTTTATGGTCTACGAAGTAAATATGTGGAGAAGATTTATCTCGATTTATATGAATTGGGCTTATGCATAAACCCGATTCAAACCAAACAAATGTAATTGTTGCAATAATAATTCGTACATTGATATGCATCTCCCACGTTACACAAGGAGTCTATGCTTGTTATTGCTATGTTTGAATAGTCTCCACAAGTGCTTTTTAATCATGATTTACGGAATATGAGATAGCTTTTATAGTCTACGAAGTAAATATATGGATGAGTTTTATCTCGATTTACATAAATCAGTTTTATACATAAGTATAAGACCAATCAAAACAAACCTTTAAAAAAAAAAAAAAAGGAGGTGACTATGTATAATTAATATGATACAGGCACTTTTTGCACTCCCAAGATTTTTTTTTTTGATACGGGTAAGACAAAATATGCTAGCCTTATGTGACATGCCCATTATTGAGAAGACCACCTGCATCTTTGTCAACACCTCCTCCATGCCATCTAGCGGAACTAGATTTTCAGTTCCGCTAGAATAGTTTTTCAGTTTTTTAGTACTCCGATGTTTGATTATGGTGCCAACAATACCTTTTAAAAAAGATTATGAGTGCTTTTATATTTTTACAAAAATAATGTACTGAAAAAGCAACAGACATTTAGATGAGTGATTGTATTTTTGCACTCTATTTTTTATTATGGTGCTAGCCGCACTTTTTTTTTTAAAAAAAAGAATAGATATTTTTGCACATTTATGAAAAACCTAAATTTAGATCCATGCATGATAAGGATTTGGGAGTTTGACAAATGAGTTATAATTTTGAACGAAGGTTAAATTTAGTAATGAATAATTTTATTATGAATATTCATAAGAATTATTTATTTTTGGTGTAAAAAGTAGACATAAATACTTTATTTGCGAGCATATATACGTCGTTAAAGAAATTTAATTTTCGTTACTTTTTGCACTGTAAGTCCCATTAATCTTCTTTCTCTATTATTTTAATATGTTTTAATGGGAAAATATCACTTATACCTCATACAAACATTTTTATTTCAGTTAACCCCCAAAAAGTGCAAAAAATAACGGAAGTTAAGTCTTATTAACGGCGTTGTTATATCTGCTTCCAAATAAATTATTTATGTCTACTTTTTGCACCGAAAATAGATATTTCTTATGGGTTCTTAAGGTGAAATTGTTCATTATTAAATTTGCACATTCGTCCTATAATTTAGTATTTATAAATATAATTGTACACATTATATATATATTGATTGTGGATTAATATGAATAATAATTTTCTCCCATACACCTATACAAAATTCAGAATCCTTTTTAACAATCATATGAATTTTGAAAATAAAATATGCTAATCAAAATTTGAAAAAACCAATAATCACATCACATTAACAATGAATAATATTCACTTATTATTATTTTTACTTGTATATGATATATTAATGATTGATATTAACTATGAACTTCTACTTTTTTATAAGAAAATATTGAATTTATGTTTTGAAATTTTTTATAAAAGTAATATATATAACTCATATGGATGTTTAATTTTATGAATCTTATTAAAAATACAAGGTAAAGGTATTTGAACAAACTTCTGATCTTTAGGTTACGAAAAAAATCTGATCCTCCAGAGAATAATCGATACGTAAACTGTATAAAAATAAATGAATAAATAAGTAAATGAATAAATGGTAGGATGTAAACACACAGTAAGTCCTTCCGTTAAGATGGGATTATTTCGTAGTTTTCAAATTTATATGTAAATTTTTGTGTAATTTTAACACCTTAATTAAAAAAAAAAAAGTGATACTGTACAATTTCATAAGGAAAACAAAAATTCTTTAGCATTTTAATACATTATTGCCAGTTATTCTCATACTCATACGACTACATTATTCCAATCGATTGAAAACGTGGGCGTGACAAATATAAATATTCTTACCCAGTTAGTTATCCACAACTCGCAAGAAATATCAACGAATTCTCGCCATTCGGACACTCCAGCTGAAGCAAAAACCACCCAAAAGATCAATGGCTTCTTCCATTTTCTCTGTCCTTCAAGGCTCTGCTTTTCTTTCTTCCCCTGTATCCCACAAAATCAACCCCTTCACCTTTCCGATGCCACCAAAAACCCCACTAGTTCACCTCAGAAAACCTCTCTCCGCCAAATCCCTTACTTCTGTCGAAATTGATACATCATTGTCGCCGGCGATTCGGACATTCTGGCAGTGGCTATGGGAGGAAGGGGTCATCTCTTCGAAGACGCCGGTGGAGCCCGGCGTCGTGCCGGAAGGCCTCGGACTTATTGCTAGGAGAGACATTTCGCGAAACGAGGTCGTTTTGCAGGTGCCCAAGAGATTATGGATAAACCCTGATGCGGTCGCAGCTTCGGAGATTGGGAACGTGTGTAGCGGATTGAAGCCTTGGATGTCGGTTGCTCTGTTCTTGATTAGAGAGAGATCGAGGGATGAGTCTGTTTGGAAGCATTACTTCAAGATTCTCCCAGAGGTCACTGATTCGACAATATATTGGTGGGTTTTTGTTTGTTTTTTTCTGTATTGAACAGTTCTTTGAGTTTAGGCCTTCGAATAATTGATCGAGTTAGTGGCTCTAAGTGTTTTTGTTTTGCTTATTCCAGTGCAGGTCAGAGGAGGAGCTCTCTGAGCTTCAAGGTTAGTGATTAGTGAAGTCGCAGTTTTTAATGCCATTTGTATGTAATAGTGATCTGTATTTGTGAATTTTTAACATTATACTCCTCACTTTAATGAAAATTGGTTCATATTTGTCATGTATAGTGAGTTTGAAAATGTTTTCCATGTTGTTATTATTAGAATATGTCTCACGTTGAACATAGGAAAAAAAAAAAACAAGAAAGAAGGGGGGGAAAAAGAATATTGTGGATCTGAGGCTTTTGAGACTAAAAAAAGTACCAGCCTAGGCGAAGGAAAACATGACGATATGACTTGAAGCCTCTGAGACTTGAAAAGAATTGCAAAGGGAAAAAAAGAAGTAGGAAGAATATGAGAAATGTCCCGCATTAAATAGGTAGGCATTGAATTAAAGATATATAAAATATGAGATATGCCCTATCAATTGGCTTTAAGTCATTTTAATAGAAAGGCAACCTCAACCTATACATATATATGTGCTTTTCTCATAAAAAATCTACTAAATGTTCCAACATATGTCTAACAGAAACATGCTTGGAAACAAGTGTCTATGCTTATAGATCATATTTCCTACATATTTTTGTATAACCTGATTGAATATAATATATGCAGGTACTCAACTACTGAATACAACACTAGCCGTGAAAGAATATGTACAGAATGAGTTTCTGAAACTGGAAGAAGAAATCATACTCCCTAATAAGAAGCTTTTCCCTTCTCCAATCACTCTGGATGACTTCTTCTGGGCATTTGGAATTCTCAGATCAAGGGCTTTCTCTCGCCTTCGCAATGAAAATCTAGTGGTTATTCCACTTGCAGACTTGGTAAGGGTCATTTCTTCTTCCTCTCTGTGCTGCGGCAGTTAAGGACTTCAACAACATTACTTGTAGAAAGAAGAGATAGAAACACGATGTTACGATTCTAGTTGTTTTATAGTGTAAAGAGGAAGCGGCGTTTAAAGTTTTTTCTTTATAAAAATATTCCAACAAACACATCAGTTAGATACCTTTTCCGTCACTATTAAGTATTTGGTGAAAATGACAGTCTGGCCCTGGTTAAGAAATATGTTGACAATTTAGTCCCAGTCCCATGAGTGTGATATACTGACTAGGGTGGCCAGTGAAGGCTGCCCGGCAGCCAATAACAGTAGTCTAGTGACTAGGGAGGGTGGAAGGAGGGGTAGAGGGTAGAAAATAAAGAGGAAAGGGCTGCTGTGTTCTCACTATAATTGTGCAAATGATACCCAGGTCTCAAGAGACCTCTTTGTAGTTTATCAAATCTGTGGAACTAAATAGTCATTATCTTCTTTAATTAGGACTGAATTGTAATTTTCCCTAAATATTTTCTCCTTCCTATTTGGTCGAGAAAAAGTTCTAACAGATTGTTGTCTTCTGAAAGGGACTTGTTGGAAATCTCATAACTATTGTAATTATCTCGTCAACTATTGTAATAAGGTACAGGAATTGAGTCTTACGTTAAAATCATGAGATTCTGTTATGGGGTTTGTGTAAAAATCTAGACGTGACTTCTAAAGTGAATCAGACTGATCATAACTTATAAATAGTATGGCTTCTTACAAATTTTATATCATATCTGTATGTGTGAATAGATCAGACTGTCTAGACTCATTGGCTAGTTTTTCAAATACAGCTATCCTCAAAGGTTCATATGATATCATTTATAGTTATTCTATGTACTTTCTTCTACCAATGTGTGGCCATGCATTGAAAAATTTGAGGTTTTGAAAATTCTATTTGTGTGGATCAGATAAATCATAGTGTCAGAGTAGCTACAGAAGATCATGCCTATGAAATTAAAGGGCCAGCAGGTCTTTTCTCTTGGGATTACTTGTTTTCTCTAAGGAGCCCTCTTTCTGTCAAGGCTGGGGAGCAGGTGAGTTTATCCCTCCTCTTCTCTTCCTTTCCATTTTCCAACACCATGCAATACCCTATTTATCAGAATGGATATGTATGAAGAACTGATGCATAAGTTTCGATATGAAGCATTTGAAGAGCAATTAAAAAGAGATTGATATGCATAAAAATAGATTTACTCAAATAAACTAGTCTGCATCACATTCTCTTTTGAAGATACTGCGTATCTTTATTCTTGGCCCTCATTGTCATCGTCAGTTATGGATTGTAAAGGAGGGACTCATCTGTTTGTGTTGGTGTTTTAATTTTCTACTACTTGTCAGATATTGTCATGACACTGTGGACACATTAAAGCATGCATCCAATGTATAATACAGACGTGAAATAATAAGGAAATGCATTTAATCTAAATTTGGACTTTGTCAAGTTTTTGGTCATTGAGGTAAGGGTTGAGAGAGGGTAGTTTGGGTATTTAGAATAATATATATAAATATGGTCTCGAAAGATGTAATCGGTGTCTGGTGAAATCAAATCTCAGTTTTCTTTACTTTCTGTATTTTATGTGTAATCCTTAAAAAAAGTGAAGATATTAAATGACATAAAATGAAATTTGAAGTCCTATGAAAATTCCTTTTGCGTAATAAAATTTGACTTTTTGTTATTCAGTATATTTAGTTAAAAAGGTTATTCTTGTCATGATCATGGGCATGGCGCTGTACTGTATTCTCTGCTCCGAGACCTATTTATATTCCGACCTATTTGCCAGAGAATTTTTTAAACCAGTGATTTTATTTCAGGATAAAACTTACCAATGTTTAGTTTATTCATATAAAGCAAACAAAATAAGAATATCTACGGTTGTCAAAATTTTAAAAATATAAATATAAATGTGTAAAACCATATAAAATCTTCAAAAAAATTTCCTAGACCCCATCATCAGATTCAAATGGATAAATCTCTTGGGAATGTGAACCTTTAAAAAAAATAATAATAATAAAAAAATCATCCTCACTGATGTCCATTGTCCCAGGCGGGTTGGTGATGAAAATTATGGTTCCACATGATAATGTTTGGAAGTTTTTGCTGCAGATACTTATTCAATATGATTTGAAGAAAAGCAATGCAGAGTTGGCTCTAGACTACGGCTTCATTGAACCAAATTCAAACAGGAATGCATATACACTAACGCTACAAATATCTGAATCAGACCCTTTTTATGATGACAAACTAGACATTGCTGATTCCAATGGTTTTGGTGAGACTGCATATTTCGACATCTTCTTTGACCGACCACTTCCACCAGGACTGCTTCCATATCTGCGTCTGGTGGCACTTGGTGGCGCTGATGCTTTCTTGTTGGAATCTATATTCAGAAATTCCGTTTGGGGTCATCTTGAGTTACCCGTAAGCCGTGACAATGAGGAGCTAATATGTCGAGTTGTTCAAGATGCCTGCAAATCTGCCCTTGCTGGTTATCCCACTACCATTGAAGAGGTATGTATGAATGGCATTGTATTTTGCTTGGTATCATTCTCATGTGAGGCAACTGAATATTTAGTGTATGGATTTTGTCATTTGACTAGTGTTTCGTTTTAAAAACTGAAAATCCCACCATGAGGATAGCCCAATATTGGTTTTTTCTTTTTTTTTTTTAGGTAAACTTAAACTGAGCTCAAGATTGCTGAACAAGAATTTCAAATCCTAAGAAAGATTCAAAATACTAGGACTCAAATAACTATCTTATACCACCTAAAAATCATGTAGATTCTTATACCACCCTTTTCTTTTACTTGTAAAAAACGGAGTTGTAATTTCCATTGCAATTTCAATTGTCAAAATAAACATGAGAATGTCAATGGTCTTATAGCCTAGTGGCGTGAAAACATTCTTGTAAGTGGAAGATTGTAGGTTTGATTTTGTTTGTAACCTCAAGCGTATATGTTACCTTCTTTGCCGTTATCCTGTATTCCATATTGTCAAAGCTAATAAAAAATGTAAAATAAGAGCTTGCCTCATGCTTCAATGATATATTACATAATTATGGTATTCTATGGTGTAGCAATGTCTAAAGCTAAAAATCAAATGTGCAACATTTTGTTTATCCTTTTTTTTTTTTGCCAACAATTTTTTTATCATTCCTTTAGAGTATTGTTTCAATATCCATGACTTAGAAAATGGTGTATTAAAATGTAAAAATTTTGATAACAAATAAGTAAAAGTTTGAAGACGATAAAATGCTCAAGAACTGATTGAACGCAAACATGTGAATGGCAGGATGAGAAGTTAAAAGAAGAAAAGCTAGACTCAAGGCTGGCAATTGCTGTGGGAATAAGAGAAGGAGAAAAGAAGGTGCTGCAGCAGATTGAAGGTATCTTCAAGGAGAAAGAGTTGGAGTTGGATCTGTTAGAATATTATCAAGAAAGGAGGCTCAAGGATCTTGGTCTTTGTGGAGAAAGTGGTGAGATCCTTGGGGATCTCAGCAAGTTCATGTAAGATTGCAGGAAAAAAAAAGCCCCTTATTAAACTTGCACTATATTATTCTACATTTCCCAGAGGAAGAAGAGGATACAGAACTTGGCAAAATAGACTCTCTTAAAGATGAATATGTGCTATTCACTCAACCAATTCATGGAAGAGGGTCAGAATCAAGTTTTTGACATTGCCCAATGCTTCTACCAGAGAAACGTGTAATGCAGGAATTACAGTTCATTCTGTACTAGTAAGTAATAATTATACAGCAGTTCAACAGCTGTGGTAAGAATCAGAGTGAACTCTTGAATGTTGAAGTGATGTTGGTGTGGAATTACTAGGATATTTATAAAGGAAAATAACAGAAAAAAATTTTGAAATTGTAAAATCTTAAATAAGGTATTTTTTTAAAAAAATAAGTTGTGAATTGCTTATTAAATATCGTAATGTTCTTATAAACTTTTAGTAACAAACTTGATTTGGTATTTTATAATTGTAAAGTTTATTTTATATCATTTTCCCTATTTATAATTGTAATGAACAAATAACTTGAGAAGGAAGATAAACCAACAATGAATGGGAAGTAAAGCTGGAGACCTAAATTGTTATAGGAAATAAATAAGGTTGTTAGTCGTTACGCCATTATGAGCAATTAGCCGTTAGTGATGGACCGTTGGTCGGATGGCTGACAGCCTTTCCGATCTAGTAGACAACTACCGAGACATTAGACTCAGTAATAGACAAAGAAATTGAACTGGACGATACCTTCCACTTACAAAGTGAAGATAGTCACCGAGACAGAAGACACCACTAGCAAGTGAACTATTCAGTTATCTGTTCCTCTCTTTCTCTACTCATCTCTTTTTTCCTATCTCTTCTCAATCTTCCGTTTTCTTCATTTTCTATATCAAATGACATCAGAGTCAGGTTGTCCTCGGCCCTTCCCCACTGCAATTCCCAAACCCTATTGTTCTTACCCCGTAACGTCTCCAACTCGTTGAAGGGCTGTTGTCTCTATGCAAGAAACAGTCAAAGGAGTGACTGAACATCTGTGAGTATTGGCCCACAATGTTTAAGAAATCAGGGCTTTTGTCACCAATCAAACAGGTCATGAGCAACCAAGAAATGATAATCGCAATCATGATGCAATAAACAATAATCGCAATATGGGACGACCACGACAGATGCAATTTACCAAGACGAACTTCCCAAAATTTTCATGCTTTGATGCTCTTGCTGGGATTCCTCAAATGCCAACATTATTTTGAGCTCGATGGTGTTCTTCCGGGTTGGAACGAATATGTTGCAAAGGATTGTTTTTAACAAAATATTGGTTGTTCATTTTGTTAGATATGATTAGTTTTGATGATGTCAAATATAGATATAAGATATTAAGAGCAAAAAGTTTGTATAATGTATTAATCTCCAATATTGACTAACTACTATATTTAATGTTGCATATCTTATAGATTAGTCAAGCAATGCAAGAAAGAGATTGGAGAAAGAAGAAATTATAAGAATTAATGGAATATCAAGATTCAAGCTCTTAGGAGAAATATCATATGTTTCTATGCTTGGAAGGGAATTCAAAAGTATTGTAGCAGATACACTGTTTTGGCAATGTAGTAATATGTACTGTAGCAAAGGTACTGTAGCGGTCAGACACTGTAGCATCCGAGGCACTGTAGCACTCGAGTTTGAATAGTGGAACTTGAGTTCTGGGCACTGTAGCACTCGAGTTCAAGAAGTTCTCCATGAGAGTTTTGCTCAGAAACGACTCCGGATGATTCCCAAGTTTTGCACTCGAGTTGGATATGGAAAACTCAAGTTTGCACTGTTCACAACTGCAAAAATAGGCCAGAACTCGAGTTTGATCCTCAGAACTCACTCGAGTTCAGATGGAAAAACAACATACTCTGTTCATCCCTGTTTTACGTTTAGTTTGGGCGAGCTTCAATAATTTAATCATATCTCCCAAACCACAGCTCCGATTGAGATGAAACCAGTGGCATATGAAACTAGACTCACAATGCGTGCTTTTGACGTAAGAATAAACATCAAAGAATCTCAGATGAGGCAGATATGGATGTTTGAAGTTGAAATTCAAAACACTGTCATATTCAAGAATAATTTTCGTATTTTGGACATATCTCTCAAACTACAGGTTCAAATGAGTTCAAACCGGTGCCATATGAAAGTAGACTCAAATAGATTTCCATGCATATATAATATGTCAAATTTGGAGTCATATTCAATGCGTTATAGCTTCTGGAAGTTGATGCTCGAAAATACATATGTTGTCTACACTCATCGGATCATATCTTGGAGAATACGAAGAGTTTGGAGTTGATTCCTTTTTCATTGGAATGTAAACAATAAGAGCTCTCTAATGATCAATCATTTATCATACTTGGAGTCAAAAAGTGAATTGATAATATTTTGAGTCAACTGTTCACACACCAGCAAGATGTTCCAGATGCACTCGAGTCCTGAGAGTTTTGGAATGAGAGTTTGTTCCAGAGACTTCGCAATATTAGCTGATATGAAGTGCACTCAAGTTTGAGGATGACAACTCAAGTTCTATGAAGTAACACACTCGAGTCATGAAAGTTCTGACGTAAGAGTTCATTCCCGAGAGTCTTGCAGTCTGAAGAAAACGTGGTACACTCGAGTTCCTTGGCATGCACTCGAGCTCTCAATCAACAATGCACATGAAATCAGCAACGCACTCGAGTTCCCATTTATGCACTCGAGTTCTCCATCTCGCTGCACTCGAGTTTAGAGAGTGAAGACAAGAGAGTTTATTCCAGAGACGACTAAATCCTGAAGAGATCATGATGCACTCGAGTTCGTCAGCTAGCACTCGAGTTCTGAGTCATTTTGCACTCGAGTTCCAGAAGTGCACTCTTGCGAGTTCATGGCCGAGACTACCTAGAGACGTGGAAACATCACTATGCACTCGAGTTGCTTAGTGTGAACTCGAGTTTGGCAGACGCAGAAGCAAAGTGAATTACAACGATCGATCTGAACATGTTTAAATGTTATCCAATGATTATGTTCTCACTTGTTATCATTATTAGACATTGCTTAACCTTTGTTTCAAGTGTGAATCAGGCAATCAACGTTCGGGTAAACAAAACGCATGAAGAATTCAAAAACGCCGGACACAATGAAATGGGCAACTGTCACTACACATGGGTCCGACATGCTCCACAACACTCTGCCACACATTCTGACAACCCATAAAGAATTCAAATGCCCATACCATTCTCCAGCGGATACATTGCAATATGGACAGAGAAGCTCAACGGGAAGAAAAATGCTCAACGGACAAACAAAGAAATGGAACTCCAACGGGTATGTTGAGATGCTATCAACAGAATTAAATGAACAACAAGAACGTGCAAACAGAAAGCAACTGTATGAGTTATCTGTTGGAAGCATGATTAACTTTCAACGGGCAAATATCCAAATACACTCAACGTTAAGAAGAAGCAATGCACTCTAACGGACGAAAGCTAACCAACGGCTTAACCATCTTCTATATAAACCGAAGCATTCAAAGAAGAAGAACAGAGGATGCGACAGCGACCAAATACCTGAGCAATGAGAACCCAACTTCCAGTATGCTGATATTATAAGTCATCCGCCTCAAATACTCTCTGTTCTTATCAGTTTACAACATCATGTATAATTAAGAGTGAGATTATTTGTCTTGTACTTTAGTGAGAATTTATCTACTCTGTGAGAGAGTCTATAAACACTACAAATATACTTCTGTATTGATCTCAAGGTAGAGGGACCTTGAGGAGGGTTGATTACCTTACGGGGAAGCTGTAGGGAGTATTGCTCTGCTCGTAAGACTTGCCGTAAGGGGGAGTGAACCTTACAGTGTGTGAGGGAGAGTAACTCCGTAGTAGGCTACATAAGTGCCCGGTTAAACTTGTGGGTTGTAATGGCTTTTCTTGTGCCCGGATAAATAAGAAGATAGTGGATTGTAAATCTCAGGAGGAGCCTGGGGACTGGACGTATGTCATCGTGGATTGGACCGAACCAGGATAAATCACAGTTTGCATCTTCTCTTCCCTAAGCTTTTATATTTCCAGCATATATGATCTATATATATGCTTATGATTTTATAGTTCCATATGTATTGATTTGATAAGTTGCGGAAAGATTTTTAAAAGATCAGACTTTATTATCGTACACCCAATTCACCCCCTCTTGGGTGTCAGCCAGGTCTAACACATTTTGTTTTAGTTTTCTTAAGAATTAAAATTTTTCTTTTTTGTAAACAAGATAAAATTTGAATTTTTTCAGATGAGTTATTAGTCAATTAGAATTAAAATTATTTAAGTTATGTTTTCATTGGATAGAGTTTAGATGACGTGGTACTCCTAAGGTATGCTAGTATTTCTCTTCCATGCATACCTTACTTTAATCAATGAAGAGTTTCCTAAGCTATGTTTAGTGAGAAGTTTTTGATCTGCCCAAAAGTATGCCCTATCAATTACCTTATCACATAGATGAAGTTTCCAAATTTGAAATATGCGTATCTAATCTTAGAATGGAAACAGACAACTGAGACAAGTGTCACTGGAAGAATAGTAAGGACCAACCATAGAACCATTTGCTTTAATCCTAAATAAATAAACTTTAATACCTTGGAGTAGAATCTGAATCATATGGCATGACAACTGTTAAAAAACTCAAAATTGGAGAAAATGTGAATCTTTTCTTGAGAATTACAAACTACAATGACATACAACTATCAATCCTTCTTGGGTGATTATACTATTAACCTTAAACCCTAGAATTAATGAGAGGAGATGATCAAGTTAACCTCCCTCAATTTTGGTGAGGATATTACCATCCTTCACACTAAACCACATTAACTAAGACCCTTTATATAGATTAAGGTCTTAACCAACTAACCAACTAATTATCTTATATTTCTAACATACCCCTTCAAGTTAAACACTACTTATCTCAAAAGTGCTCAACTTGAACAACACAAACTAGAGAGTGTAAGGTAATTTAAACCAAATTATTTTCAATATACAAAATAATACAAATATTTCTTCACAACATTCTTCTCCATGTCCATTTGCTGATTCACTTTGCACGGCTTCAATCTGTAAGCTTCTGCAATCATTGCCTCACATATTGTAGTGCCACCCAAGCATTGACCATATTCCTTTTAGAACATGATTAACACACTGTGCTTCTTTCACAACCTAGAAGCGCTTCTTCAACAGCCCCACATTGAACCCAATAGCAGGAAATGTAGTTACCATCTCTCCAAGCTTGAGCTTATACCAGATGGTCTTTCTAGAAATATCCATGAGAATTTGCATTTCCATTTTGATAGTCTCAATGCCTTCAACCTCTTCATTGTTACCCCCTCCAATTAAGTATCTCATAGGCTCATTGTAGAACTCTTCCTTAGCAGAACACTGATTATATCACCCCCTGTGTGTTTTTTTAACTGCTTTCACCTACTCTCCCAGCTTTGCGAAGTTAGCATATTGACTCATATCATGGAATCAACAAAATTGGCAACCATGGGATAATAATAATCTTTGAGTAAAAGGAGAAATAGGAAGCCATAGAGAACCATCAAACCGAAGCTTTGTTATGTGTTACAAGTATAGATGGTTTATTAAAAAGTGCAAGTATACACTTTCGAAAATATAGAAGTGAGTAAAGTATCGTTCCCACGATGATTGATCACTAAGTACCAAAATTGGTAATTTTAATTCTATTTAGTCGATTGATTAGTTGGTGATTAAGATTATAAAATAAATATGAACGCAATTGATATAAAAAAAATATGAGAAAAAGCCCTAAGGGTCAGATTTCACTTAGCAAATTTCGGATTGAATCACCTATTTATTCTAGTTCAATTTATTCCACATGATTGATAGCCGAGTTTTTCTAATTTAATTACTAGTCTCTTCCAAGGTCAAGAAATTCTATAATTAATTGCTAATCCAATATATCCCTATATGAATTAAAATAATTAATCATGCATTAAGATTTATAGAACTCATTAAGACTACATAACTCATATGAATATATTCCTATTTCATATGCAAGTATGATTTTAATTATATGATTGACACACATGCATCTCTTTCCGGTCTCAGCAAATATATTGAAATCATTCAAAAGATGGCCAATCAATTAAAAGCATTAATAACAATAATCAAAGCTCAATCATGAAGGAAAAATTAAAAATATATTTAATAATGTAAGATTCAATCCGTCATTAGTAAGCTACATCATTACGCTAAAAAAATGAAAATTTAGCTCATGATGAAATTAAAAATACAACCAAAATAAATTGAAAACTTCATAAACATTGCATAAAACTTGATTATTAAATTCTAAAACATAAAAATACAACTAAAAGATGCATGAAAATGGAAAAATCTAGCCTTCCATATAGAGGTAAAACCTTCTATGTAGGTGGCAATCTATACTATCCATAAATGAGGACTACCTAAGCCTTCCATGAAGAAGGCATGCAAGAAACAATATAATGCATGAAATTAATTCTAAGATAGTGTGTCTCCTTGTGTCTTCCATTCCTCTATTTATAGATGAATGGGGTACAAAAATTTCCACTTGTTAGGTAAGAATCTTGACTATAAGCCACCAATGTTGACCTTGTGACCATCTTACACCTTAATTGAAACCAACTTTTGACAATTAAATGGTAGAATCTCATGTTTTTGTCTTCATGAAAGTTGTAGATCTGGATCTGAGCTTGAAAACGCATGTAATAGCTCCTTATTTCAACATTTGTAACTCTAGTTATGGCCCAATTAGTGGACAAATGTTAGATTTAGACAAATTCATGTGCTCAATTTCTAAGCAAAATTTGAAACTATTGAGAGTAGAACTGAGTTTTAGCCTCAACATAAAAGTTGTAGAAATTTTTCTTAGCTTTCTATCCATATAAATAACGTCCAATTCGACATCTATATCTCCATATATTACCTGAAAACTGGAATAGGGTCAAAATTTAGTATTTTCAATGAATTATATTCTATGTCAAAATCATTATTTATTTATCAATTACATCCAAATTCATTACATTAAGCTCAAATATCATCCAAAACATATTCTCATAAAGGAAAATAAATATGAAAATATTTTACTTATCAAATTCCTCCACACTTAGCTTTTGGACGTCCTCAGATAACAAGGAGTGACTAATAAGTTTTTACTACATTTTCACAAAATAAAAAATGTAAAGTCATAAGTAAGAACACAATTGAAGAATAAAGAGATCATAGTATTCATGAATCAAAAAAAGTATAAACTGGTAACTTTATTTGAAATTGAATGAACCAAATTCATAACTGTGACTCATTCTCTCAATTTCTCAAGTGTTTAAGTTTAAGGGTAAGTGTTTCACTCGAATTCACCTGAAAAAATTGTACTACCATAAGCTTGCTAAAAATCTCAATCTCCACTACCTAATTCACATGCATAATTCAAATCAAAAGGACTTATTGAGGGTTATAATGGGGTTAAGGTAAAAAGGATGTAAAACGTGATATAAAGGGTTATATTTAAGAAATAAATAGAGCAATTGAAAAGTGGGTCATTTTATGAATAAATTTATTTCATCACAACAGCCAACAATTTTAATTCAAATACTTAATATATTTTTTTTCAATTGTTTTGCATAACTTCTGCAATTCTAAAGTTGATGATATACACACCCTCACACTTGTCAAAAGCCCATTTCACAAAAAATTCAAATGCTCCGCTAATATTCAGAATTAGGTAAAAGCACTTGATATATCATCAAAACATATGTTAATGGGTTGAGAATAAAGAAATAATCAATCAGGCTTAAAGGGGCTTATCATAATGGGCATTTGAATTTTTTAAGACATTCTATCGTGTATTACCTGATATCTCTGCTTTTTTTGTAGTTTTTGTGGTCCCACTTGTTTGTGTATGTTTACTTGCATAATGTCTGTCTCCCACTGAGAACAAAGCTCAAATATGTTAAAATATGAATAATCAATGAATAAATAATATATAAACATTTTAGAATTCATCTTCGAATGATTATATTTCTGACAATGTCATGAACTTGAGTTCATTTCTTCAAACTCGAGTGTGAATATAATCATGAACTCGAGTGCTGAATGTTGTACTCGAGTGCAAGCCATTTTTCTTCATTCCCTTCTCACTTCTGATGATTATTCTGAAGAGAGCTCAAGTGTAAGTTGTTCAAGGACTCTAGTGTGTGAAATAGAACTCGAGTACACATCATGTTTCCTCAAGATAGATATTCTCGGGTGTATACTTCCAAATCAATACTCGCATAACTCGAGTGTGCCATTGCTGTAGAACTCGAGTGCACTTTAATTCCTGAAGTTCACAAGTCCTTCGGATACATACTTCAATTATAACACTTTCTTCACTCGAGTGCACATCATAATCAGAACTCGAGTGCTAGAAATCGGACTCGAGTAAGGAACTTGTTTATTGGTACTATAACTCTCGGGTTCACACTTTCATGTCGTAACTCGCAGAACTTGAGTGCTAACATGATTGAGAACTCAAGTGCATAATATATAACTTGAGTTCATTGATTATCTAAGTCACTTCTTCTCAGGTCCAAACTTTCATCTCTGCACTTCCACAACTCGAGTGTAACATTTGCTAAGCACTCGAGTGTACGTTGACAAACTCGAGTGCAGTTCTTGTTCTTCCATAATCTTTTCTCTCGGTCAGAAACTCTTATCCTACAACTCTCAAGACTCGAGTGTATAACTCTTCAGGACTCGAGTGCATGTTCATGAACTCAAGTGCTATAAGCCTGGCAAACATTACACTTCAGATTTCATTAGTTCTCAACAGCAATTGTATAGGAAATTTTGAATAGAACTCTAGTGACCATATCAGAACTTGAGTGATATGGTCATAACTCGAGTTTAACAGAGAGAACTCAAGTGTAGCAGCAATTTGACAGAGAATATACACCATAAGTTCTAATTTGTTTCCATTGATAAAATCCACTTAATATCTTTAATTAATACTTCTTATTTCCATGCAAAAACATATCATCACTATTTTGTTATCATCAAAACATGAGATTCAACAGTATATGGATTCTGCTTCTGACTGCTATCTGAATATTTTCTACCTATTTACTTAACTAATAAACCTGGTTTGGGTTTATAGGTTTGCAGTTGATCAATCAGTTGATTAGCAGTTGATGCATAAATGATAGAATGACGATTCGCTTAGGGTATGAATCCTGTTTCCACAGCATGGTCAAAAAAAGACAACAGATCATCATAAAAACCATTAACATTTAACAATCTTAATGACTTTCTGTGAAAGTTGAGTTTAGCCCAATATGCAACGCTAGAGATCCCATCAAATGTTTCCAAACCACCAGGTAGAGCGATAAAAGCTTCAAGCATTGTAGAACATGCGTCCTATTCGTTCAGGCAGGCTTGAAACTTGTAACTCTTGTTCTAAGGAAAAGATGTGATCTTCCAACTTCTTCACCCTTACACTTAAACCCTTGCTATCGTTAATGGTTGTAGAAATAACCAACTTCCCCTTAGGCCTTGAATACCTCCCCCGTATACAAAGTTGATCTTTCTAGCAGCTAATGCACTTCCAAGTTCTCTTACTGTAGGTAGAAACTCTCTATCCCTTCCCAAGTCAGTTTCACCAAAAAAACAGATAGATGTAAAACTACATTTTAGGGTGATACCCTTTTTCTCTTTATTTCCCTCATAAATTTTGTGTTTACAAGTGGAAGAGTGCATATTTATAATACTAAAAGAGCAACAACAAGTCATGCAAATCACACAATTTTCAAAGAAGTTTGAAAATTTTTTCGACAAGAATGACCGGCTTTACGTTGCGTGAAGAAATTAAGCAAAAGGAGTAAAGAAAGTCAAAATTTACTGAAAAGATAAGACAGATTAGACAAAAGCATGATTATGTACAGAAGTTGTGATTGTAGCTCACATCTTCCTTTGGTTTTATGTCTAGTAATGGCTTAAACACTTTTTATAAATCGAGGATTTGTTTCCCATCCAATTTTCTTATAAACTAGTAAATAGCGTCTTTTAATGTCAGATTCCCAAGATAGTAACGCTCTTTTTATTTATTGAATATGTCCAATAAATTGAGAAGAATACGATGAACATCACCACTTAGATGCGTCTCAAGAGTCTGAATAATATCATCCGGTGACTCCTTACTCAGTCTATCCTTTATGAATTGAATTTTATCTTCTCGATTTATAGAAACCATACCTTTGCTCCAACAACGCTGATGCTACTAAATTTTAAATAAGCACCGCAAGTGTATGGGCCATTGAAATAGTATAATAGCAAATCAAGGTCGTCCTACAGAAATTCAATGTAATAGATGATTAGGCATTAAAATTATAACTTTCATTTAAGTTGAGCAAATCACATAAGGAAACTAATTTGAAAATCACTTTAAATAAAAGTAAAAGTACTAAATTAAATTTAATGTTTTAAGAATTCAATGGAGGAAAACAAGCTAAAGTGACTAATTCCTTTTTCAAGTCTTAGAGCATGTATTTACCCAAAATAAATGCACTTAATGTTAATTTGTTAATCTAGAGTTTAAGTGGATATAAGTATCTTCCAATTACTCATACCCCTCTCTCAAGTTAAAATTATCATTCCTAACTAATTTACTCAAGAGGCAATAAATGTCTAATTTCACTATAATATGATTATATGGGTCCAATAGGTATATTCCTATCCTATTGGAAAATTAGAATAAATTCTAATCCCACATTACTTAATCCTATAGTCCAATTAAGATCTCTCTTTCAAGGCTAATCTAAATTCCTCAATTCATACTTTGTGGTGATCAAACACTAAATATACAAAACAATATAAGATTAAGTAAACAAACTAACATTAAGCACAATTAAATTGTTCATATATGCTCAAGTCCTTAAATTAGTTCATAGCTACTCTAGGTTCAAATAGAATTAGCCGCACATGGCTTTAATTACAATCATAGCAGCAAACCAATATGATCCAGAGTAATTAAACAGTGTAAAAGAAAATTTAGCATCATCGTAGCCAGGAGAAAATCCAGAGTTCAAAACCATATTAAATCAAACTAAAGAAGTGAAACCAAAATATGAACAAGCTTCCTCTGGTTCAACATTGATGATATTTTCTGAATAGTAAAATTGCCACTCCTCGCAATCAACTATGCTATAGGTTCTGAACAGTAAAATTGCACTGATGATCCTCCTCCCACTCACGAGCTCTGCGATGATGAGTGTAATACCCCTAATTTTGGGATAAGAGGCTTGAGATTTAGCCTGGATTTAATGGACTGCTAGACCCCGGTTTAACAAATGTCCAAGTGAGGAATGATATCTATCCCAAAATTCCTTGATATCTTTGGATATTAAAAAGGAAATAAAAGGTGAGGGCAAAATAGTAATTTTTCCATAAGATGGGAAATGATGGTTTTTCCCTAATATTCCTAATATGTTGAGTTAAATGGGAATTAAAAGGAGGAAAATGACTACTTGGTAATTAATAAGCTCAAGCGGGTAAATTATTATCAAGTAAAGTTAATATAAGGAAAAGCTTAAGGTTTTGGTAGACCACTTGAGGTGGTATAATGAGATAGTTTGAGAGTGAATTATACTCTCTTATTCCTCATTAATATTAATGGAATGATGAAGGAAAAGATAAAGGAAACTTGTGGTGCAAGTAATAAGATAGGTGGACTAATTGAGTAAAGGCCACCGGATGATTTTAATTAATCATCATCCTTCATCAATTTATTCTCTTCCTTTCCTACGGTCAGATTAAAAGGGAAGAGAAACGGAATAGATCATATGAGAATGAGAAAGAAGAGAAAGAAAGAATGAGAACGTGAACGAAGAACGAGAGAAGAGAGAGAAAACTAGAATTCGCTGGAACTCGTCCGAAACGGCGTTTTCTCTCGAAATGTCCAGTACAAATATTGTTCTACTCATCCTATGCTTTGGTTCTATGGTTTTGGATTCTCGTTTGGAGGCTGTTGGTGCTGTCTCGCCAGCTAGAGCGTAGCCGGAATTCCAAACCGAATTCAGAAGCGGGTAGAGGTAAGCATGTGCTACCTTTCTACCATTTCAGTTTATCATTTGGATGAGTATTTTGGAAGTAGTGTACTGTTCATCTCTCGTTCTATCCATGTTTTGGGGGCCAAAATGATGTCCAATGGATGTCTAAACGGCTAATCATGTAATAAGGAGTAGAAAGGAGGATATTAAGATAAAGAAAGGGAGGAACCAACATAACTCTTCTGAGAATCCTTTATGGGTTACGTTGGATGTGGCATAAGGATAGAGTTGGAATTTCATCGATTGGATGATTCCATTGAGTTCAGAAGAGAAAATTGTGTAGGGTTCATGTTGAAGGGGAAGTGAGAAAAGGCCTAGAGGGTGAAATAACCAATTTACCCTTTTAGCTCTATATAGGGGCTGTTAAGGGGTATTTTCATCATTCGGGCATGAATTTGACTAATCGGAGGTCATAAATGGATTCTACACCTGAAATTGTGTAGGATTGGCCCATGTTGTAATTTCTGTAAAAGTATAGTCAGGCCGGGCTTCCGGGGCATTTTGGTAATTTAGCGTAATTGGGCTAAGTTATCATTTAATATGAGTCTAGAATGATATAGGAAAGAGTAATGACTTATGTATTAAATGTTTGGAAATTCTAGGACTCAATGGATGGACGTGCCCGAACCGGAGCAAAGACGAAGGATTGAGGATGAACATAAAGTCCGACAGGTAGTGGACTTACCTTTCCTGCATGGGTATGATATGTATGTTATATGCATTGATTGTGTGACTACTATGCCTATTTGTATTGAGCATATTTGATTGATTGAAGCTCTATTATATTTGTTCGATGGCCATTGGTATGTCATAACATTAAGCATGCAGTATGTCATTATGTTGGCATGAAATATGGTAGGTAAGCATGTCATGCATTCATATATATTTGCCATGCATAGTGGTACTGTTCACTACTGAGATTCTCTCGAATCTCACTCCTCCTATACGACAATAGTGGCAGGTTGAAGAGTGCTGGAAGTATGCACGGAGGAGACGTGGAGACGTGAAGTGAAGAGGAGGCTGTAGTGCGGGGCACTACTTCTTATATTTCGTATATGTGTGTATATTTCATGTATGTGTATGTATGAATGTTGTATAAGCAGAGAACCACTCTTGTGTAATTAATGAGAACAACTTTTAGTTTAATAATTTATCGCTCACTTACTCTGATTTAATAAAACTAAGAGCCGGTGAGGTAATATAAGGAAGGGTGCTCATAATGAGGATGATTCACATCTGAACTTGTGGCTCCTTCTAGCTTCCTCTGTGATTCTTACTGCTATAGCTGTTGGAAATTGTGCCCTAAGGGCCAATCATTGTACCTTAAACATTATTGTTATTTAAGAATTTCTCCTTATTGTTATCATATCATTTGCATGTTTACTATGATAATTGTATCCTTGGATGAACTATAAAGATTATCCTAAATGTCCCTGGTCAATTATCTATGCGGGAGCGAAGATGAAATAAGACCAGTATGACTTTGATGAGGTATAGAGCTACAAATCAAAGTCTTAGGCACTTATAGGAGTATAAGGTGCTGGACCGACCCGCTATAAGAAAGTTGCATGGATTAAGTCATAAGCTTATCTCATACATATAATCATGTCGCAGAGCCCTCTGACCTGAGATCATCATAGATTCCTGCATGAAACTTGCTAAGTTTTGACCTAGTCAAAAGTCACCTTTGACCGGGTGATGATAAAGGCTACAATCGGGCTTAGGAGTTTTCATGAATAGGAATGTGAGTGATCAAGATGGAATTTGTCCCTCACATTAGTGAGAGATATTACTGGGCCCCTCGATGAGTGAGTCTGAGAAATGTATGGCCATACTGTAATGGGAAGGAGTTTCCATTTCTAATTTCAGGCTACTCAGGAATCGGGAAAGTGATGGTCAGGAATAGGAGGATGACGTTGTGCATGCCTCATCCTTGACCGAAATATCGTGTGACAAAAGGGACGTGACATGGTTGTATAAAAGGTTGCATCGTATCATCGATCCTCATGTGAATTGGGTAGTCGCAATGTCTTGCTAGAGGCCGCTTGCGACTTGTGGGCTAGAATAGTTTTGGCCTACTGCCAACTTCATGTGGGCTTACAGGGTTGCACACAAGAATAGCCCAACACGAGCTATGATGTCCAGATTCATTGAATCTAAGATGTGTCTAAGATTCAATGAATATAATATTTGACCTAGGGTGGATGAATTATATATATATATATATATATATATATATATATATATAAATTTGAAAAAAAATATATAATAATAATATATATAGATTATAATATTATTATAAGATGTTAGTTTTATATTTAATTTATCTGATAAATTAAATAATTAAAGCTAATACAGATATCATATCTTAGATTTAATTTATAAAGATAAATTAAATCTATTGGCTCTTTAATTAAATTAAATGAATATGATAAATTAAATCTGTTTGACAGATTTAATCAAATTAGATTTATTTGATTTAATTTGAATTTCAAATTAATTAAGATTAATTTTGAGATTCCAATACGGCCCACATCATATATAAAATTTGAAGGGCTAGAGAACCCGAGGCCGTACGAAGAACTTGGAGAGCCGCGAGAAACCCTAGAGAGGCATCTTGGAGGCGCTAGCACGCTGCCGAATTGGGTCTTGTCCGTGTGGATACCGGTAGAGGGAGGCGACCAGAGGTGTTGACTCCTATAGATCGAAAGCACGAGAAACATAAAGGTACTATTCTAGCTACTCGATTTAGACGTCTTTGATAGATCCACAATTGGGATTCGAAAGGTTTTTTTAAACGGTTAATTTTTCCGCTGCGTGTACGATTCCCAACAATAGCAACCCCCTCGGCGTCTCTTATATCAAATTTTC
Organism: Albizia julibrissin; assembly: GCA_037074505.1. Lineage (NCBI taxonomy): Eukaryota > Viridiplantae > Streptophyta > Magnoliopsida > Fabales > Fabaceae > Albizia > Albizia julibrissin. The sequence goes on along the minus strand of CM073485.1, from coordinate 13,247,853 downwards.
TCTCTCGCTCTAGATGCTGACAAGGTCACCAACGACATTCTTTGTTGGTCCCTTTCCTTTGGTTTTTGTTGTCGCTCTCTCCCTCGCTCTTGCCTCCTTTTCTTTTCTCTCTAGCTCTTCTCCTCTCTAGCCACCTCCCTTCCTTCGTTCCAGACCCTCCTTTTTTTCTTTTTTTTTCTCTTCAATCCCTTTTGTCCAGATGCAACAGCCTTTTGTTTTTTCTTTTCCTTTTTATTAGCCCAAACAGTACACTGCAGGTTATTGAGAAAGAAAGAAAAATTAAATAAATAAAAGAAAAACAAGAAAAAATAATATTAATACTAAAATGATAAGATAAAACTATCCATTATTATTTAACTTTCTTAAACTTAAAAGCTTCTATTTTAATTTGAAATCCCCAAAACAATGTATCCAATTGATATCTTATAAAATCTTAAGAAATTCCCTTTAAATTAGCTTTGATAACTTCCTAACTATATCAAAAATATATCTCAAATATATTAAAAATGGGGAGTTATCAAACGCTTTTCACAATTCCACCTTACACATTTAGGGCATACCTACATTTTTTTAGCTCTTCTCTTTTTGGAGTAAAAACTCCTTCCCATTCATGGCATAGGTTTAATAAACGACTCATTAATCTCACCTGCTAAACGTACCTTAGCTTTAATTATCCAGCATACATTCTCAGGAAGGCCTAAACGCTTGAATGTCTTCATTCTTTCAAGTTGACATCTATAGATCTTCCTAAGCACATCTTTGGGAAGAGTGGGAAACTTGTTTTTAAGTTGTACAAGAAACTCCTCCATGAAGATGATGAGAACTAAAATTTTTAACACAGTGCAGTGTGCTTCAGTGAGTAGGAAAGAAAGTTTAATAAGAAAGAAAAAGAAGTTTTGGATTGTCTCCTATTACGAGTGTAGGATGGTGTATTTAGAAGTGCAAGTGTACATTGTCGTAAACAAGTAATATAGAGGTGAGTAGAGTATCGTTCCCACGAGGATTGATCACTAAGTACCAAAATTGATAATTTTAATACTATTTAGCCGATCGATTAGTTGGTGGTTGAGATTGCAAGATAAAAATGATTAAATGAAAATGAAATTGTTATAAAGACAAATATAATAAAAAGGCCCTAGGGATTAGATTTCACTTAGCAAACTCCGGATTGAATCACTTATCTATTCTAGTCCAATTTATTCCACATGATTGATAGTCGAGTTTCCCTATTTTAATTACTAGCCTCTTCCAAGGTCAAGTAATTCTATAATTAATTGCTAACCCAATATATTCCTATATGAATTTAAGCAATCAATCATGCATTAAGATTTATGGAACTCAATTAAGACTACACAACCCATATGAATATATTCATATTTCATATGCAAATTATGGTTTTAATTATAGGATCCACACACATGTATCTCCTTCCGGTCTCAACATGCATATTGAGATCATCCAAAAGGTGGCCAATCAATTGAAAGCATTAAGAACAATAATTAAAACTCATTCATGAAGGAAAAATTAAAACTAGATTTAATAAGTTAAGATTCAATCCGTCATTAGTAAGCTACGTCATCACCCTAGGAAAATGAAAATTTAGCTCATGATGAAACTAAAAACAAAACGAAAATAAATTGAAAACTTTATAAATATTGCAGAAAACATGATTATTAAATTCTAAAACATAAAGATACAACTACAAGATGCATGAAAATAGAAAAATCTAGCCTTCCATATAGGAGGTAAAACCTTCCATATAGGAGGCAACCTATACCATCCATAAAGGAGGACTACCTAAACCTTCCATGTAGGAGGTATGCAAGAACAATAAAAATGTATGAAATTAAAATCTAAGATGGTGTCCTTCCTTGTGCCTTCAACTCCTCTATTTATAGATGAATTGGGTGTAAGAATTTCCACATGTTAGGTAAGAATCTTGACTCTAAGCCACTAATATTGACTTTGTGACCACCTTGCTCATTGATTGCAGCTAATGTTTGGCAATTAAAACGTTAGAATTTCACTTTGTTGTCTTCATGAAAGTTGTAGATCTGAATCTTAGCTTGAAAACGCATGTGATATCTCCTCATTTCAACATTTATGGCTCCAGTTATGGTCAAATTAGTGGAAAAAAGTCAGACCTAAACAGAATCACGTACTCAACTTCTAAGCAAAATTCGGAGCTCTTAAGAATAGAACTGGGTTTTTACCTCAAAATAAAAGTTGTAGGAATTTTTCTCATCTTTCTATCTATACAAAGAACTTCCCAATTCGACATCTAGAGCTCAAGATATTTCCTAAAAACCGAAACAGGGTCAAAATTTAGTATTTTCCAATAAATTCTATTTTATGTCAAATCATTATTTATTTATCAATTACACCCAAATTCATTACATTAAGCTCAAATGTCATCGAAAAAATGCTTCATATAAGGGAAAATAAATTTACAGATATTTTACTTATCATCTCCCAAATAGCCACCCTTATTTAATATCTTTAGCTAGACAAAAACCAAACCAATTGGCTTTTTTTTGTTTATAACTTGTTGATTCCTCAAATGTGATGACAATTTTCAAAGTGTTGAGTGCACCGTCATTATACTCCTTTAGCCTTTTCCCATTTACTTTAAATTTTCGATCACCGTTTTGAATTTCCACGGTTCCATATAGCCATACTTAAACCACAGTAAAAGGCCTTAACCACCTTGATCTCAGCTTTCTTGGTAAGAGCTTTAACCTTGAGTTATATAACAACACTTTTTATCCTGGTGTGAACTCTCTCCTTAAAATTCTTTTGTCATGCCACATTTTTGCCTTCTCCTTGTATAACTTGGCATTCTCATAAACTTGTTGTCTGAATTCTTCAAGCTTATTGAGTTGGAGAAGTCTCTTCTCACCAGTTGCCTTTAAGTCAAAATTTAAGGCTTTTATTACCTAATATTCTTTGTGCACTTTAGGATTAGTAAATTTTGATACATATAACATTCTCATTGCTAATGGTTAATCTATGCAGCTTTCGTGCACCACGTTTTTTGTGTAGTTAGTTAATGTATCTACTTTATAACAGGTGTCACCTTTATTTGAAAAGGACCAAGCCTTAAAAATATTGAAAGATACTTGATCATCTTGAGCTTGTAAGGTTAACTTTCCCTGTTGCATATCTATTAAAGTTCTCCCAGTTGCAATGAATGACCTCCCAAGAATGATAGGAATTTCTTGGCCTTCTTCTATGTTAAGTGAGATAAAATCAGCTAGAAATATGAGTTTGTCCACCTTTACCAGAACATCTTCTAAAAGACCCCTCAGATGTTTTATTGATCGGCTAACAAGAAGTAATGAAATTGTGGTAGGATTTACATCTCCAAGACTGAGTTTTCTGTAGATAGATAGAGGCATGAGATTTACACTTGCTTCTAGGTCACAAAGTGTTTTTTCAAAGTTACATTGACCTATGGTACAAGGTATGCAAAAGCTTCCTGGATCTTTCAACTTTGGTGGTAATTTCTTTTGTAGAATAGCATTGCATTCCTCAGTAAGTGCAATTGTCTCAAATTCCTCCAGTTTACGCTTATTTGAGAGAATATCCTTCATGAATTTTGTATAATTGGGCATTTGGGCAAGATTATCTATGAAAGGAATGTTGATATGTAACTTTTTAAACACCTCTAGAAACTTTCTAAACTGCTTGTCTAGCTTTGCCTTTACAAGTCTCTGAGGATATAGAACTAGTGAAATATATGGAGGAGGGTTATCTGGAAAGCTGATTCTTCCTGGTAGCACATCATCCTCTTTAGGTTTATGTGCTTCCTCCTTCTGTTCTTCTTCGCTTTCTTTTTCTCCGCCATTCTTCTTTTTCATTACAAGATCTTTCAATTCTTTTCCACTCCATAATGCAACTTCTTTCACATGCTCTCTTGGGTTTTTTCAGTGTCACTTGGAAGAGTACATGGTTGTCTAGAATTTAGCGTATTTGTAATTTGACCCATTTGGATCTCCAAGTTCTTTTTTTAGGCTTATTGGATTTTGAGTGCTGCGTCGGTCCTAGCCATGAATTGAGATGTATTTATGGTTAGTTGAGCCAGTGCATCTTCCACATTTACTTTCTGTTGTGATGGATTTGGCGATTGAAAAGCTTGTTGCTGGTATTTCCCTTACGGGTTGAACATATTTTGATTATTCCTCCAACCAAAGTTTGGATGATTCTGCCAACCTGGATTGTAAGTGTTTGAGAATGGGTCATTCCTTTGATTTCTGATGTAATGAGCTTGCTCTGACTGAGAAGGCATGGATGGGTGTCCTTATTGACAGTGCGTGCTCACATGAGGTCCTCCACATCGATCACAGGTTTCATGAGGAGTTCTAATTACATTTACTTGGTTTGCAATGTGCTCACTTGCTTGGATATAGATGCAACTTGAGAAGATAAAGTTGTAAGGATATCCAGCTCGTGCACTCTAAGTACTTTCTTTGAAATATTACGTTTAGAAGGCCATTGGTATGCATTAGATGCCATCTCCTCAAGTAGATTATAGCCATCATCTATACTTTTTCCCATTAAAGATCCTTTAGCTGTAGCATTTACAAGAATTCTGGTGGTATGCGTCATCCCATTATAGAATGTTTACAGTTGCCACAAATCTGGTAATCCATGATGAGGACATCTCCTTTATCAACTCCTTGTATCTTTCTCAGGCTTCATAGAGGCTTTCTAGTTCATGCTAGGTAAATGAGGTAATTTCATTCCTTAATTTAGCAATTTTTCCTAAAGGAAAGTATTTTACCAAAAATTTCTGTGTCAAGGCATCCCTTGTAGTTATGCTTCCCACTAGTAGAGAGTGTAACCAGCTCTTAGCCTTATCCCTGAGTCAAAAAGGGAAAAGTCTGAGTCTAATGGGATCATCAATAACACCATTATGCTTAAATGTGTTATAGATTTCTAGAAAGCTAGCTATATGTGTGTTAGGATATTCTGTTGGTAAACTACCGAATTGATTTTCTTGCACCATCTGGATAATTGCAGGCTTGATTTCAAAATTATTGGCTGCTACTAGCTGTTTTCTAATTCCAGAAGTTGTCTCCATGATTGTTGGTGTTGCATAGTCAGGGAGTGTTTTGGTATTTGTTGCTCCTCCTTTCGGATTTGCCATCGAATTGCTTGAGATTGAAATAGACTGCTTTCGAACTCTTCGATTTCTTTGAAAGGTTCTCTCGATCTCTGAATCAAAAGGCTTTAATTCAGTCTCCTTTGATCTAGTCATGCATTAAGAAAAAGCCTGAAAAGAAACATAAGACACCAAAGATAAAACAAATGTAATATGAAGACCAAATTAGTATTAAAATTACTTTGTATTGATATTAATGACAACAATCCCCGGTAACAGCGCCAAAAACTTGTTACGAGTATAGATGGTTTATTAAAAAGTGCAAGTATACATTGTCGTAAACAAGTAATATAGAAGTGAGTAAAGTATCATTCCCATGATGATTGATTATTAAGTACCAAAACTGGTAATTTGAATTCTATTTAGTCGATTGATTAGTTGGTGATTGAGATTACAAAATAAATATGAATGCAATTGATATGAAAACAAATATGAGAAAAAGCCCTAGGGGTCAGATTTCACTTAGCAAATTTTGGATTGAACCACCTATTTATTCTAGTCCAATTTATTCCATGTGATTGATAGCCGAGTTTTCCTAATTTAATTACTAGCCTCTTCCAAGGTCAAGCAATTCTATAATTAATTGCTAATCCAATATATCCCTATATGAGTTAAAACAATTAATCATGCATTAAGATTTATAGAACTCATTAAGACTACGTATGTATGTATGTATGTATTATGTATGTATGTATGTACACACACAATTACAAGCCTAATATATGTGTGTGTGTGTGTGTGTATTAGAATTATTTTGTTGTTGTATAAAAATATTATTTTTATGTGGCTATAAATGTTTATTCATTTATTGAAAGAGAGGTATTTTGGTCAAAGAAAGTGTTTGATAGTTAAAATTAATAGTCAACTAACGGCTATATGGATGAAAATAGAATCTCAAATATATAAGAAAAATTTCTGTAACATGTATTTTAATTTTAAAGGATGTCTATACATATTTTCAAAAGATATGAGAGGTTTTTGTAATTTACGGTGTGTTAGGTATTTGGAGGGGAGAAAAATTTTTTACAACTTAGATTGAAAATGATTGAAGAAGTGGGGTTATACAATTTTAAAAAAGAGAAGATGTAGGATAGAAGAGTGAGATAAATAAATTAAGAAATTTGAACCACACTTCTCTAATTTTTTTAAATCTAACTCTAAAATTTTTTTCTTTCTACTCATTTTCCCTCCCCTCCCCTTGTACTAAACAACCCCTTAGTCTATTCGAATGAAATCCATCAATATCTTAAGCCTACGACTCCTGTTGTCTTTTTTAGTAATTAGGAATTGTTTTTAGTCAAATCTCGCCATAAAAAGCCTTCGTCTGACTTCTCAACGACTTCCATCTTAGTGAATACACTTAACCCTTGTCTCGGTAACTATTGCACGAGTTGTTTTTGTTTGTAAGCCATAGCTAGGTATAGTTATGATTTCCCTCATCCATTTCGCATTATTCTTCCTGCATTCACTTTTAATGGTTCCTCTCCTACTTCTTGCAGTGATCAACATGGCCGATTGGGCTACTGTTGTAAAGCCTCGACGCGAAAAAGCATCCAAGTTGACATTAAATTACTTTTTGCGAAGTTATGTGTTTTGGAAACCTTAGTATTGATCTGATTGAAGGTTCCTTTCTTGTTACAGGAAGTTGTAACACATTGCTTTGATTTACGGTTCCTACTCTATTGATCTTTTTCGAATTGATTTCAGGAGATATGGATCCTTAAGCAAATACCTTTCCTTTTTAAAAAGTATCCATATCTCTAGAAGTTACTTCCAAAAAAATAATAGGGATGTGATGAATAAACTAGTTCAATTGTACTAAGATGCGATAAAACATTCAAGGTGATATTAAATTGCTTTTGTGAAGTTACGTTTTCTTGGAGAACCCATTATTGCTATGATAAAAGGTTCTTCTCATATTCCAAGAAGTTGTCAACCTACTACTTTGACTGAAGGTTCCTACTCTATTGATCTTTTTTGAGGTTACTTCTACAGATATGGATCCCTAAGCAAATGCATCTCCTTTTTTGGAAGTATCCATATCTTAGGAAGTTACTTATAAAATATCAAAAGGGATGTGATGAATAAACTAGTTCAATTATACAGGGAGTCATACATGAACAAGTGAATACCTGCAGCATTTGTGAAGTCATGACGCGAAAAACCATTCAAGGAGACATACTAAATTACTTTTGTGAAGTTTTTTTTTGGAAAACCCATTATTGCTCTGATCGAAGGTTCCTCTCCCGTTTTTATATTGAGTAGATGTCACTATGTTAAAAGCTCTGAATTCAACATTGCGGTCAGTCATAGACTCTTCAATGTGAGAGTTTCTAAGCTACTTGGTCTCGACTCTATATAATAGAGTAGTACTTCCCACACCGAGTAGCCATGTAATATGGGATGGATCAATATTTTCTAGGTTTTGTGGCTTGAATCATTCACACTTTTGACCTATATATCTTATAATATAAGTGTTAATCACTTATGACTTGTGACACATCAGCAATTAAACCAAGAAAGCAATGGTTGTGTGAAGAAAACACTAATATATGTATATAGGTAAACCCTTGAGCAGTTTGCTCAAGGGTTTGCATACCCTATACGTCCTTTTCAATATGGATATTCATGTTTTTCCTCTATCCATTGCTTTCCAGAGTTAATTTCTATGAAGAGACACAATTATAAATAAATATATCACTTATATAGGTAAACAATTACTGATGATTCTGCCCAGAAAGCCTGGATATCCTGATCTATCCTCTACTGTATAGAAACTTGGTGTGGGAGGCCCTGTTCTATTATATACAGTCTACTAACAAGCTCAGAAAACTCTCACTTGAAGAGTCTTACAACCATACATAATCGACATGTATTATAAAATTTCACAGTTCTTTTTTTGGAACTGTTATTTATGTACTAAATACATAACGGTTGCCTACGTAAGACCATTATTTAATTTTCTTAAATGTCACGATTCTTACAAAAGAACTGTTATTTAAGCTATTGAATAAATTACAATTGTCAAAATGAGACCGTTATATATCATGTAAATATTGCCATATATTATAACGGTTGTTCATGTGTGCTCGTTAATTATTATCATAGCAATATGCATATCATACCCTAACCGAGTCTCAATACATAATGGATGTTATATTATAATCGTTATAATAGGTCCACAATGACTAATAGTTCAGAACCATGATGTATATTCATCGAGCATATATAGAACCCATATATATGACGGTTCAAAATCGTGATGTATGGTAAATAATAACCGTCATATAGAGCGATTTATATAGTAGCGTTATTAGGCTTTAACAACTTTCATTTACCTAGTAAAAAATTTACACAATCAAGTCATTTACAAGTTTTGTTAAGGAATTCACCATATTTCATTAGGTTTTAATATTTTTCATTTACCCAATAAAAAAAATCACACTATCAAGTTATTCATAAGTTATGTTAATAAATTCACCATATTTTCACTAAGTTTTAACAACTTTTATTTACTATATAATTACAAATCCACACATTCAGTTTAATCACAAGTTTTGTTAAAACATAATGAAACATAAGGAATATCTTAACAAAAATTTTGAATGACCCGATAGTATAAATTATTTACTTGGTTTAACAACTTTCGTTTAACCAGTAAAAAATGCAAATTATCAAGTCATTCATAAATTTTGTTAAATAATTTACCACATTTCATCAGGTTTTAACAATTTTCATTTACCAAGTAAAAAATTTATACTATTAGGTCATTCACAACTTTTGTTAAGGAATTCATTACTTTGGCAAACAAACGACTATTAGCCAGCCGCTAGTAGGGTGGGAGTTACTTTTTTTAAAAAAAATATGTGAGGGTATTTATGTCATTTCCTTTTAATTTCAAAAAAGAAAAATCGGGCCTAACACTTCTCTAATAGTATGAATTTTAGAATCACCTCATTGTTCTTTATTATTTTTAATGGTCTTTATCTATCTTTTTCCTTATTCCATAAGCAAAATTCTACTTTAAAGAAGATATTACCTGAACAATAAGCTAAAACTTATATGTTGGTGCCAGCAAACCCTAAAATACTTATTTAGTGTTAGTAAAATGTATTGTAGAAATTCAAAAAGTTTGTAAATGGAAACAATAAACTTTGACCTCAAAGCATATCACAATCTGTTAATGGTAAATTTAGAAATTTTGGCAAAATATTGATTACATCACTCTACTTTTAAGAGTTACTCCCTTAAGTCCTTAATATAAGACATATTTGTAGAGTTAATCTTGGTCCTAAATATAATACATATTTTTCATAGTTATCTATATTTTTCTAATGTACCTATATTGATGTTTTATTTATAATAATCAAAGGAGGAGAGGAAATGAGGGAATTAAAGAAGATGACTAGGATATTTAAGAAAATACATGTCATATATTAACTAACTTAACTAAATTTCTTAATCTAATGAAATTAGGTAAATATATCTTATAATAAGGACTGGAGGGAGTATATAATTATTAGAGCATTTCAGCCTTAGAACTGAAGGTGACTTTCCATTTCTCAACTTAACCCAACATGATGGTGAAAGTATATTCCAAGTAGCAAAAGACATATTAACTCCACTAGAAGAATGTATGAGGGCCATTAGTGCAAGAAAAATAGCATCTAATGCAGATAAAAGAAAATAAAGGACCTAAATTGTTAGAATTTATTTGGTTATAGATAAAAGATAATCATAATAAAGGTAAGAAAATTTTTTATTAGTAATCTTCAAACTTTCCCTCAATTCGATTCCTTGCGCTCTTAAGCAGCAAAGGCTATTTATAAAAGAACAGTGTTAATGGCCAAAGGTTTGAAGATTCTAAAAACACATTGAATTCACATATCCAATTTTGTTCCTAGCCTTATGAATTCAACATGCAATATGAGAGATAATATATGTAGTTCTCCACACCACCAAAGTTACCCTTCATAAACCTACAATAAGTAAATAAAAAATGTGTCATATAGGAAATTAAAACACAATCAATATTAATCATAATTGAATCACCCCTGGCTTAATGACAAGACATAGTGGAGAAAAATGAAAAAACTTTACACATGTTCAATAAAAAAACTGAGAAATTCAAATTTAACATTTCTTTAGGCTATATCTGTTAGTTTCAACTTTCATCCAATAGGTGGTGAATTGGTTCATATATATATAAAAAATTGATTAAACAATGCTAATTGAAAAGTATTATAGAGAATGAAAGTAATAAAGATATCATCGTAGAGTGCACAACAGATTATACTGGTTCAGTCTTAACTCACTGACCTACATCCAGTTCTCATAGTGTCTCTAAGTTCTCACTATTCTTCCAAGATTCTAAGGGTTCTTGGCACCTCAGTACAATGTATGTAACAATGAATGACCCTCTACAGGACTCACTCCCCTTACACGTTGTAATCCAACCCCCAGACTCAAGGTTCCACTACCTTGAGATTTTACAGAGTGAAACAATGTTCGGTTATGACTCTCTCACAGAGCAGATAAATAATCACTAAAGAACTAAAGGAATATTAGAGAATGTTACAGAGAATGAACTGAGCAATAAATGAAGAAAGTTTGTTTGTTGGTTTCGTTAGTTCCTCTGTATTGAATGCTCAACTATTTATAGGTAATATGTATTAATGACTATTGATGACCGTTGAGAGCTTTCAAACTTCCCGTTAGATTGGCTTTAGAGCCGTTGAGGGATTTCAGCGTTGATTTGCTTTTGTCTCTGAGCAATAAATCTTTAGATGTAATTCTTCTGGTGTGTCTGCTTTGTTTTATGGTTTGGCATTTAATGCTTCTGACACAAGTCTGCTTTTTGGTGAATTTGAATTTGCTCCAAGGTTTAAGCTTCTGAAACTTATACATATTCATGATTAGTAATATTGAATCGATGAATAATCAATGCTTAATAAAGTTTATCGTGGGTTTCAAATAAGTGGAGACATTGATTTTGAAAGAGACAATGAACTTACACTTGAGTGGATTTTTAATGCACTCAAGTTCTTGATAAATATTTGATTTTTGGTAGTGAAGTGTTGAAGAAATAAAAGGTTGTTGTAAAAGAATTTAATACTACAAGACTCGAGTGCTTGTTTGGATCACTTGCATTTGGAAACAAGTTGTCTTGAATCACTTGAGTAACACCCAGGGTACTCAAGTGAATTCTATTTGAAAATCACTGCACTCTTACTTTATCAGGAAGTGACTCTCTGAAGTCTCGCGAGTTTTTTGTCATCACTCGAGTGGCAACTTGCTCACTTGGGTGAATTATATTTGTAACTTGCTAAACCATCGCGAGTGACTTGCAAAGGTATTGAGAGTTGACACCATCACTCGAGTGACAACTTACTCACTCAAGTGATCTTTCTCTATAACTTGCATAGCCATTGCAAGTCACCTGCAAAACACCACGAGTTAATGTTCAAAACTCGAGTGCTTATTGAGAACTCAAGTTCTGCTAAGTCTACATGACACAAAGAGCTTACGGGCAAAAACTCTAATTTCAAAACTTCCAAGACTCAAGTTCAGTTCACACAAGAACTCAAGTATTTCTTTATAACTCGAGTGTATCAATTTGAAATTGTTTTTTGCATTGTTCATAACTCGAGTGCAAACTGATAAAATTGAGTGAAGAATTATAGCTTTCAAAAATCTTGTGAGTTACTTGACAAAATAGTGCAAGTGATCATTGACACTTGAGTGGTCACTTATTTACCCGAGTGACCTTTTATCTCAACTCTTAGAGAACCTACAAGTGACTTGCTGAAATATTGCAGGTGAGAGAGAATTACTCAAGTGCTGACTTAGCCACTCGAGTGATTTTGCATCACTCTTGAGTTTTTAGTGAGTGACTTGTAAAATCACTAAAAGTTGAAGACTATCACTCGAGTGCATTACCTATCACTCGAGTGATCATCTTAGATCACTGAAGGTAAGTAACTTTACTGATTCAAGTTTTGATTCCTAAATTGTTATTTCACTTCAAGTGACTAGAAACTCACTTAAATGTCTTGAATCATTAAGTCCACATTATCTATCAAGATTTGTTATCATCAAAACATAGCTTGAGAACTAACAATATCTAGTTTGCAAGGAAACATATTAGGAGCTACATGTTGCATCTGTATCTGCCAAAAAGAAGCCAAAATCATTTGATAACATTTATAATTGGCATAATATCAAGCTCATAAGGAATGTCAAACCCTTGCTAGAGCTTTCCATTGCAGAGCAAACAAACTAAAAACAGTTTTATTGCTTGAGATAATATAGAGGAGAGACCTCTCCAGTAATAGGTTAAGTCCTTTTTTAAAAAAATTATGGGTAATAAATATTTAGTAATGAATAAAATACAACTGCCTATTTTTTTTCTCATGCCACACCCCCTGTAATGCCCTATTTTGTCTAAACATTCTTTGTTTTCAAGGGGGACCTTGTTCTTTTAGCTAGACAAAATACGTCTTCTTATCTTTACCTACTTCATGGATGAGAGTCTCACTTCTCTCAACTATGAAACAAGTAAAGAAGGGCAACTGTGAACACTTTATTTTGTCCAAGCCACATTCAAAATATAATAAAAAGGGAAAAAAATCCTCCTTAATGCTTACACATCTAAATTAATAAGTAGATGACATTAAAGCCATAAAGCCCCCAGAAAAGCGATGAGTGAGTGCAAGAGAGAGAGGATTCGGGAGCAAGCAAACCATGTACCGTCACTGGAGGAGAAGGATTCATTGGATAGGAGTCACAAAAAGGTTCAAGCGAGTGGAGGGACATTATTAGAGGATCAAATTTTAGTACCACCGAGAATCAAAAAGGTTTGAGTGGGTGGAAGGACATTCTTAGAGGATCAAAAAATAATAAAAATAATGAAAATAAAAGGAAAACAAAAAAAATCCTCCTTGATGCTTACACATTTACAATAATAAGCAAATGACATTAAAGCCATAGAGACCCCAGAAAAGTGATGAGTGAGAGTAAGAAAGAGAGAGGAGTTGGGGGCGAGCAAACCTGGTGTCAGCACCAAAGAAAAGGATTCATTGGATAGGAGTCACAAAAAGGTTCGAGCAGGTGGAGGGACATTCTCAGAGGATTAGAGTTTAGTGCTTCGGGATGAGGATTAGATGTATGACGACCCTCCATCAAGTCAAGCTGCGGGCGCTCGTGGTCGACTAGTGGATAGGGGGAAGAAAAAATGGAAGTCGCTCAAAGAGGAAGTTACGCAAGAACATGAGGCAGAGGATATGGAGGAGGACTGGTAGAATGGGGATGGTTGAAAGGATAGGGTTAAGATAGAGATGATGCTGAGAGGTCCAAAAGTGGTAGTATCTCTTGAGGAGCGAGCGAGAGAGGCTGCAAAATGGAAGAATGCTTTAATGTTAAGTTGTTAGGTTGTATGGTGAATCCTAAGTATTTTGAGAAGAAACTTACACAACTATAGGCTAGATATGAAGAGGTTGATACTATCGACGTTGATTCTAGCTTCTTTGTGGTAACATTTTTAGACATGTATGATTATAAGTTGGCTCTTACCAAGGGCCTTTGGCTACTTTTTGACTATTACTTAGCAGTTCAACCATAGAAGCGAACTCCTCTGTATCGTGTAATAAGGCCACTTGTTAACATGAATATAATCCAGCATGAATCAAGTAAAATTTACCTTGAGAAATCTGAACACAATCCTTATGTCTTAATGCATCCTTATAAGTCTTAAGTCAAATACAGTTCCTTCCCATCCAACAAGCACATAAGTGAACTTTAAATTAAAGGTGCAAGTTACCAAGACATTTGTGTAGGGAATTCCTTCCTATCGCGATAACAAGGTGCATCTACTATATGTATTTTGGCATGAATATGTGTTCCATCTATGGCTCAAATACAATCCTTAAAATATGGGTGGAATTTGTCATTAACTTAAATTTCCATAGGGAATCTAGAGCCATCTAGTTTTACAAGGAATTTATCTTCTAATTCAATAATAGCTTCTAACACATTATGGAAATAATGGCTAATTGTCTCACCAGACCACCTAAACCAAAACTTAACAACATGGTTTTTTTTTGTTTTATATGTTAATATATAAAGAGCTTTAGCAACTTGTTCTTCTGCACTTGAGAATCAAGTAGGCTTTTAGGTCACCATCTCTTTCTAACATATTACACAATCCTAAAAAAGCTTCAAGACCCATTCTAACAATATCCTCCCACTAGAAATACAAGTTATTCTATACATCACTTCTTCACATATCTTCTCTCTTGTAGAATCCATACTATAAGTTATTCTTTTCTTATTATTACATCTCTGAACCATAAAATACTAGAGAACAAGACAAACAAGGTGAGCTATAAGTCTCTAACGTATTAGGAACCATTGCATCATAAATTCCTCTTCAGAACCCATCTAATAATTGAAAAAACATTATCCCAAATTAATTACCACAACAAGTAGCATACATATTGGTGTATAGGGGAAAATGTATATATATGGAGGGGAAAGCCAATAGTAATTGTCAAAATGAAATAAGTAAACATATTGATGAGTAAAAATGAAAGCATGAGCATTTGGGGGGGAAGCTAATACCAAAAAATAAAGTCATCAAAATATCCAACATTATTAACACAAAAAATGCATAAAGATTAAGAGAGTTAGAAAAATTTTTTGTCATAAGCAAAGCAATCCTAAATCTAGAAAAGTTATGAATTCTCACAAAAAGCTAAGACATGGTAAAAAATGATGATTTGGGACAAAGGGAAGACAAAAAGAAACAAAAATGATGATTTAGGACACAGAGAAGGCAAAAAGAACCAAAATATCGGAAGTAGAAGCGGAGGGGAACAACAACAATGAAAGAGACAAAGACGAAGGCCTCGACAAACAAGAAGATGAAGGAAAAGACCAAGAAATAGACGAAAAAAGGACTTACCTGATGATGCCTCCTGTTTGATCGAAATCATACTACATGTTTGCTCGCGCTCCCTCTTTGATCACTCTTTCCTAAATCCAACAAGTAGAGCGAGCAATTTTTTAAAAGGACACACTAGGGTTTGGGACTTTCTTTTTAATAGATGATATAAAGGGTATTTTCAGGTTATCACAAAAAATCATAGGCAATTTAGTTAGATCGGGAAAAAAATTTTCCTCTCCCTTCCAAATCCCCCAATTTTGGAGGGTATAGTTTTGAGGGGAGGGAGGGGAAAGTTTCAAAAAATTTCTCTTCTCCTCCTAAATTTTTTTCTTATACCAATCAAGGGATGGTAAGAAAAATCCCTTCCCTCCCCTCAAACCAAATAGACCCTTAGAGATAAAGGGAATTAATGTTATACCATCACACCTCCAGATTGAAAATGAAGTCAATAACTCAAGACATAGAAAAAGGAAGAGGAAGGAAGTTCAAACAAAAAGAGGGAGTTAAGACAAATTAATCATGTGTATTTGTTCATTTAATTATTCTTTTGTGTGTGTGTGTGTGTAGGGTTGTTCTATTCTAAAATATTCAAATAGGAACAGATGTCACACACTCATTGTATCTTATTGGTTATATATAGCATGAATAGTGTTTGGAATCCTTATCCTTTGAGCAACAATATTTTATCTCCCAATTCTTTTTTATATCTTACATCTCTATCCTAATCACTTCTCAATTATGTATATTGAGCTTGGTGCCTCTTGGTTTCATCATTCTCTAAGTGTATTCCTCACTCTAAGCTCTTCTAAGTTTCCATACTATCTTTTTCTTTTCATGTTATTCTTGTTACCATAATTCTTCGAACAGGGTCAAGCTCGACTGAACGAGACATGACTGTGGGGACAATCGAAGGCAATCTCAATAACTTTACTACTTAGGGAAGGCGTTATAGAGAGGTGGGAAGTAAAGGTGAACCATTTACATATGAGAAGAATGAACGAAGGAGAGAGGAGAGCTTGTGTCTGGGTAATGGTAGAAGGAGATGAAAGGAGGAGAGAAATAAGGGACAATGCTTTCTAACAACAATCTTTGACACTGTTAGTATTATTTAATAGTTTTGAAGGCTTCAGAATAATGGCTCTAATTGTAGAAAGCTTAGGGACCTGATTTAAAATCGATGAAAACTATAAGGATAAATTAATTTTCCTCATAATTAATTGGAAACTACACTCTTTTCCATAGCATGTAAAACAAATCTAATTTGAAATGATTTAACATACTTCCTAGATTAAAGTGTAAATCTACCTATAAAATTTGCACAAATGTACACCTAGCTCCATAATCTTCATTTGGGTGTAAAAATACAAATTAAGTTTTTAAAATGGTACAAAAGTGCCACATCTATTTAATCAACTATCGCTGACCATTTAGAAAACATGATAATAAAAAAATAGTGCAAAAATACCCATGATGTTTCCAAGATAGTGCAAAAATATGACAACTATTAAGTGCCCGTTTAGATTAGCGGTGGAGAAGTATATTTTTTTTGCAATCTGACTTTTGAAAAAGTCAAATATGATAAAAGTAAAATTATAAATGTGATTTATGTTTAGATTGACGGTGGTAGAAGTGACTTTTTTTCAAACTAAAACTTGTTTGGATGATTATTTAAAACGTAAGTTTAGATTGAAAATAACTAAAAAGGGCATGAATCTTATTTAATAATACATATAAGATTTTTGTAATATAATTTATACTTGTCATATTTTAATTAAAAATGTTAGTATTAATAACTTTGATTTTGATTAGTCAAATATAAAAATTAAATTGAAAATAAAATGTTATTACAATTATTAATTGGAAAATAATATTAACTTACTGACTTCCTCTTGCCTCCATGATGAATAAATGAATAATCATTGCCTTCATTTCATGTACAAAAAATGATGACACTATGAGGGAGAATATGGGCATATAAGAACTTTTAAACCCAATTGTACTATAATATTGAAAAAAAAGCAATAAAAAGTTGCTTCTCACCTCCTATGGCTTCTCAAATAAAAGTGCAGTGGGTTGTACTACTAATCCAAACGCTCATTAATACTAGAAGTAGCTTTTCAAGGAGGAAAATTGACTTTTTCCCCTTCCACCGTGATCCCAAACAGACCCTAAGTCAACCAATGATAAAGATATATTTTATCATGAAATAGGTAGAGATTTCAGGACCTAATTGATTAAATTTATTGATATTTTATATCTATTTAATTATATTTTATATATTTGTCTATACTTTAATTAACTATAAGATAAAAATAGATTTTGATATAAAAACCTCTCATATCCTTTTTTTATATTGTAGGAGATTATAAGCTAAAGGAATATGCCAACCAAAAGAGATGGTGCACAGACGCAAATTAGCACCACACACACATACACACAAAAGACTTAAATGATATATATTTAAAGAAAGAGATTTTGGATAAGATAGATATAGATGCAGACCCCACTTGAAGCAAAGAAATAAGCAATAGATACAAATATATCCTCATGGCAGATTACTTTGAAAATATAAGATAATATATTATTTTATATTGAGATGAAAGAGGAAAGGATAATAGTTGGGTCAGAGATAAACTAAATGGTGCATGTAACCCGAGACGTAAGGAAAACAACCTGAACTTATATCTATTAAAGGGACCAATGCACAGATTCGAAAAAACAAAGAGAACAGGAGAAGAACAAGAGAACAAGAGCGTCGAACCAGAGAGAGGAGGTTGTTAAGAACTTGAGCTTGAAGATAATTTGTATCAGCACTCTTTTCCTTGACATTCTTCTTTCCTTTCGAAATCTGAACTCTGGAATGGTTTATTGATGTTGTTGTGATTTGATTTTAATGAACATAAGTAGCTTATTTTCTCATGCTAGGATTTTCTTGAACCTATTTATGGATTGAAATATTTATTTACTCTCTTTTTACATTAAATGAATTTTTTATGTTGATTTTATCTTGCTCTTAATGCCTCTAAATTCATGATCACCATTTAGTTGTCTTGTTCATTTAAATTATTCTTGGGAAAGATAATTTAAGTATAGAATGTAACACCCCATTTTTTAGTCACCAATATTCCTTGTATATATTTAATACATTTAATGGAATAAAATAGTGCATTTTGGTGTATATCAACTGTCAGAAACATTCCAATTGCTGGTTACACACAACTTGGTCAAGCAAGGACACAAAGGAGTAATTGATGTCCACTTAAAGGCCTAACATGGTAACCTAAATTGGAGCATAAAATGACACAAAAAATGGCCTAATATACATGTCAAAAAGTTGGCTAAAAAGGGAAAAGGAGCAAGAAATGATTTATTTCAATAAATCATAAAATGTAATGGCAAAACAATAATTTGCCATAAAACAAGGGGAAATGGCTAGTTGATAATTAATAATCCTATGTTGGAGTATTATTACAAAGTGAAATAAAATTTGGAAGAAGAAACAAAGTCAAAATGCAAAAAGGCAATATGACTTCAATTAATTGCTTGGAAGGAGTAATTATACAAAATACAAGAAGCAATTGAATATTTCCTTTCCTCTTCAAGTTTTGGTCAAACAAAGAAAAGCAAGGGGAATATATATATACTTGTTGGTCAACATTGATTCAAAAAGAAAATTATTGACCAATCACAAGGAAGCATAAGTAAATGCAAAAAGCATATAAACTTGATTAATGAATTGTAAGAGGCATTATATACTCCCTCTTCTCCATGATATTTCGGTCAATAAAGGGGAAGGAAGAGAAATATTTGTGTGGTCTACATAAATTCAAAAAAAGAAAGGAAAATATGGCCAAGTGAAATTACTTAATTGAATTTCCATTAAACCAAATTATGACATAAGCTAATGGATATTTCAAAAAGTTATTACCTTCTCTTTCCTTTCATCATGTTTGGCCAAAATTGAACCAAGGAGAGAGAGAGAGCTTAAAATACTTGAAGAAGCAAAAGAGGAAGGTCTAATGTTTCCAAAGCCAATATTAAAGGTAAGAAGCTTGTAATCTTGAAGTTTATGCTTCCTAATCTCTTTACAACCTCCTGTAATCTCTTCTCCTCCATGAAATCCATGTTTAGCAAGACAAAATAAGAGTATATAGAGAGAGGGATGAGATGTTAGGAGAGAGAAAGAGCTGAAATCCAAGAGGTAATCTTCAAAGCTTGATCCTCTTGTCTTGTAGGTTGTTGTTGTTAGTGGTAGTGGTTTTTCCTTGGTTTTCTCTTATTTTGCAAATTTGGGCTAATACAAAACCTAGGGGAAATTCTTAAAATATTTCCTCTAATAATTATCATCTAGTTTCTAAGTAGTTAATGATGTGATTAGAAGTGATAAGGAAGTGATTAAGCAAGAGAAATCAAGAAAACACAACTTCCCTCCTAAGAACCAAACTTTCGGTCAGAGGCAGAACAGGATGAAGGAGTGGAAAATTTGTAATTTTAATGGTTCCATTGGATTTATAAGAAAAATTGTGTAGGTATGCATGTGTTCATGATTTTTGGGTGTTGGTGTACAAATTTAGAAATTTATGAAGTAGAAGGTACATGATATTTGATTGCTTTTTGAGAGGCAGTGATTTTGTGCAATGTATTTAGTAGGACAAACTTTGTCCAAAAATTCTAAGACTTGGCAAAATTAAAGTAGAGATACATATATTTAATTCTATAGGTATTTTGTAATTTTTGGAGAATTACATTGGAAGATATGAATTTTTGAAATTGTACCCTAATTCTGGAATACAATCTGGAACAATAGAGGTTGACGAATTACTAGAAATAATATGGTTGCATTGGTCAAACCTAAGTATTTTTCATCAAATTTAAATTAATATAGATTCATTTAGACTTTAGAATAAGTAAAATTGGATTTTTTTTAGAATTAATTATGAATTTCCAAATTTGACTAAAAAATCTGCCAGTTTCTGGAAAACAGTGAAATTACACTGTACAGAATTGTATTTTACAGAAACTGTTATAACTGCATTAGATAACTAGTAGCATTTAATTTAAGAGCAGTAATGCTACAAGTAATAACTAGTTACTTGTAATTTCAATTTTGATAGGAGCTGAAACTAGCCTAAGCTGGAATGAAAATATAGGACAGTCAGGGAAATTTGGAAAAGACTCAGGTAGTAAATCTTTCTTGCATATATTATGTGATTATTAAATGTTTGAGTATGTCATTCTCTATGACATGAACCAAGTATCTTGGACACGCATATTAGCTTAGTTGTGGTCAAGTACCCAATAGGGGCGCTGAGTTAAGCCAGGGTGCAAGCATATCGTTTGGCCTTGGACAGTATACACACAGTTTTCTATCATCTTACATGATATGGTATTGCATATTTATTTTCATATTTTATATGTTCAAAAGCATGTTACTACTGAGATTCTCTTGAATCTCATTCTTTTTCAAAATAAAAACTTTACAGCTGAGGAGGGCAGCTCGAAAGGCAAGACTGTGGCTACCGGTTATTAGAGTCTCGAGGCACTCTGTAGCTGTTGTAGTTATTTATGCATGTAAAATTTAGCTACTTATGAATGCTCTGTATATTTTTTATATTTATCAAACCCTGCGGGGATTCTCCTATAATGTAAACAAGTACTCATTATCAGTATGTTTTCGCTGTTTCTGTATGCCGTACGGAACTTTGATCTATTTACTTTGCACATATCAAAATGTTAAGGGTGTTTACTGGTCCTCAATCAGTGCCCTTGAAAGATAGGGCTAGTATGTGATCCAAGAATCAAGCCTCAAGAAGGCTGCAAAGGTTGTTGCGATAAGGGGCATTCGGGAGTGTCAGGCTTGTGCTCTAATAGTAATAGAAAAAGATGAACTCCACTAACGGGGCTCATCAAGGCCAAAGGAGTCTATTTGAATCCCTAAATATGAGGGATTGGACTCCATTCTTGAGTAATAGGGATTAGACCAATTGCAACTACATCATCGAATAATGGTTTAACATAGAACTTGGGTAAAATCATGTTAGACTTGAAGTTTAGACAATAAACGGATGATTTGTTAGTATCATAGAGATATCGTTACTAACCTAGCATTGTCATATTAAGATTGGCGTCTAAAGTTAGTCCTTATTAATTGATGCAAGAGATTGATCAGTTTATTAGGATAAATATTTTCTTTTGACTCAAGAGAGCATTATCAAATGTATTTGAATCTTAGACAAATACACATCTTAGTGTATTGCTTATTGAGGGTAAATTAACTAGTTCATGAAATAGAAAGGGGATAGATAATCCTAGGTCTTTAATACTTGTGAAGTTAAGTCCGATTTGTTTTTCATTATTTCCGTTGATTTTTTTAAAAACCAAAACCAAAAAAATTTCTCAACCTAATTAAGAATATAATTGCTATAACTAGCTCAATTTTTCTTTCCTTACACCTCGTGGGAACGATCTTTTTTATAGTACTTGTGACCTGTACACTTACGGTAAAGCTAGATGGCTAACAATTTTTTGGCAACATTGCCAGGGACTTTGGCAAAAATCTCATTGAACTAGTTATCTTAATTGTGTGATTAATCACTTTTGAGTATTTTCTTTCTTTTCTTGATTATTTTATTTTATTTTATTAATATTTTTATAAGTTTGATATTCCTTAACTGCTGTTTGGATTTGCATATACCTCTCGATGTATGAGTGGCACATTGGTAATCTATCCTAACAACCTAGACGACGAGCATCACCCTAAAAAAGAGGAACTTAAGTCTGAATCAGAATCATCAAAGAACCGACGTGACCTAATCCAAAGAACATAGCACACCCTAATGATGAGGATATGGATCGTACTTTGGATGAATATATAGAGCAAGGGAGCACTACCTATCAATCTAGCATTTAATTCCCAGCTATTACTGCCAGAAGTTTTGAAGTAATACCAATTATGCTTCAGATGCTTTAGATGATTGGCACATTCACGGGAAATCAAAATGAAGATCCAATTGAGCATTTGACAAAATTTGTTCAAATGTGCAAAAATTTCAAACAGCAGGGAGTGTCTTCTGATGCACTGAGACTGAGACTCTTC
This sequence comes from Albizia julibrissin, assembly GCA_037074505.1. Taxonomy (NCBI): domain Eukaryota; kingdom Viridiplantae; phylum Streptophyta; class Magnoliopsida; order Fabales; family Fabaceae; genus Albizia; species Albizia julibrissin. The sequence goes on along the minus strand of CM073485.1, from coordinate 13,225,650 downwards.
CCCATGTCATTAGATAAAAAGGCAACATCTTGGCTCACAGCTCTACCTCCTAATTCCATCTCTACATGGGACACTCTAGCTTCTCTGTTCAAAGCAAGATTCATTCCAAGAGGTCGACGAGCAATCTAGAGAGCTGAGTTATTGGGTTTTGCACAAGTACCGGGTGAACTTTTTCATAAGGCATGGGAGAGATTCAAAGAAATGTGGCGTAACTGCCTAATCATGAGTAAAATAATTGCGCGTTATTAGAATCTTTTTGTGCTGGATTGGATGGACCCACTGTCTTTGTAGTCGAGAATGCTTACAATGGTGGGATTGGCAAGAAGAAAGTGTCTGAGTTATTAAAGTTGTATGATGAAATTGCCTTTAGCACTATGTAACAGTCCGATAAAGCACGATTTGGTTACAAGACTTATAAAGAGCCAAATACTTCTAATGTGTCTACTGTATCTAAAGACATTGCCACTCAACTTGCAACTATAGCCAAAAGGTTTGATCAACTTGAAATAAAAATGGAGAGGACTACTTCTAAGGGCATTCATGCTATCTAGGCCTCGAGCCTTTCTTGTGAAACTTATGGATAAGCACATTCTTATGAGGATTGCCCACATACCATGGAGAGAATACATGCTTCTACTAGCAAGCCTATGGCATCACAAGGGTTTGATCAACAACAAAAATCTAGAGAAAGTGACATGGAGACAAACCAGCTTTTGAGGTAGCTTCTCAAGAGCAAAGAATGTATAATAAACAAGGTTAATCTTTATGATATCACCATCAGAAATCTTGAGATACAAGTGGGCCAAATAGCATCTCAAATGAACACATTTAACAAAAATAGTCTACCCAATGATACCATTCCCAATCCTAGAAGGGATGGCAAGGAAGATTGCAAAGCAGTGACTTTGAGGAGTGGAAAGCAACTAGATGACATTCCTAGCCCTAGTAGAGAGAAAAAGAGTGCAAGTAATGAGGTTACTACTGGGCAAGAAGATGAAATACATGCAGATATTGATGAGGTAGTTTGGGAGAAATCTGTTACTCTTGAGAAAATGGATGAGAATAAGGAGAAGACATGTACTTCCCCTTTAAAATATATGCCTACACCACCGTTCCCTCAGCGACTTTAAAAAATAAAAAAGATTCACAGTTCAAGAAGTCCATTCAGATATTCAAGTAACTTCATATCAACATACCATTCGCTGAAGCTTTGGAACATATGCCTAAATATGCCAAGTTTGTAAAGGATATTCTATCTAAGAAGCAACGATTCAATGAGTTTGAGACAATTACTATAACCAAGAGTTTCACTAATATCATTAAGCAGATGCCTTTAAAGTTAAAAGATCCTAGGAGTTTTTATATTCCTTGCCATATTAGAGATAAATTCTTAGGAAAACGAATGTGTGATCTTGGAGCTAGTATTAACCTCATGCCTTTGTTTTTCTTCAACTAGTTAGGATTGGGTAAAGCTTGACTAACGACAGTCACTCTTCAATTTGTTGATAGAAGTCCATATCAACCTCGTAGAATCATTGAAGATGTATTAGTGAAGGTTGACAAGTTTATCTTTCTAGCAAAATTCATTGTACTTGACTTTGAAGTAGATAAAGAATTACCCTTGTTGTTAGGGAGACTATTTTTGGCAACTGCTAGAACATTGATTTATGTAGAGAAAGGTAAGTTAACACTGAGAGTAGCTAATGAGCAGGTCACCTTCAATATGAATCAGTTGATAAAATCTCCTAATATTCTATAGGATTATATTTTCATTGACATGCTCGATACTGTGGTACAAAAGGAATATGAAAAAGGTATGATTGATGATCTACTTAAAGCTACGATACTTGGAATTTATTCATAAAATTTTATAATAGAGGAATGCAAAGCTCTCATGGGTGCATCAATTCCTTATCCTAAAGGACAAATGCAATCTGAATCACTTGATTTGGGTTCTATTGATAGACCAAAGTTGAAACCTTCTCTAGAGGAACCACCTTCACTTAAGCTAAAAGCTTTGTCATCTTACTTGCAATATGTCTACTTGGGAACAAATAATACTCTTCATGTTATCATTGCTTCTGATATCACTATTTAACAGGAGGAGCGATTGGTTAACATCTTAAAATCTCATAAAAGAGCTATTGGTTAGACTATTACTGATATTAAGGGTATTAGTCCCCTACTTTTATGCATAAAATCCTCATTAAAGATAAACATAAGCCATCCATTGAGCATCAAAGGAGGTTGAACCCAATCATGAGGGAAGTTGTGAAGAAGAAAATTCTCAAATGGCTTTATGCAGGCATAGTATATCCTATCTCTGATAGTTCTTGGGTGAGCCCAGTCCAATGTGTCCCCAAAAAGGGTGGTATAACTGTAGTGGCTAACACCCACAATGAGTTAATTCTTACTCGCACTATTACTGGTTGGAGGGTTTACATGGATTATCATAAGTTGAATGCGGCAAATCAAAAGGATCACTTTCCTCTTCCATTTATTGATCAGATGTTGGATAAACTTGATGGAAAGGAGTTCTTCTATTTTCTGGATGGATATTCTAGGTATAATCAGATTGCATTTCCCCTAAAGACCAAGAAAAGACTACTTTTACTTGTCCATATAGGACATTCGCTTTCAAATGCATGCCTCTTGGGTTATGCAATGCACCAGCTACCTTTCAGCGATACATGATGGCCATTTTTGTTGATATGACTGAGCAAACAATGGAATTTTTCATAGATGACTTCACAGTTTTTGTAGATTCCTATGATGAGTGCTTGATTACTTTGGCCAATATGTTGAGATGTTGTGAAGAAACTTAGTGCTTAACTAGGAAAAATGTCACTTTATGGTGAAAGAAAAATTGTGCTGGGCCATAAAGTCTCAAAGAATGGCTTAGAAGTAGACAGAGAAAAAATTTTAGTGATTGAACAACTTCCTCCACCTATTAATGTTAAGGGGGTGAGGAGCTTTATTGGCCATGCTGGTTTTTACCGTCGTTTCATTAAATATTTCTCCAACATTACTAAGCCTCTTTGTGCTTTACTTGAGAAAGATGCAGAATTCAAGTTTGATGATGCTTGCCTTCGAGCATTTGAAAAACTCAAGAAAAACCTTAAGACTATGCCTATAATGATGGCCCCAAATTAGAGTTTTCCCTTCATAGTGATGTGTGACGCTAGTGACTTTACTGTGGGAGCTATTCTTGAACAGAAGAGAGATAAAGTCTTTCACCCGATCTATTATGCCAGTCATACACTTGATGATGCTAAAAAAACTATTCAACTACTGAGAAAGAGCTTCTTGCTGTGGTATTTGCTTTTGGAAAGTTTTGTTCTTATCTAGTAGGAGCCAAAGTTATTGTATACACAGATCATGCAGCTATTAAATACTTGTTCAGTAAGAAAGATTCAAAGGCAATATTAATTCGCTGGGTGCTTCTCCTACAGGAATTTGATCTTGAAATTGTTGATAGAAAGGGTACAGAAAATCAAGTTGCTGATTATTTATCTAGGTTGAGTACTGATGCTTAACTAGAAGCTGACAAAGCCATTCATAAACCTTCCCAGATGAGCAGTTATTTATTATGAGCCACTCTGATGCCCTTAGTATGCTGACCTTGTTAATTATCTAGTTTGTGGCATTATTCCTTCTAACTTGAATTATCATCAATGAAGAAATTTTGTACATGATGTTAAGCTATATTATTGGGAGGAACCATTATTGTTTCATTATTGTGTTGATCAATTGATAAGAAGATGTGTACCTGAAAATGAGCAATAGGAAATATTAAAGTGTTGTCATTCTTTCGAGTATGGAGGTTACTTTGAGGTAATAAAACTACAGCAAAGGTTTTACAATGTGGCTTCTTCTGGCCTACTTTTTTTAAAGATTCTTATGAGTTTGCCTTGAAGTGTGATCGGTGCCAAAGATTGGGAAATATCTCTAAATGGAATGAGATGTCACTTAATAACATGCTTGAAGTAGAATTTCTTGATGTTTGGGGAATAAACTTCATGAGACCCTTCCCTAAATCTTTCAATAACCAATAATTCTCGTAACAATAGATTATATGTCCAAATGGGTTGAAACAGCTACTTTTCCAACCAATGATGGTAAGGTTGTGGAAAAATTGTTGAAGAAACATATTTTCACTCGATTTGGTGTATCACGAGCTATTATAAGTGATAGAGGCACCTACTTTTGTAACAACCAGTTTAAAACTCTCTTGAAGAAATATGGTGTTAATCAAAAGGTAGCCCTAGCCTATCATCCTTAAACTAATGGGCAAGCTAAAATTTCTAATCGAGAGATTGAGAAGATTCTTGAAAAAACAGTGGGTGTCACAAGAAAAGATTGGTCCAAGAAACTTGATGAAGCATTATGGGCCTATCATATTGCTTAAAAGACACTAATCGGTATGTCTCCTTATCGGTTGGTATTTGGGAAAGCTTGTCATCTTTCGGTGGAATTAGAACACAATGTTTATTAGGCTATCAAAATGCTCAACTTTAATGTTATGGTTGTAGGAGAAAAGATACTCTTGCAATTGACTGAGCTAGAGGAATTTCGATTTCATGCTTATGAAAGCTCTAAGTTGTATAAAGAGATGACTAAGAAGTGACATGATAAGAAGATTGTGTTCAAGACTTTTGAACCAGGACAATAGGTGATCTTATATAATTCCAAGCTAAGGTTATTTCTAAGAAAGATAAAATCTTGTTGGTAAGGACCATTCACTATGTTTCAAGTGTTTGATCATGGTGCAGTGGAGTTAAAAGGTAAAAGTGGAGAGAAATTCAAAGTCAATGGGCAAAGATTGAAGCACTATTGGGGTGATGAAGTAGACCGTTAGACCACTACATTACCCTTAACAGTTAATTCTTGAGATGCTGCCATAGTCTGGCTGTAGACTATAAAACAAGTGATTGTTGGGAGGCAACCAAATGATTTGGTTTTCATTTATTATTATTATTATTTTTTTTATGCAAATTCAAAGTTGATTCGCTCCTCTCGTGGCTACAATTTCTTGCCTCAAGCCTCAAATATTAGGACACCGTGAAGGTAGTAGAAGAAGCACTCCACATCAAAATCAGAGACTTAAACCAAGGGAGTACTAGTTTCTTTCTCCTTTATTTATTTTTGTAACATTGAGGACAATGATTTATTTAAGTGTGTGGGAGTAAATGACATGCAATTTAATTAACATTTTAAAAAAATTGAAGGGAAAAGAGGTATTGTCTTGGTTTTGAGATTGTTGGATTTGAATAAATGTAACTTAGTTACTAGTTGCATGAAGGGAAGTTAATTACATATATTTCAATTTATATGAGAATATATTTCTTTACTTGATTAAATTAGGTTAGATAGTATAGCTCTATTGGAAGGAAATTTTAAGCCTAAAACATTCTATTCTAGTGTGATATTTCACTTGTCTCAACTTACTCTTCAGAACTTGTCTTATTTCTTTTCACTACTACCTAATACATGTGCAATTCTTTAATAAGATAAAGGCATTCATTTTTAAACCCCGGAATCCTAAACACAAGCCATAAACACTTTATCCATTGCTACCCCTTTGAGCCCATCATTTTTTTCCTTTCTTTTCTCTTTTTCATTGATCATATCTATAGCAAGCTAATATGCATGTACAATCATTATGGCAGCAGTTTTCTCATGCTATCTGTCAAACCCCTTAACATTTCAATATTCATAGAGTAATAAACGCAAAGTTCCGTAAGACATACAGAAATAGCGAAAACATACTGATATTAATCACTTGTTTACAATACAGAGGAATCCCCACAGGGTTTGAAAAATATATATAGAGTATACAGTGTATACCAAAAGAAACTAAATTACAATTATAGATAAACAGGTGCAACTTAAGGATGTACCAGGGATTCTACTCCCGGGTAGCCACTTCTTTGCCTTTCGAGCCACTAGCATTAGTTGTAAAGTTTTGTATTTTGAAAAAGGATGAGATTCGGGCTAATCTCAGTAGCAACATGCTTTTTGAACATATAAAATGAAAAAATAAATATGCATTACACCATGTCATGTAAGATGATAGAATGATGTGTGCACACTGTCCAATGCCAAACGACATGTTTGCACCCTGGCTTAACCATGTGCCCTTGTTGGGTCCCAGACCATAACTAGGCTAATATGCGTGTCCAAGATACAATGATCATGTTATAGAGAATGGAATACTCAAAAATATAATAATCACATTGTATATGCAAGAAAAATTTACTACTTGACTCCTTTCTCAGGTCCCCTGACTGTCCTAAACTGTGGTTTCGGCTCGGGCTATTTCCAGTTCCTATAAAATTCAAGTTACAGGTAACTGGTTATTACTTGTATTATTACTACCTTTAATTAAATTATGCATGTTATCTAGTACATTTTTAATAGTTTCAACAATTTCTGCATAGTACAACTCTGTACAATGCAGTTTCACTATTTTCAGAAAACTGGCAGATTTTTCAGTCAACTTTGGAAATTCATAATTAATTCTAGAAAAATCCAATTTGACTAATTAAAAAGCCTAATTTAATTTATTTAAATTTAATTTCATGTAAAATACCTAATTCTATTCAGTCAAATGACATTGTTCCCAGAAATTCACCAAACCTGCTCTGTTCCAGATTTCCTTCTGGAAATAGGGTACAACTTTGAAAATCCTTATCTTTTAATGTACTTGTCCAAAAATTATAAAATACCTATCAAATTAAATATATAGATATCTATTTTAATACTATCAAGTTTCATAATTTTTGGACAAATTTTGACTAGCAAATTTCATTACACAATAACATTGTCTCACTAGAAGCAATCGAATAACATGCACTTTCAATTTCATAAATTTCCAGATTTGCATACCAACATCCAAAAATCATGAACTCATGTATACCTACACAAATTTCCCTTATACATCCAATGGAATAATAATAATTACCAAATTCCAGCTCCTCCCTATGGTTCTTCACTTGGCCGAAAGTTAGGGTTCTGAGGAGGGAAAGTGTGTTTTCTTGATTTCTCTTGCTTAATCACTATCTTAGAACTTCTAATCACATGATTAACTACTTAAACACTAAATGAAAATGATTTGAGGAAATTTTGGTAGCATTTTTCCTTAGGGTTTTATCTACCGAAATTTACAAAACATGTAAAACCAAGCCAAATCCAAAAACAGTAGTCACAACAACAACATATACCACAAGAGGATTAAGTTTATGAGATTACCTCTTGATTTATCACACTTTCACTCTCTACACATCTCATCTCTCTCTCTCTTATCTTGATATTTTTCTTGCTAACAATTAAATTCAAGGAGAAGGAGAGGTTAGAAGAAGTTCCAAGGAGATTGGAAGATAAGAACATTAAGATTACAAACTTTTACCTTGAGTTCTTGCTTCTTGGAACCCTAGAACCCTTGTGTTCTTCAATTTTTCCTTAAGCTCTTCTCTCTCTCTCTTGTTATGGTGTTGGCCGAAAATGAAGAAGCCAAAAGAGTAATATGGCTTCTTAAAATATCACATTTTACTTTATGTAATAATATGATTTAAGGTAAATGACTTGTGAAAATTATTTGGCTCATAATTTTTCCTTCCTCTTGAATTTTTAATGCCCACACAAATATTTCCTTTCCTTTCCTCTTTGTTGACCGAAATTGCAGAGGAAGAGAGGATACAAATTTTCTTTTTGAAATATCTCATAATTACATCTTCCATTAATCACAAAATTCCCATATTTACTTTTGACTTTTTCAACTGAATTTCCCTTGGTAAATAATACTCCAAAATATGATTGTTAATTATCAAATAGCCATTGCTCCTCTTATTTTCTTAATTTGACCAAAAATTTTAAGAAAATCGAGAGGTTTTCGCTTCTTGTCGATATAGCTCTTCTGCCTGCTCTAAGCAGGTAACAGCCTTTGCTTGATCAGCTTAATCTGTTCAGTCATCTGGTCAAAAATATCTGGCCCATACATCTACCTCTCAGACAGCTCTATCCAGCATAAGGGCCATTGACATTTTCTTCCATACGATGCTTCATAGGGAGCCATTTAGATTCTCAAGTGGTAATTGTTGTTGTATGCGAATTTTGCAAGTAGAAGGAATTTGTCCCAACTACCTTTCAAATATATCACGCACACCCTGAGTATATCCTTTAGTGTCTAGATTGTTCTTTCAGTTTGTTCATCTGTATAAGGATGATAGGCCGTACTGAATTAAAGCTTGGTACCCAAAGCCTCGTGCACCGCCTTCTAAAACTTAGAAGTAAACCAATGATCTCTGTCTGATATGATGTTCTTTTGCGTACCATGTAGACGCATTATCCCCTTGATGTAGATTTTTGTGAGTTTATCAGGAGAGTAATGAATGTTGATCGGGAGAAAATGAGTTGCCTTTTTGAATTGGTCTACTATCACCCAAATTGCATCATGATTTCAGATATTTGGTAGTCTTGTGATGTAATCCATGGTAGTGCTCTCCCATTTCCACTCAAGAATTGCAGGATTTTACAGAAGCCCTAAAGGTCGTTAATGCTTGGCTTTGACTTTCTGGCAAGTAAGGCAACGAGCAACAAACCTTGTTTTACATCTTGGTTGCTCTAGGGTGCATACTATATTTACTCTTATGCACTTCTTCCAGGATTTTCCACTTTAGCTCTATCTGCTGTGGAACATATATTCGTTTTATGTATCTGACCAGCTCACTTAGTGACAAGTCATACTCCTGAGTCTCTACCTTTGTAATCATGTTTCTGATAGACTGTGTGCATCTATCCTGCATCTAAGCTTCTTTATTGATTGCTCTCAAGTCATTTTCTACCTGACTCACATTGCTGTTGTTTATCATGATCTGATTTGACAGGTTGAGATCTCTGAAATTCTTAATTAACCTCTGCTCGTGAATCATGAGGGTTGCCACATGCAGTGTCTTACGGCTTAATGCATCTGCCACTACATTAGTCTTGCTTTGATGATACACGATCTCCAAATTGTAATCTTTGAGAAACTCCATCCACCTGCGCTATCTCATGTTGAGCTCTTTATGATCGTACAAATACTTCAAGCTCTTGTGGTCACAGTACAGCTCTACGATCGCCCAATAGAGGTAGTATCTCCATATTTTCAGTGCAAACACAATCGCTGCCAACTCAAGATTGTGTGTGGCATATCACTGTTCATGAGGCTTCAGCAGACGGGATGCATACGCCACTACCCAGCCTTACTGCATCAACATACATCCTAATCTATACCCACTAGCATCTGTGTAAATCACAAAGGTTAACTGTGAATCTGGGATTGTCAACACGAGTGCTATGGTTAACTTCTGCTTCAGCTCTGTGAAGATTCTCTCACAATTGTTATCCCATAAAAATGTTAAGTTTTATGTGTTAACTTTGTCGACGGCAAAGCTATTTTGGAGCAGTTCTGTATAAACCGCCGATAATACCCGGTAAAACCCAGAAAACTGTGTATCTCAAATACTATTTATAATCTCTTCCAATCCAATACTACTTTCACCTTATTTGGATCTACTGAGACTCCTTGCTGTGAGACCACATGGCTTAGAAATTTACTTCTGAAAGCCAAAACTCGCACTTGCTTAGCTTGGCATAGAGTTGCTTGCTCCGTAATGTGTTCAACACAGTTCTTAGATGGTATTCATGCTACACTCTACTCTGAGAGTATACTAGAATATCATCGATAAAGACTACCATGAATTAGTCCAAGTACGGACAAAAAATTTAACTCATGTAGTCTATGAACACTGCAGGTGCATTTGTCAACTCAAATGGAATGACCAGAAAACTTGTAATGGCCATATCTTGTTCTGAAAGTATTCTTGGGTACATCATCTGCCTTCACTCTGAGTTGATGATACCTAGATCTTAGATCAATCTTTGAGAACATACAAGAACCCGATAGTTGATCAAGCAAATCATCAATTTTAGGAAGTGGATACTTGTTTTTTACAGTCACCTTATTTCACTCCTTGTAATCGATACAGAGTCGTAGGCTTCCATCTTTCTTTTTAATGAAAAGCACTGAGCTCCCCAAGGAAAGACACTAGGTCTGATAAACCCTTTCTCTAGCAACTCCTCAATTAGCTTTTTTAGCTATATCATCTCACTTGGCGCCATTCTATATAGGGCTTTAGATATCGGTCTTGCTCTAGGCTTGTTTTCAATCACGAACTCCACTTCCCTATGCAGGGGTAATCCACTGATATCCTTCAGAAACACGTCAAAAAATTTCTTCATGACAAGGATACTCTCCAATGTTGTTCCAGCCTCTTATTGCATGGAGAAGAACACAATGTACCCCTGACAGCCTTTGTGTAGGCATCTCTTGACTTCAGCTATAGAGAGAAAGTTTAGATTGATTTCTGCGTTAGTCTTTGATGGTGGATTAGGGTAAATAACCCTCTTGCTTCCATAGTCTAGCAATATGTTCTTTGCGGTCAACCAATTAATACCCAGAATAACCTCCATTTTACTCAACAGTGAACAGATCAAATCTACTGTTGACTTGTGTCTCTCTGTGCTTACTACGTAATTTAGACAAACTTCGGTGGTGATAAATCCGTTACCCATAGATGTAGACACCATCAAATTATAAGGTAATTGATACACACTCAGGCCTAGTTATCTTATACAATCGTATGCAATGAATGAATGACTAGCTCCTGAATCAAACAATACTTGTACCAAATTACCATTGAGAGAAATCGTACCTTGAATCAATTCTAGTGATTTCCAGGCTTCCTCTTGCGTTAAGGCAAAAACTCTTCCCTAAACTTACTGCCTAAGATCTTTGGGTTCTTACTGTTGCCAACAATCTTTTGCAATATGTCCCAGCTTATGGCAGTTGTAACAGACTATATGTCTCACTGGCCCTGGTACCTACCTTACGGGTACTGATGCCTGCCTTGCTGTAGCCTACCTCGCTTGACCACATGTCTGGCTAGGATGGTAAGGGTTATTACAGTATCTACAGGTTATGTTCCCAGGGGGTCTTTGATTATTATGGCCATCAGACTAATTTGGCTTTTATTACTACCATCAGTAGGACCACCTTGATAACTACGCTTCTCAGAAGAGCTCCCACCACCCAATGTGTTCTTGTTACTAGCACTTTGGTGGGAATACAGCTTCAGCAAATTGTGCTTTATAATCTGGCACTCTTCGACCGCCTTATTGAATTCCTTGAAATATCTGGAGACGATTTTCTCCTTTAGCTCCTTCTTTAAACCCTATATGATCATATCAGAACTCCACTCTTCGTTGTCACGATATTTTAGATATGAAGAATAACAAGAAGGGAAAATGTATCATGCCAGATATTCATCAAAACCCTCCTTTTCACCCTATTTTATTGTCAAAAATTTTGTCTCCTTGGCTAGCCTCACTAATCGAGGAAAATACTTCTCATTGAATTTCTCTTGAAACACTTCCTACATCAAGGGAATATTTCGAGCCTGCAGAATTGACTCGATGCTTGTCCACCATTTGTTGAAATATCCCTCTAGCTTATAGATCCCCAACTATGCCTTTATGTCATCAGAATACTCTAGGATTCAAAAAATTTCCTCAAGGTGGGTCAACCAATCCTTCACTTCTTGGAGATCAAACCTCCCTCGAAAAATAGTTGATTGATGTTGATTAAGAGAGTTACCTAGGTCTGCATACTTTCAACTTCAACAATAGGTCCCTCAGGGCCCTCTGGCTCAGGTTCTGGTATGGGTTTGGGTACAGGTTATGGTGGCTGCACGTGACCACCTCCCTGCCCACCAGGGTTATTATGTGCTTCTACATCTGCATTTTGTTTCTGTTGTACTTTTCTCAAGTCATTTCACAGTTCGTTTAGTGTATTTTATTGTTTCATCATCATTCCCATCAGTTGTTGCATCGGGTCAGGTCTAGCGCCCGGTTCCTGGTCATCATTTCCATGTCTACCTCTACCTCGGCTCCATCTCAGCCTCTACCTCAGCCTCTAACGCCACTCCTTGTACGTGTCATCTCTATAATTCACTATATATGAAAATAGAGAATGAATAAATTTCATATAGATACAAGGGCATTTTTTTCATTTCACAAAAATTTGGGTACACAAGTATGTCATACATAGTACATAACATGTATTTACAACAGTTAGGAAGTAATATTACATATCAGATATCCTATAACTATTGTACACGAGTCTTTGTTCCCATGTCTTAACTATACATGTGGCTACCCAGGGGGTCACATATCCCCAGATTGCCGAGTCAAGCAAGCTTAACTTTATATGTACCCACTCAAAACACAGACACCAGCTTTAACAGCTTCCATCTATTGATTCCCTGTGACTGCACTCGCCTCAAAAGACATATCAGCTACCACTGGTCACCCAAAATATGATGCCTGGACCCCACGTTACTCCTAGTACATGTGATCCTGCACATACTCCGTGATATGCTCCATGAACTCCCCAAAATAGTTATTTGGGCCTTTCTCAACGATATTATTCTTCTTGTTGTTCTAGAAGTCTGTGTCTAGGAAGAAGTCCATGGTAGTAAGAATCTAGAACTCGTCTAACAGATCAATCTCTAGTAGCACCTACTTCCAATACAAGGTATCTACTGCGTCTAGGTAAGCCAAGTACTCCACAACTAAAGTGTCATGTGCTTGTATTGCATGTCTGTATCAGCCCCACACGTTCTCCCAAAGCTCCTCATCAAGATGCAGGTCATACAGCATGTGCACTCTCTTCATCCTGAAGCTAGAACCAACAGGAGGGTTGGACGCATGGCCATCTGCACGTGTCTGCTCTGTATCACTAATGGATGCAACAGGTATCGACTCTAGTAGTGGGTATGGTTCGTATACTGGTCTAATCTTGACACTTTTTCGACAGGTCTTCAACACTCTCAGACCTCCTGGCTTTGTCAGTCATATGCTATGCTACCCTTATGGGATCTACTCCTCTAGACGACACTGGTTCACAGAAAGGGGGTGATCAATCTTGTGTCGTCTTCGATGGCTCATGATTCCTGTCACCATGCAACCAAGACCATATTAGTATACTATTCTGAAAATGTCTGAACCGTTTTAATCTCTTATACCAAAAATGTCAAACCCCTTAACATTTCGATATTAGTAGAGTAATAAGTGTAAAGTTTCATAAGATATACAGAAATAGCAGAAATATACTGATATTAGTTACTTGTTTACAATACAGAGGAATTCCCACAAGGTTTGAAAAATATATACATAGTGTATAATGTATCCCAAAAGAAACTAAATTACAAGCATAGATAACCAGGTGCAACTTAAGGATGCACCGGAGACTTTACTCCCGGGTAGCCACTTCTTTGCCTTTCAAGCCACTAGCTTCAACTGTAAAGTTTTGTATTTTGAAAAAGGATGAGATTCAGGCAAATCTCAGTAGAAAAATTCTTTTTGAATATATAAAATACAAAAATAAATATGTATTATACCATGTCAAGTAAGATGATAGAATGTTGTGTGCACACTGTCCAAGGCCAAACGACATGTTTGCACCCTGGCTTAACCTTGCGCCCTGTTAGGTCCCAGACTACAACTAGGCTAATATGCATGTCCAAGACACAATGCTCATGTTACAGAGAATGAAATACTCAAACATATAATAATCATATAGTATATGCAAAAAAAAGTTACTACCTGACTCCTTTCTCAAGTACACAGACTGTCCTAAATTTTGGTTCCGGCTCGGACTATTTCCAGTTCTTATAATATTCAAGTTACAAGTAATTGGTTATTACTTATATTATTAATGCCTTTAAATAAATTTTGTAGGTTATCTAGTACATTTTTAACAATTTCAACAATTTCTGCAAGTACAACTCTGTACAGTGCAATTTCACTATTTTCAAAAAACTGGCAAATTTTTCAGTCAATTTTGGAAATTCATAATTAATTCTAGAAAAATAAAATTGGAATAATTCCAAAGCATAATTGAAGATATTTAAATGTAATTTGATGAAAAAAAATACCTAATTCTGCTTAGTTCAACCACATTGTTCCCAAAAATTCGCCAAACCTACTCTGTTCCAGATTGCCTTCCAGAAACAGGGCACAACTTTGAAAATCCTTATCTATTAATGTACTTGTCCAAAAATTACAAAATACCTATCAAATTAAAGCTCTATATCTCAATTTAATCCTACCAAGTTTTATAATTTTTGGACCAAGTTTGACTAGCAAATTTCATTACACAATAACACTGTCTCACTGGAAGCAATCAAACAACATGCACTTTCAATTTCATAAATTTTCATATTTGCATACCAACATCTAAAAATCATGAACTCATGTATACCTATACAATTTTCCCTTATAAATCTAATGGAACCATAATAATTACCAAATTTCAGCTCCTCCCTATGGTTCTTCACTTGGCCGAAAGTTAGGGTTCTTAGGACGGAAAGTGTTTTCTTGATTTCTCTTGCTTAATCACTACCTTACCACTTCTAATTACATGATTAAATACTTAAAAACTAAATGAAAATTATTTTGGCAGCATTTTTCCTTAGGATTTCATCTTCCTAAATTTACAAAACATGCAAAACCAAGCCAAATCCAACAATAACATATACCACAAGAGGATCAAGTTTATGATATTACCTCTTGATTTCCCACACTTTCTCTCTCTACACATCTCATCTCTCTCTCTCTCTTCTCTTGATATTTTTCTTGCTAACAATGAATTTCAAGGAGAAGGAGAGGTTAGAAGAAGTTTCAAGGAGATTGGAAAACAAGAACACTAAGATTACAAGCTTTTACCTTGATGAGTTCTTGCTTCTTGGAACCCTAGAACCCTTGTGTTCTTCAAGTTTTCCTTAAGCTCTTCTCTCTCTCTCTCTTATTGTGGTGTTGGCCTAAAATGAAGAAGCCAAAAGAGTAATATGGCTTCTTAAAATGTCACATTTTACTTTATGTAATAATATGATTTAAGGTAAATGACTTATGCAAAATTATTTGGCTCATAATTTTTCTTTCCTCTTGAATTTATCATGCCCACAAAAATATTTCCCTTTATTTCCTCTTTGTTGACCGAAATTGTAGAGGAAGAGAGGATAAAAATTTGCTTCTTGAAATATCTCATAATTACATCTTCCATTAATCACAAAATTCCCATATTTACTTTTGACTTTTTCAACTTAATTTCCCTTGGTAACTAATACTCCAAAATATGATGGTTTAATTACCAAATAGCCATTTTATCCTATTATTTTCTTAATTTGATCGAAATTATTAAGAAAAATAAGGAAAAAAAATAATTGTTTCTTGTTTTATGGAAAATTACCATTTTTCTATTACTTTTTTGTAAAAATTCATGTCTTGCTCTTCTTCCTTATTTTTGGCCAAATTTTGACATGTTAATTGGGCCAATATTTGTGTCCTTCCATGCTCCAATTTAGGTTATAATGTTGGCTTTTAAGTGGACATTAATTGCTTCTTTGTGTCCTAGCTTAGCCAAGTTACGTGTAACCACCGATTGGAGTGTTTATGTCATTGTATGAACATCACAATTCACCATTTTATTCCATTAAATGTATCAATTATATACAGGAATATTGGTGACTAAAAATGGGATGTTACATTATCAAATCACAAAATGTGGTATTGTCGCTATTAATGCTTTATGTGGAGGGTATTAAAAAAATACAACTCCAATGACTTCTCTTGACCTAACTTAGTAACCGGGGGCACTTCATCATCAATGTTGGCACTCGTGTCAAACGGAAAAGTCAAAGAGGGCTATGAGTTAGGCTAAAGCCTCTTGAGGTATCTGTTGGAGCAACTGAGTAACCGGTATTACATCACTCATGTGCAGGGTCGCGTCAAAAGGGAACCTACAACAACTCAAGATAAAAAAAAAAGGAATATATATATATATATATAATACCCTTCTTGAATCTTGAAGAATAACATGCATATCACTATTACATGACTTACATACATATTGCTTAGTATCCATCATCCACATAGCCTATATTCCAACATTACAAGTCATAAAGTCCTCTTTGGACATGTAACTTATGATAGAAAATTAGAACTATTACAAGCCTATGGTAGGGTGATTGAACAAGAGAACTGAGCGGGGAAAAAAAAAAAGATGAACCCCTATATTGGTGAGTTGAGTGATACACTTTATACCCTTGTGTGGCTATCTTATTTGAATTTATTCTTGTTAAAATTTATATCTTAATATGAGTTTCTTTATATGTGATTAACAACCCAGAGTGTACACATCTTCCTAGGGTGCATTTACTTAAGTTTCCATAGTCTCTTAGCTAATTTGATTTGTTTCTTTTCTTTCCTCAACTGGTTTTTAAGATAGCTTTTTTTTTTTTTGCTTGAAGACAAGTAAATATTTAAGTGTGGGGAAATTTGATAAGGATATATTTTATAATGAAATAGGTAGAGATTTCAGAACATAATTGATTAAATTTATTGATATTTTATACCTATTTAATTATCTTTTATATATTTATCTATACTTTAATTAACTATAAGATAAAAATAGATTTTGATATAAAAACCTCTCATATCCTTTTTTTTCTATTTTGTAGGAGATTATAAGCTAGAGGAATATGCCAACCAAAAGAGATGGTGCACGCACACAAATCAGCACAAAGTATATACATCTACAAGACTAATATGATATATATTTAAAAATATAGACACGGAACCCACTTCAAGCAAAGAAAGAAAGTAATAGATACAAATATATCCTCACGGCAGATTACTTTAAAAAGATAAGATAATATATTATTTTATATTGTGGTGAAAGAGAAAAGGATAATAGTTGGGTTAGAGATAAACTGAATGATGCACGCAACCCAAGACGTAAGGAAAAACATTCTAAACTTGTATCTATTAAAAGGGGGCAACGCACAGATCCGAAAAAACAACGAGAACCGGAGAAGCCGATTGAAACGAGAGAACAAGAACGTCGAACTAGAGAGAGGAGGCTGTTAATGAGAGCTTGAGTTTGAATATAAATTGTATCAGTGATATGTTCTTTGATATTATTCTTTCCTTTCAAAATCTGAACTGGGGAATGGTTTATTGCTGTTGTTGTAATTTGATTTTGATAAATATAAGTAGCTAATTTTTCATGTTAGGATTTTCTTGAATCTATTTATGGATTGAACTATTTATTTACTCTCTTTTTGCATTAAATGAATTTTTTGTGTTGATTTTGTTTTGCTCTTAATGCCTGATGATCATTTAGTTGTCTTGTTCATTTAAATTATTCTTAGGAAAGATAATTTAAGTGTATAACTTGAGTAAAATCATGTTAGAATTGAAGTTTAGGTAATAAACAGATGGTTTGTTAGTACCATAGAGATATAATTACTAACCTAACATTGTCAGATTAAGATTGGCGTATAAAGTTAGTCATTATTAATTGATGCAAGAGATTGATAAGTTTATTAGGATAAATATTTGGTTTTTGACTTAAGAGAGAATTATTGAATGTCTTTGAATCTTAGACAAATACACATCTCCATTTATTACTTATTAAGGGTAAATTAACTAATTCATAAAATAGAAAAGGGATAGATAATCCTAAGTCTTTAATACTCATGAAGTTGAGTCCGATTTGTTTTCCATTATTTCCGTTGATTTTTTTTAAACTGTAACAAAAAAAAAATTACTCAACCTAATTAAGAATATAATTATTATAACTAGTTCAATTTTTCTTTCTATAGTCCTCATGTCAATGATTTTTTTATATTACTTACCATCCGTACATTTAAAATAAAGCTAGACGGCTAATAACTAACGTTGAGTATTTAATTATTCGCTCCCAACAATCCTATCCACCACTATAGGATTTTCTACAGAACATAATATATTTGCACCTCCTCAGTGTAAAAGCGGCCTCCGCCTCATCCACACCTCTTTGGTTTCTTATTGCAATATATATTAGTTACGGGAACCAACTCCCCTATTCAAAGATGAGCATCGAGAGCTACTCTCATCTGAATTGTTTAAATGGGATTTAGATAATTTAGATTTAGTTTTTTTTAAAAAAAATATTTTAATAAATAGATAATCTAAAATAGAGATAATCTCTTAACTAACATTTTTTCAAAAAATGACTTTTTTATTTAAAAATCACTAATTTAAAAAAATTAAATATAAACCGTCCATATCAAATATGTACCATCCATATTAGATCTGGACAGTCCATATCATAATAGTTTTTTCTGCCTATCAAAATGATGAACAGTAAACTGGGTTCGTTATTTACCTTAATGGAGTTAACATTAACGTGGATGGAGTCTCTCTCTCTTACACACCCACACACTCGTATCCCTAATTTGTCGTTGTAATTGGAGGAAGATATGAAGATTCTTTTTTTGGCCCTATCATCCCTATTTGGATGATCCCATTTACCAAAGAAACAAGAGCAACGAGTTAACACAGGAATGATCAGCACAAAACTATATAGATCAGAGTTCCCACATTCTCTTGTCAAATTTAGACAAAACCTACGACCACGTTATCACCGTCGTCGGAGAGAAGGGAACAGCCTTGTGATTCACCGTGGTCTCTCGCTGCCGGTGAATCGAGTTTCGTTGTTCCTTTTTCTTTCCAATTCAATTATATATATATTCCACCATGTCTGGCTTCTGTCATCA
The DNA here is from genome assembly GCA_037074505.1 of Albizia julibrissin. Lineage (NCBI taxonomy): Eukaryota > Viridiplantae > Streptophyta > Magnoliopsida > Fabales > Fabaceae > Albizia > Albizia julibrissin. The sequence continues at coordinate 13,206,949 of CM073485.1, read as the reverse complement.
TCTTCTTCATCTTCATCTTCTGGTTGTGGTAGGGTTGTTGTGGTCTTTTACTGAGTCTTTCAGGTTCGATCTTCCACCAGGTCACACCAAATGCATCACTGAAGACATAAACAGCAACTCTATGACCGTTGGAAAATACCATGTTGTCCCTCCCAATCAGGGTCTTCCTCCCCCAGATGACCACCGAATCAACGTTAGGGTACGTGCCCACTCAGACACATAATTCTCAACCTTAATTTCTACATTATCTTATTAATAGACACACACAAACGTCTTATTTTGAATATATATAAATCACAAGTATCCTTCTCACACATATCAAAAAAGTTAGCTAAATTAGTTTATTCTAAATTAAAATGTTTTATTTTCCCAATCTTACCCGATGTATCCCACCTAAAGTATGTCATTCGAATATAAACAATTTTTATATTTGTGAAAAATAAGCATTTTATATTTTACTCCATTAATTAGTATCATTTTTCATTAATATAATTCATACTCACTTATCTCTGATGAGGTGTTCAAAAATGAGGGAAATCTTAACACCCAATGCATCACATCAACGAAACTAAAAGGAGGTCAAAATGTAGGTGGAGTTTAATTTATGTGAGAAGTCTCACATATCCAATAAAATTCTTCTTAATAATAAATAACATAAATTAAAGTGCAAGAACTTATAAATTTAAACCTTGTTAAGATGTATCGTTACTTCTAATAGTCATCCTTCGTTTATTCTCTTGACTTAGTAATTAGTAATAACATAGAATAAAATGGAACAGCTCAACTTAAAGAAATAATTTAACAATGGGTTTATTTATATTCTTACTGATTAGTAATATCCCTGCCAATTTTGGGTAAAGTATTATCATGAACTAAAGGGCCTGTTTGGCGCAAGGGAGATTGAAAGGAAAGAAAATTTTAATAAATTCAGTTTAAAAGAAATGGATAAGGTTAAAAAAATAAAAAAAAATATGTAAAATAAAATAGTAAAAAAAATTCTAATTTTCTAATTTTTTAAAATCGATTTTATTAAAATTCTCCTCACATTCATTTCCCTCGTGTCAAACCAACCCCGAACAAAAATTCCATCTACTCCAACCAAGCCTTACCTTCATCATTTTCAACATTCAAAACTAAAATTTTTCTTCATATCAAGAAAGATAATTATTTATTTCTTATATATTTTAGGTACGGACTAACTAATTAATGTTGTGATGATCATTTTATATTAATTGAAAAGGTGACATCAATGCTTGGGGAACACTATCATGAGGCGGATCAAGTCACGTCAGGAGGATTCGCATTTATGGGAATGGACGCTGGAGATTACATCACATGTTTCTGGACAAGTTCTGCTAAATCAAACTTAACCGTTGATTTCGACTGGAAAATTGGTGTCGTCACAAAGGGATGGTCCGAAGTTGTTAAGAAAGGTCAAATTGATGTGAGTCCCCTTATAACAACACACTACTTCTACTTTCATCCATTTCATCTGTGTTTTGTTAATTAGGTTTGTGCATGTTTGGAATCCATTGGTCATAATTTGATCAAAATAATATAAGGCTACTCCCTCCCGTGGTATATAATGGCCACCTTCTAGAAGGAAGTTATGACCCTTGATATACTCTCTAGACTCCTCTGATTTAGGGTACAACTAGCTTTCTAGAGGAATTATTATTTATATTATAAGTTATTGTGGGAGAAAAATTTTGATGAAAATATAAGTGACTTGGATTGATGACCATTTTTCCAATTTTACTATTATATATTTAATTTATGTTGGAAAGAGAGAGAAGAGGGAGGAGGTGGGAATGATTTGTAAAATTATAGACAGAGTAAAAAAATTAATAAGGGTAAATTAAAAAAAATGTATCAATTTAAGACATTAAATGACTTGATTTTCATTCACTGGTATGTGATGATGTGTTACAATTGATTTATAATAAGAATCAGAATCGTAAGTTACTACTTGAATAGTAATTATTTCTTATTTGTCAAATTTTCTCTTATAATTTATGTTTAAATGTGACTCTTCATATTTTTCTCTTCCCTTTAAAACCTAATTTAATAGGCATAAAGTTAAAAGCATTTTGTAATTTAAGACATATTTAATGAATTAATTTCTCTTCCTTGATTGCTATCAAAAAAATATTTCTTTTTCTTAATACTGATTTGGTAGGTGAAAGTGACTTAAATTTATATCCAAGGGGGTAAGTCATTTCTCATACTCCCTCCGATCCATAAGATAAGTCACTATTAGAAGAATATCTTGGTCCATAATATAAATCACTTGTAGAGTAATTAATACTTATTTATCAATTTTACCTATGTAGTTAATGCTTAAATGTGACTTTTTGTATGTTTTCTCTTATTTGAAACCTAATTTAATATGGGTAAAGATAGAAAAAAAAATTTCAATTAAAGGCATATTTAATGAATTAACTATCATTCTTTAGTTCTAATAATTATGAACCTAAGGGAATATTTTGATACAGCATTTAATGAGTTCTTCCATAAATGCCTCCTAACCACATTTTAATTTAATATAAAAATATTTAAAATAGTCTTTGTTAGGAATAAAAATGGGAAATGGAAAGTGATGCAAATTTAAGACAACTTTGTTGTTTTAACTAACTCATCTTAATTTTGGTGAGTTAATACCCGCTTATATATACGAGGCCAGAGGAAATAATTTTGATTCCAAAATTGTTGGATCTCATTATCAATTGAGAGCTAAACACATACTCCCTCTGTCCATAATATAAATATAAGTCACTTTAATTAATTTATTAAAATTAAAAAATAGTAGTTAATTCATTAAATATATCTTTAATTAAAAAAATTTTCCTAGCTTTACCCATATTAAATAAGATTTCAAATGAAAGAGATCATATAAAGAGTCACATTTAAACATTAACTAACAAAATTGACAAGTATTAAATACTCTTCAAATGACTTATATTATGGACCAAAGTACTTTATCACTCTAAATATTACAGCTTGTTTGGAACAGCGATTGGAAATTCTATAAGCCATTTTCAATCGTGATTTACAGAATACGAAGTAAGTTATGTGGTGAAGATTGTCTCGATTTATGTGCATAAGCCCATAAGAGCTTTTGATAAGCTCAAATAAGCTTATCCAAACAAGCCAGTTTTTATGAATCGTGCTTATTATATAAGCCCGATTCACGTAAATCGAAACAAATCTCTTCCACATTTATCTCGTAGACCGTAAAAGCACCTCGTAAACCGTAAAAGCTACCTCGTAGACCGTAAAAATTACTTCGTATTCCGTGAATCACAATTCATATACACTTATGGAGCTTTCATAAGCTATTCCAAGCAGTCTAGTTATTAGGAAATTGTCTGACACGGTTTTTGTCATTCGTATACGAGTGCCAGTCATTGGAGATAGAGCTATTGAAGATGCAAGGAACTGTTTCAACCATTCGCAATGAGATGCATTATCTTCGTTCAAGGTATGAAGCTTGTTCATAATTCCATTCATCTATTCAAAATTTTGAAAAATAAGGTGTCTTAATCGTTATTTTGTAAATATATTTTATATTAATACTCTAATATGAATATGAACATGAATTTTTAAAAAAAAAATCAAGTGTTTGCCTATGTTAAGCACTTTAATAAAGCCTATGTTAACACTAACAAAGAAACAAAGCAAGTATGGATTCCTGTAAACTCAGTATTCATGAGCATTGTCTGACTTGGCTCCATTTGCCATTTTGTTTTGCTTCAGAGAAAGGGAAATGCATGAGCTCAACTTATCCACCAAGGATAGAATGTTATGGTTCAGTTCCCTTTCACTTCTTATATGCTTATCAGTAGTAGGGTTGCAAGTTTGGCACCTGAAGACCTACTTTGAGAGAAAGAAAATCCTATAAATTTTTTGGCCTGTCCCCCCCCCCTTTGTTTTTTAGGAAGAGCTTCAGTAGAATATGTAGCAGCCAGCACATTGGTGCTCTGTAGACCAGAGTGAATTTGGAAGTAAACTTTCTATTGATGATATACCCATGGATTTGCTGCACTTATTTTTTTTTACTATGTTGATCTAGCATCTAACATGCTTGTTAACTTGATACCACCGGGGACTAGACTTGGCAGAAGGGACTCACCCCCACAATGTAAAGAACTAATGCTTGAATTCCCGCTTAGAGGTGCCCACATTTAAATGCTTGAATCCAGTATCTATACTTAAACACCCAAAAAAAACAAAAAGGCCCTTGACTGCCAGAATAGCAATTTCCAATACATAGGCAAACATTAGAATTTAAAGAATAAATATGGATTAAACATAAAAGATGAAAATTGAAATAAATATTCTTTTTATCCATTTTTCAAATTTTTCAGGGGGTGAGGAAATCACAGTCTCAAGGCATTATACTAGAGTCTAGACAACAAACAACCGGACATCATCTTATATCAGGAAATATCCAGAGTGGTATAAACAGAATCCATGAATAGAGGATATCATCCTTCAAATGAAAGGCAAGGCATTAAAGAGTCAATGGCACAGTATAGTATCAAATTTCCTCAGTCAGCAGGTTTGACATATATTGAATTCCCCAGTAGGTTTGACAAAATAAAAGGGGGAAAATTTGTAGAATATATACTGGAGAGAAGCCACAAGCAATACCTGTTCTGCTCAGCAGAATTTAAACAATTGAAACTATATAAGCACTGCCTTTCCCGGCTTTATTGTAGAGTAGTAATGGCTAATGACTAATAAATCACCTGTATGTGCATTTTTGAACATGTCAATGGTCATAGACATTTAGGAAGAGAACAAGTGCCAGTGATGATCTGTAGATAAATTTTCCTTGATCTTCTCAAGCCTTTTCAAGATCTCCAAGAAGGAAGGTCTTTGATTCATATCAGCACTCCAACACTCAACGGTTAATCTAAGTAAAAAAAGCAAGAAAGAATCTATCTATTAGCATAATAGCTCAATTCTCATGCAATGCTTTCAATTGAGTTGAAAGTCTTGAATGGTTTTAGATATGTTACAATCTTAGTTATTGCACTAAGGAAAGTCAGACTAAAATAACACGAAAACGAGTACTTGTCGAAAGCATCCTATTTATCCATAGAACTGTGGCAAGTACAGATAAATGAGTCAGTTAAGTTGGCGAACTTCTGACATTAACACTATTGGACTCAGGAAGGAAAATAAAGTCACACTTCCCTGTACATGTTTTAACTAGCAAACATGGGTTTCCCTTGCCTTCTTGTGAGCAGAATGAAAATGAATGAAATCAAAGATTAAAAAAGTGCTTTTAAAGTTAACGAATGATCTTTATGCCCTTGTTTTCAAATAAAAAAATATAGAAACTGTTAAATATACTCCCTCCAATCTTTTTTATAAGATCCTTTTAACCGAATTACGCGGTTAAAGAAATCAGTTTAAATTAGTTAAAAGTAATAAATAGATAAAAAATAAACTTTTTTTCCAAATATGCTCTTATTTATAGGGAGCAATTAAATAGAGAAATAATAGTGAGAAAGAGGATGAAAGATAATCTATGGGAAAAAAATTAGGAGAGAGAATAGAACTATTCAGGAGTAAAATAGGTAAATATGCATTAAATGTTCAGACAACCCAAAACTAGATCTTATAAAAAGGATTAAACCAATTCAAAAATTACGATTCTATAAAAAGGACCAGAGGGAGAATAATTATGTAGACATAATAAACATGGCATAATGAAGGAAAGCGACGGATACCAAATAGGCATTAATAGGCAAAGGATACAAAATGGCAAAATGCTTTATAGAAACATTTCAGAAATGACTCACTGTCGCAGTTCTAGGGTAAAACCCTTTCCACGAATAGTTGGCCTGTGTCCCTCTGCCACATGTTTGGCTGCATCATAAGGTTCATAACTGGTAAAAGGTGGTTCCCCTTCAAGCATCTACTCCAGGTAAAAGTTAATGAATTATAAATAGCTTCAAATTATACCACTTTAAACATCCATCTTGCAAGAAGGAAACATTACCTCATACAGAATCATAGCAAAGGAGAACACATCAACCTTTTTATCATATCTCCGGTGTTTGAAAACTTCGGGAGCCATATAGCGGTCTGTTTTTACCCCCAAGCAGAAAAAAATCAAAATAAATTTTGAATACAAATTATTACTTTTTTTGCATAACTTTCAAAAACACTCACAGCTTCCAGTTTCGCCAGTCATCTTGTAAACATCATGAGAATTCTTGACCTTGATAAGCTTACTCAGTCCAAAATCTCCAACTTTCAGATGGTCTGCACTAGAATTGACTAAAAGAACGTTCCTGAAATTTTAGGAAATAGTTTCAACATGAAATATAAATATTTTGTAAATTCCAGATATATATTGTTATCTTCCTGATAACAAAGTTTTCCCATTCAGGGAGAGTTGAGAAGAGCAAAATGCATGTCAATTCCCTGTAAATAAAATGCCTTGATATTTGGTTGAGTGTGTATCATGTCTTCACCTATATTAACATACATTTTTTCCTAGATAGGATGCAGATAATCAACTTGCCTTGGCTTTAGGTCTCGATGAATTATAACATCTGGTTCATTGTGAAGATAGGCCATGCCTCTGCAAACAATATTTACAACATTAACATTAGCATAGTTATTAGATTAAGCCGAAGCTGTAAGAGTGCAATGGCTTCTATATTTTCTAATGCTAATTTTGTCAAAAGAAATAGAATGCTTTGGGTTACATCCTCATATTAACAACAACAATAACAAAAGTAATAACGTTTTTGGATATATCTTTATATATAATAAAATATTAGAGCATTCATGATAAAATATTTTGAGCATATTAAACCAATTTTTGATAAGGCTGCATACATATATCTCTCCCCAAACCCTACTTGATAAGAGCTTTGTGCACCGGGCCACCCTTTATTAAACCAATTCTTGGTACCAAAAAAAAACAAATATAGGAAATGTTTATACATAAAATAGGGAGAGAGGGACATAATTGATTTCACATTTAAAAGGATCAAGCTAAGGCATTTTTGGGAATCATTAATAGAAGCAAAGGAAAAGAAATATTTATGGTGCTAATATAGGACGGAGCAAGTTAGAGTGATGTAAGGAAATAGAACAGGCAGTGAGATACAATTCTAGAATGAAATGTGAAAATAATGCTAAGAGATAAATGAGTGAGTAGGGTTTTACATGGATGCACAGTATGAAAACGAATAGAAAGAAGACAATGAAAGTACATGAATCTTAAATAGGGAAAGTAAGGAAAGTAAAAGAAAGAAAGGGAAAGAGTAAGAGATTTGAGCTGATACAATAATTTGCTGCCTCTTGATTTTAGTTAGGTTGATTTATAGAATTGCTATCTGCCTGCAAAACCATTCCTAATTCCTATGATGCCTGTTTGGAAAAGAGTCAAGCTGATACAATAATTGTGGAAAGGATTTTTGTAATGTTCATCAGATGCCTCAGAGTTCTTTGGCAGATATTAAAAAATTCAATAACCAACCGTTTTGTTTAACTTCTTCCCTGTTTTCCACTTTTGCTTTTTAAGTTCCTATGGAAGGAAGGGTGCCCCATATTGTATCCTCCATTTTTTAATTTCCCCAAACCTTCATATCAATAAACGCATCCTATATTATCTCATAAAAGAATAAAGATTTAAACCCTAGAACAGGGAACATAATGAATGATGAAAGAGGAAATGAATTTACATTTTTAAAAGGTCATGGAATGAAAAGGTTCAAAATCTCATCAAACAAAATTTGAAAGTTGCTTAGCGGCCTTGGAATTGACCTTCTGTAATTATTTTTATATATATTTATGAAAAATAGATTTGTGCAGCCTGCCCTTTTTGACCATCCACTGTAACGGCTTTACCAGAAAAGAAGAGCATGAAGTCCTTTGGAAATGTAGCTTCTTTGCATTGCTTTGGCCTTATGGCTAGAGGGACGGTGCCAAATTTTTTTCATCAGAGATTTATCCCTGTGCATATTTTAAGGGATAGAGCTGTATCCTTAGCCCCTCTATGGGTAGGAGTCAAGGGTTTCTAGAGGGGGCCGTGTGTTTCATTTCCTTTGCTCTATTGTTGGAAGGGCTTCTTATCATTCTTCCATGTAAGAAAGAAACTAAGAGAAACGAGAGAGAGGTTGGGGGGAAGAAAGGTAAGACATATACCTGGCAATATCCAAAGCAAAGTTGACAGCTGTTAAAGGACTCAGTGTGCCCTTTTCCTTGAGATGCTGATGAAGATCACCCTGCATATGACACAACCCTTTCCAAGCTTAAGTTATTGTACAGAAGCTAGAAGCAGAATGCTACACTCAAAGCAGATACATGCATTCACATACCCCTCTTAGATACTCAGTAATTAACAAAAGGGGTTTTTTATCCGTTACAGCTCCAAGAAACTGGACTATATTAGGGTGTCGAACCTTCACTAGCAAATTAACCTCATGCCTGAAGTCCTGGCTGCATTGAAAGTTAAACCCACCCAAAAAGAGAGGATAAATGATCGCCACATATAACATCACAGAAAAATCTAGAACACAAGTAAACAGTTTATAGCTGCAGAAGTATCAGCTTTATAACAGTATGTCTCTATGTCCCCCATGGCACAATGGATGAAGAATTGATTACTCTTCCTTAAAAGGAGAGAAAGTTGAACTAGGTATAGGCATAATTGTCAAGAGCAGATTAGTAAGTTCTTTGAATGGGTCTTCATAGACTTAAAAAGAAAGAAGAACAAGTCTTACATCACCAATCTATCATCTGAGAGAGATGGAAGAATGCGTTTGACAGCAACAGGTGTCCCACGCCAATGTGCTTTCAAAATTTCACCAAATGACCCCTGCAGAAAACATGCAGAACCAATAAGACCATATTTAATGCACAAATGTTCGTCGAAGGCATAAATTTATGATGCAAGAGGAAAGATAAAGCTACAGAGGCAAAAGTGAAAGAGTGAGAGCAACAAACACTAAAAATATGAATGACTCTGATTCTTTCATAAATCATAAATAATCTTCAAGAGTAAATTATTGCCCTTCGATGATTCACCAGACAATGAAAAATGAATAGAAAGACAGCCAAAAATTTTAGTTCTAATAGCAAATAGCTAAATTTAAATTATGAAACCAACTTTGTCTGCAAAAGCTTTAACATGCAACTGTAGCTCCTAAAGAAAAATAAGGTTAATATATTAGGATAATATATGTTAAGAAACACAAGAAAACCAAAACTCAGGCGCTGCTTCTATTTATCAATCATAAATATTCTTCACTAAATTATTGCCATTTGGTGATCACCGCACAAGGAAAAATCAATAGAAAGAACCAAAAAGTTAGTTCAAATGGCCAAATTTAAAACATGAAACCAAGCATGCTATAGCTATAACATGAAACTTCACTAAAGCATAATAGGGTAAACATCTTATAATAATATATGTTAAGAAACACAAGAACACCCAAACTCTGATGCAATCAGACAGTTTACAAATAGTATATACAGTCAAAATTTCCCAATTGGTCAGCATAATCCTGGCAAAGTTCAGTGTCATAGACATATAGGAAATGTAAAAGATACCTTTCCAATGCGAACTGAATTTGCAAAGTCCAGCTCAGAAGGGTCTATTTCCCAATCACACTTGTTAGGCAGTGGAGGAGCAACAGGCTTTGGTTCAAAATGGCTCCCATTTTGACCCTGTATCATCAATGACTATAAATAAAGACCCACAAAAGTAATAAAAGCAACTAATCCATCCATAGCAGAAGGTTCAGTGTTGGGTTACAAAGATTCATAAAGACCAAGCTACTAAGTAAACGGTTGAAATTAAAAGGTATACATTATTAAACAAATGAATTAGAAAACTGCAACTTATCACCCACTTTAACCTTCTTTAATGCACACAGAGAAGAGTAAACAAAAGTAAAAATCTTGAAGACAGACTATCAAGGTCAATATACAAGTACCATATCCCACAACTTCAGACAGGTTGTAACAAGACTCCAATCATTCTGGAAGCAATGACAGCTCAAGAGCTACTAAACATTCATATGTTGCATAGACTACAAGTTGGAATCAAAGTATATAAAGCACTAAATAGTTTTGAGAAGCCACCCATTAATTTTGGAAAAAGATCTGGCGCCTCTATCAAGGTGAACTGAGAGCTTTTTTAACAGAAAATAGGAGAAGTTATCCTATTACTTAGAACACACAATAGATTAAGTTTATTTGTCATGTTAGCTTGACATTGGGTCCAAACATCATGATCATGTGTATTAAATATGACAATGTTATCCAGCTTCCATGGTCAAAACAAAGCTTCTATTTCTGCAAACTTCTAGGTTGGCCCATAATTATTCAGGTGGGAGGAAAGGGTTGTTCCTGTTCCTTTTTTTTTCATTTTTGTTATATTTTTACCCCTATTATTTTCTTATTTCCCAAAGTAAACTTAGCTTCTGACTCTCCTTGAGATTTAAACCCTCTTTAGCATGTGAAGGAAGAGGAAAAAAGTTAAATTTTAAGGATTTTATACAATGAACTATAAAATTAAGAATTCTTTGTCAGTATTGCTCACTACATAATCTTTTGACAATCCCCTACCCAAATAAAATTCCTCTTCTCCTATTTATATAGATTGTAAGGAGGAGTCAAGACAAGAAAACTTACGATTTGCTTCAATAGTTTCTAAAGATACGAAGTTGAGAATTAGAAAAGAGGCTTATTCATATGTAGAAATATACATCACCCTGCAAAATATTTGCCTATGCCAAAAATAATGACTCGACAAGACAAAAAGATAACAAAATGGATAGCCGCTTGTGCAGCGGCCATACCAACTACAGCCCTTAACTGCAAGTTGAAAAGGGTATTTGGGAGTATCAGTAGAACGTACATTTGCAAAGGACACCAAACTGATAAGTTACAATTCAAAAATATATCATGCAAAGGTACGGACAAGCAACGCAAAAAATAAGGGGGGTGTTCCCATGGTCCCTTTCTTGAGAGAAACGTGAACTTACAAAAGATAAGCCTCCATGAGATTTTAAAAGCTCCATCATGCTAAGCTTTTGACCACCCTCTGCATCCGCCAGAGGCTGCCGAGGGAAAATCAAAGTTTTAGACATTCATAAAGTTCAGAAATCTTAATTACCCAAAAGAATGGAGTTCCGTGTCCTAATTAGGAAGAAAGGCAATACGGTGTTTCTCCAGCGATCCTGCGCGTTGACATCAGCACCATATTCAAGCAAGCACTTAGCAACATCGACCCAACCATGAAGAGAAGCAACGTGAAGAGGAGTGCGATTGTCATAATCTCTGGCGTTCACCAGCGTCCGATCCTCCTCCAGAAGCTTGCGAACAGCAGCGGCGTCGTTCTGATGGGCATGCCACAGGATCAGCGAGGTGCGATTCACTTTGGCCTTATCCTTCTGCTTGTCCTTGTCCGGCCCCGAGGCACAGCCGCCGGAAGAATCGGCGCCGGAGGCGGAGTTCTCGGAACTCATGGCGTGTACCGAGGGATCTGATGGATCCAGTAGCCGCAATAGTGGGAAAGTGTCAAATTAATGAATCAGAGTTGAGTGATGGAAAATTGAAACGCTAGTTATTTCGGTTAATTTGTTGGATTTTGTGGCTACTTTTTTGGAAATAAAGAATCGGATTGATTCTCTGTTTCATTATCGTGTGAATCTGCTAGGAAGTGGGGAGCCTAGGTTCTTGGTGTCATCTGTGAATGTGTAGGCTTTTGTATTTATTTGGAATAATGGAATGCAGTTTCACAGGAGTGTTACGTGGATGTATATATATAAATATTTATAAACTTTTAAAAAATTCTACCAAACATGCTTAAATAATCCTGGTATGCTCGTAAGTATTAAACAATTGATTTTTTTATAGCAATTTATGAAAGTTAATTAATTATATTATATATGTTGAGTATTTTTAATTACATATCAATTTATAAGTTAGATAAACTAATTTTAAGAAAAAATGATAAATATAAATATTTTAAAATAATTTAATTAATTTTTTTAATATCTTAAAAAAAACCAATTATATCTTATATTTAAGATAAAAAAAGAAATGCTCATATTACAAATCCAATGATTTACGAATCAATCATCCCAATTTAATCTATTAATTGAATAGACTGTTCACTGACAAAAAAAAATAAAAGATCTGAATGGTAGAATAAAGAAAATCATAAAAATAAATAGAAGAATTTAAAAAAGACAAGATACAAAAGAAAGTGGGGAAATTTTCTAAAAAAAACAAAATAATTTGCAACTCACCTTCGAAATTGGAAAAATTGTAAAAAACAAAAAAAGACTTTATAAAATTTATGGTGAAGAAAGGGTTCGTTGTAAGTGTAATTTTTTCATGCAACTCGAATTTATTTTACACCCAGTTAAAGATAGGTTACATTAAAAAATAGTTATCCTTAAACATGGGTGGCAGGATCTGAGTTCTTAAACATATGGGTAATAAATTTTGCAATAGAAAATTTTTCAACAATTTTCCATCAAACTCATGCATTTTTTTTATTAAAAATTGTTCATTGTTAAAAAAATTTTAAATTTAGAAATTTATATCTAATTTTATATATTTTTAAAAATTATAAATTAAGACTCTATACAAAGCTTGAGATGTCTACTTTCTAATGTAAAATGAATCACTCAAAAATATTATCATTTGATTCTCAAAAATTCTCAAATTTCAGAACTATTTCAAAATATACTATCGTTTAAGTTCACTTCCTAACGAGTCTGATCTCAAGTTAATTCTTATTTAACTTCAATCTGACCTACTGATCATTGACTCACTATTTAGACCTGTTAAATAGCTAATTCAGGTTTAATAAACTTGAAAAAAATGGCCCACCTAATTCATGAAAATAAATTAAATAGAATATACATCACAAACGATAGCGCTTTTAAAAAACCATGGGATGATATTCCAGATTATTGCCCTATTGGTCAATCCACATTAACAGTCTTCTTATCTCTAATTTCTATGGTTGTTATAAAACTAATAAAAATATAAATGAATCTTTTTTTTTTACCCGCATAAATGAATCCTTATACTATATTAACTTCAATACATTAATTTATAGTCAAATAGCAGCTATTATTCGTTTTTTCATTTCAACGACCATGTCAAAATATTTTTACCTCAATAACTGTGAGGACAATTTTTGAATAGCCATGAAAAATCATTTTTAACTTTCAATTATCATCAATGTGTACAGAATTATTATATGTTTTCCATCAAAAAAAGTATTATTATAGATTTATTTTCTTGCTTATAATAATATATTAAATTTACAAGAATTTCCCTTGATTTTTTCCCAGCAGATGAATCCCATCAATAATTGGTTTTAAGGTTCACAACAAAATACTTATCTCAAAGCTATCAATTTTTTTCTTTCGGACCCAGAGAAATTTGAACCATTGGCCTCTTGAGCTTTAGTGTTCATAGCCCCCATGGCTCCATCAAAGTGTCGCAATTCATTTTTTTTCTTTTTCGTTTTTTCCTTGTAGGACATTTCATTCATTGAAACTATAAAATATCTTTGGCAAAGTATCCAAAATCAAATGTGATATATCATATATGACTTTTGGGCATCACAGATAAAAATCTATGCAGTTGTCTTGTCGGCCATCAATTTATGTGTTAATCGATATAAAGTTGATCAATGAAATTAAGTTTTGGAGTTAAAAAATAATGATATCTTTATTTTATTTATCTTATAAATTATCTTATTTATCTTGTAAACGTTTCTATTTATTTTGTGAATTTTTATATTTATCTTGTAAATAGTCAAAATATTTTTAATTTCCTAGATTCTTTTGAATCCCTTTATTTTTCTTGTAAATACTCATATTTGTCTTGTGAATTTCCATATTTATCTTATAAATAGTTAAAATATTTTTAACTTCCTATACTCTTTTGAATCCCTCCATTTATCTTGTAAACTTAGACTGATCACTGAACTAGTCGGGCTGGTCGGGGTACTGGGTCAAGGGTCAGTGGGTCAGACCGGAGTTAAACCGGAGAAAAACCGAGGCCAAACCGATAAGAAATTGAATATTTTTTGTTTATTAATATGAAATTCTAAAAAACCCGAATTAGACCGGTTTCTTGGCAGGTTTGCCGATTCCCTGTCTGGACCAGTTGATCCGGTCCGGGTTTAATAACAATGGTAAATACTCTCATTTGTCTTATAAATGCTCTTATAAAAAAAATAAAGAATGACATCATTGTCTTTTCACGTACAAGACTTAATTTCATTTTAATTCTTAGGTGTAGTGAAGTTTTAGAAAATTTTGAGAGTTGACTAAAATTATGTCACATTCTTAAGATTTAATGAAATTTTCTCGAATTATAATATGAATGAATATAGAACTTGTAAATGGTAAAGCATGAAATACTAGTATAAAAATAATATAAAGAAAAAAATTCTTAAAACACCTTCAAGTGATCGCGGTAAGAAAGTTTTAGGGATTATGTTTCATATAACCAATAAAAATATAAATAATTTGGTAAGAGTAGGAAAAAAAAATTATAAAAAAAGTAGAAATCATTCTACCCCCTCCGTTCTTTATTATAAGAAACAACAACAACAACAACTTATTTATAAGAGACATTGAGATAATGTCTTAACATTTTTTATATTGATTTCTCATTTTACACTCATTTAATTACTTATATCATTACATTTATTGCATTCACTCACACTTGTTAGATGTGATTAGTTTTGATGATGTCAAATATAGATGTCAAATATTATGAGAGTAAAAGTTTGCATAATATACTTATCTTTTATATTGACTAACTATTATATTTAATGTTGTATATTTTATAGATTAGTCAAAGAGATTGGAAAATGAAGAGCTTGAAGAATTAATGGGAATATCAAGATTCAAGTTTCTAGAAGAAATACTGGATGTTTCTATGCTCATAAGGGAATTAAGAAGTTACTGTAGGAGTTACTGTTTGGCACTGTAGCATTGCCACTGTAGCAATACGGTTACTGTAGCATCGAGTGATTTTTAATAATCACTCGAGTGATTTTCAGAATCACTCGAGTGATTCTGGAAAAAATAAAAATCACTCGAGTGATTCTCTAATTCACTCGAATGATGTTCAGTATTTCATACTCTGTTGTTTGTCTAGCTGAGCGAGAAGCAATATCAAAAGAGCTCAGATGAAGGAGATATAAGTGTTCGAATCTGGCCTTCACATCAGCGTCACTCTCTGGAACAGGTTTGGTATTTTGGCTATAACTCTCAAACCACTGATCCTATTGAACTGAAACCGGTGTCATATGAAACTAGACTTCAAGAGCTTTCCATTGATATATAATACAGCAATTTTAGAGCCATATTCGAAGAGTTATGTCATCTAGAAGTTTACCTCTGTTTGCTGAAGAACTGGAAACACAACAACGAAGTAAAAGTGATTTGAAGAACAGATCACTTGAGTGATTCCATAATTCACTCGAGTGATATGCCAAATCACTTCCAGTGGCGCTATAATCACTGCAGGAATTTTTCACTGTTCCAGATTTCACTTCCAGTGATCCTGAATCACTCGAGTGATTTGTGATTTCCGCCAAGTCACTTCCAGTGATCTCCAAATCACTCGAGTGATATCTCAACTTTACCAAATTACTTCCAGTGCGCCTGAAATCACTGCAAGAAAAATTCACTGTTTGCAAAATCACTTCCAGTGATGTCAAAATCACTCGAGTGATTATGTTGTTTTCGTAGATCACTTCCAGTGGATGATGAATCACTTCCAGTGAATTTCACTCTTTCTCAAATCACTTCCAGTGAATGCTGAATCACTTCCAGTGAATATTAAAATTCCTCAGATCACCTCCAGTGCCTTAACTGATCATTTCCAGAGAATACCAATATGCATCAGATCACTTCCAATGAACTGATATTCCATTTTCTCAGTTTCACTTCTAGTCTCAGATCACTTCCAGTCAAGTGTTATCTAGTCAATGATATGCTAATCTTTCAGTAGCACTTCCAGTGATATCCAAGTCATTACAGTGAACTGAATATCTTCAAGTGAGATCAGATTCGTTTGAGTAATATGGGTATTTTGATACACAACTTCCGATAATCACTCAGTATACTCTCCACTGTGACAGAATCAGTTCCAGTGGCAGCAAATCAAAATCACATCCGGAAATCAAGATCACTACCAGCGAAATGCTTATACAGTCGAGTGATTTATTATTTTATCAAAATCACCTCCAGTGAAATCAAAATCACGTCCAGTGATTCTTCCATTTTCTGAAATCACTCCCAGTGAAGTCTGTAATAAACCCAAGTGATGTTTTTCTAAACGGCCATTTCTCTGAGTGCTTTTACAGGTGTTATGCACTACCGATCACATGTCATACAACGGATCAACATTCAGTGACAACAAATCATGGGCAACATGAATATTCAATAAACGTTTCAGCGAACGTGCACAACATAAAGAAAGCAACGCTGAAGCATATGTCAGAGCACGATCAACGGGAAAAATATTTAAATACACTCAACGACCATACAAAGCAATGGGACTCCAACCGAAAATGAAGTAGTATCTGTCTAAGCATCAGATGAGATTACAACAGAAAAATATCCGAATGGGCTCAACGGTCAAATGAATCAACAGACTCTAACAGATGGATGTTTACAACGGTCATCTTCCACAACTCAGCTATAAATAGGAGAGGATTCAAACACAGAACGACGCATAATACGATGAGAACATGAACATGCTGATATCCTAAGTCTTCAGCCTCCGACCACTCTTTGCTCTACTTCGTCTTCTATATTATGTATATTTGAGAGAGTGAGAATATTTTGTATTGTACTTCAGTGAGGATTTATCTACTCTGTAAGAGAGTCTGTAAACACACCATCTATACTTCTATATTGATCTCAAGGTAGAGGGACCTTGAGAGGGCTGATTACCTTACGGGAAAGTTGTAGAGAGAATTGCTAGTAGTACTTTATGCTCGTAAGACTTACAAGGTGTAAGCAGTAGAGAACGTTGCTGCTCGTAAGACTTACAGTGGTGTAAGCAAGAGAGAACGTTGCTGCTCGTAAGACTTGCACGGGTAAGCAAGAGAGAAAGGACTTTAGGATTGCTTTGCTCAACTTACCGTAAGAGGGTGTAAACCTTACAGTGTGTAAGGGGAAGTGACTTCGTAAGAAATTTGTAAAGGTTTTTCTTGTGCCTGGTTAAACAAGAAGATAGTGGATTGAAAATCTCAGGAGGAGCCTGGGGACTGGACGTAGGTCATCGTGGATTGGACCGAACCAGGATAAATCACAGTTTGCACATTCTCTTCCCTAAGCTTTTACATTTCCAGCATATATGATCTATATATCTGCTTATGAATTTATAGTTCCATATGTATTGATTTGATAAGCTGTGAAAAGATTTTAAACAATCAGACTTTCTTATCGTACACCTAATTCACTCCCCTCTTGGGTGTCAGCCAGTTCTAACAACACTCTCTCCCCATCACACATTCTCTCTCTTTCCCATATCTTTTTTTTATATTTTTCTTATTTTCTAACTCTTTATAAATAAGGATATTTAAATTAAAAAAGATTATAATTTTAACATACTTATTGTTTTTAACTGTCATTTTGAACCGTGAGATTCGATTAAACGTTAAGAAATGGAGAGAGTAATTCAATTCAAGATTACAAGTACTTAGTATATGCCTCCTCTAGTTCTCTATAAAAGCCTCCAACCTTAAAAATAAAACTTGTAACTACACAAATAAAATAATTAATGCCCCCCAACAACACACACACGCCCGCCCCGGGGGATTTAATGAACAGAGTTACGATTACGAATATTAACCTTAAAGGGCCTATTTAGTTTAAAGGGAGGGTAGGGAAAGAATATGGGGTCACCTTATTTGGTTTGATTGGAGGGAGAGGAGGGGAGGGGAGATAATAACTAATTTACCATTTTACCCTTATATATTAGCTTACATTTTTATGCTTATATAAATAATTTAAATTAATTTTTTTAAAATGAAATTTATTTAAATTAATTTACACATCAATATAAATCAAATAAATTATCAAAATTCAACCCCCCCAACAACACACACACGCCCGCCCCGGGGGGATTAATGAACAGAGTTACGATTACGAATATTAACCTTAAAGGGCCTATTTAGTTTAAAGGGAGGGGATGGGAAGGGAGGAGGGTAGGGGAAGAATAGGGGCTCACCTTATTTGTTTTGATTGGAGGGAGAGGAGGGGAGGGGAGATAATAACTAATTTATCATTTTACCCTTATATATTAACTTACATTTTTATGCTTATATAAATAATTTAAATTAGTTTTTTTGAAATGAATTTTTTTTAAATTAATTTACACATTAATATAAATCAAATAAATTATCAAAATTCAAAATTGTTTTACCAAGCGGCCACAAATTTATTTTAACTCACATTGTTAGAATTACTAAAATAATTATTGGTAAAAAGAATGAGATTATAATTTTGTGCAAAAGAAGCATAACAGAAGCTATAAGAGATCATGTTAGAACTCTGTAAATGCGTATTTTTATATTTTGCTTAAGGGTATCACTAAAAATATGAAAAAATCTTGGGGGCAAAATAGTCAAATTTTTATTTCCTTCTAAATCTCTCAATTTGGAGGGAACAAAATGGAGGGGAGGGGAGGGATTTAGAGCCCCTCATGTGGCTCCCCTCCCCTCCAACTTTTCATACCAAACAAGACGAGGAACTCATTTTTCATCCCCTCCCTTCCAACTAAACAGACCTTAAAGGCCAACTATTGGAGGTTATAGGTTATAGCCATACAAATATTAAAAACTTCTCCATTTAGGACTGAATGACAATGGGGGAACAAAAGTATCAAGTGTGAATAAAATAAACAAAAAATGTTATCATCCTCCTTCCTAAAATAATAATAAGAAATTGATTCTGTTAAATAGAAACAATATAGATTAGATAAATAATTATATATGTGACTTGCTTAGGTGAGAAAGGGAGAAGGGGCCTCTTTATTTTCCTTGCCCTTCACTTCTCTCCATTTTTTATTTACATCGTTATATCAATTCTGATAGTTTAGATTTAATATCTTATAAAGATTAAAAAAAAGAATATATAAAATAATTTAATAAAAGTACAATGATATAAACTATTTAGATTAAATTTTAATCATTTACATTTATTTATTTACACTTTTTTGTTAATTAATATTATAATAATATTTTTATATGATATTAAACCTCAACTATCAAAGTTGATCTAAATGTGTAAATAAAAAAAATAGAGGGGAAGTGGACAGTAAATGAAATAGATAGGCATTTTCCCGGTGAGAAAGACATTATAAGCTAAACAAGTTGTAAGGTAGTTTATTATGTCAATTGTATCACTCGTAAATAAAATTATACTTTTTATAGTCTTTAATATAAGATATATTTTAAGAGTTGATATTGGTTCTAAATATAAGATACATTTTTTTATATTTGTCAATCTTTTCTTAATTTAGCTCTATTGATTCTCCTTCAACAATAATAAAGAAAGAGAAGGAATGAGAGAATTAAGAAAAATTGACTTAGGTGTTTTAGAAAATACATGACATATTAATTAACTCAACTAACTTCTTTAATATGTTATAACAAAACTATTAATAAACTTCCACTTCGCAATTTAATTAATCTTTTTAAAAAAATATTTTTAAAATAATATTAGATCTTTTATGATCATTCGATCTAGAGTCCAATCATTGTTGTCTTTAATTTCATTTGTACCGTAAAAAAAACGAGTCCAATCATTGTGCCCCGCATTTTCTTAATTAATTCAAGTTGGTTCTAATGGACAATGGACTCAAACTTTATCCGCACATCAAGCCTAAAAGACTTTTTTGTGTGACATTTATAGGGTGTCATGATAAAACTTTCTTAATGTTGACTACTTCACATCTTAATCTTAAACTTACAAGTTAAAATGATCTACAAAAATTACTTCATATTCAGGGCAAAAAACTAAAGGGCACACTATACTTGCTATGATCAAACCCAGCTATACGAAAGGCTTCAACTACAGGTAGTGGTTATCACTGTATATAGACGTGAAGGTTCAAATATTGTTTCTTATTTTGAGCAAATGTACAAATATTGTCGTTCCCATAAATGTGGTTGATGTAATACTCACTCGCACACACCACATGTCACACACAGATTTGGTTTAGGGAAGGAAAGAGGAAAACAGAGAAGGGGAAAGAAAAGACAGCAGGGGAGAGGGAAAAACAGAACCGAGGAGAGGGAGATGAGAGATTATTTCAGGAGTTGGGGGAAAAGAGACAACATGTAGAGAAAGGGAGAGAGCAAATAACTCGTCATATTCTCATTCATTCAAGTGTCCATTACAAAGGATTAGAGCTCCTATTTATAGACTATTAAAGAGGCTACTTGCAACTTTAAAAATAAATAAAAACAACTTGCAAGCACTACAACATGCAATCCTCTTGCAAGAGAAAACAACCAAAAGTAACAACTTGATCTTGGAAACAACTTGCAAGGTCCATTTCCAAGAGAAAACAAAAAGGCAACCATTTGCAACCAAAAGTAACCCACTTGCTCCTAGTTAGAACAAAATATTAATTTCTTCCTTTATAAGTTGTTCCATATTTCCTATCAGTGGTCTGTTCAGAATCAGTATTTGGATTTCATAAAGTCCAGAAATGCTAGAAAAGAATGTCACAAAATTATTATAAATGCAAAAAGAAGTCCTCTGATCAGGCATCTGGTCACCTTTTTCCAGAGGAAATATGATTAAGAGCCAAACAAGTAAGGCTTTACTGAAAAAACAACACAACAACGATGCAGAAATAATTGGGGAGATATGACAGGGCACGACTAACTGGATCCTATTTACAACATAACATGAAATATTGTGCATATTCCAACTATCTTGAGTGTGTTGACCATTAGTGAGAAAGCTTGTAAGATATGATTATGACTATAGCGAGAATAAGAGCTCCTATTAGAGAGCCAACTATCCATTTGTTCCTAGAAATCCTCCTTGACATAGAAGACAAAACCTTTTTACTCTTGTCAATGGCATCATCTATCCCAAAAAGCTGCAAGACAGAAAATTGACCATCAGTCTACGATTAATGTTGCTTCAGAATAGCACTCATTATGCACAAGGTTTACAGGTCTTATTCTTAAGGAGATAATTAACTCATATATACCAGTCAGCTCCCTGATACTTGAAATAACATGGAATGAAATACCATATAAGATGATAGGCTATCTGAGATACTTGTGTTCGATAAGATAATTGGTGGCAGTTTACATTCCAAGGGGCGATATACGTTATTCACTGTTGTGTATACTTAAATTGCAAAATTAATCATGCATGAAAATTTTATTCCAACTATCCTGGAATGTGATGCCAAGGGGGGCATTAAATTAGGCATCCAAGATTATGGGCTAAAACCATGAATTTTCACCAAAAAAAAAAAAAAAAAATAGGCATCCAAGATATAACGGCATGAAAACTGGCTGCATTAAGATACTCTCCACATAGTATAAATAAAACAGGCACATTGGATTATAGAAAACTTAAGGATCACCCAATGGCCCAAGGAGAGGTCATGATTCAGTCCTAGTAATAAATGAAATTTAAATTGGAAAATATAGTGTTTGCATGAGGGCAGCATGCTTTGATACTAATAGAATAGCATTGGCTGATCAAACATACCTTTTGATGGGAGCTTAGGAGAGTCTCACGTTGCTGATGCAAATCTTCGAGTATTGAAACACC
Source organism: Albizia julibrissin (assembly GCA_037074505.1). Lineage (NCBI taxonomy): Eukaryota > Viridiplantae > Streptophyta > Magnoliopsida > Fabales > Fabaceae > Albizia > Albizia julibrissin. Next base: position 13,185,113 of record CM073485.1, on the reverse strand, counting down.
AAGTTCTTCAGTCTCCAGCATGACTCTTCGACTCTCCCTAATTCGGTCGCTTGATTCATTTATTCTTTCTACTGACATAGTTAGCCTTTCCCTCTGATCAGCAGAGGCCTGCATTATCATCCATACATGAGAAAAAGACTCTTATCACCAATTAATGACTTAACAGTGTCACTTCTACTGCACTAGCTGCCCTAGAAACACATTATTTTTAAGAAAACCACTAATTACAAATTTCATTAAAAGCAGTGAAGAAAAGGGGCGAGGTCAAACAAGTTGCAGCAGGCATGCAAATACAAATAACTCCAAACCAGTTCCATCAGACAATCTCGTTCTATCAACATGATAAGGTAGCAAGTGCTCAGGCAAGTATACCACATGCAGCCTCAGGATAGACAAATAGACAACAGATAAAAAGATAAATAATATTAACAATGATGAGAAGAAGAAAACATTACTTTAAAAAAAGGTTTTCACATTACACTACGCCCTAAGAGAGCCATAGATGATAGTACTAAGGAAAAATTGCTATTAGTTAGCAAAATCAGGATATTTTCATCCATGATCTCATTCAAGGTAAAACACAATAAAGAAGTATGTCCATAAGCAGATGGTGTACTCTGGTTCTGAATTCAAGCTTTCTAACAAATAAAGCCCCGACCTATCTTCTTTTATTTTCAAAGAAAAGTTTGTACATTGAAAATCTGGAAAATTATCAAGTAGTGTAATCTAAAGTTTTAGAAATACCATATGAGCATCGGCCATTCCAGACTCTAGCAAATCTTCACGGGCATGGTCAGCATCAGGAGATGTTAACCTTTTAAATTCCTTCTTCAATTTGTTCAGATCAGACTTGTATTCCCTCAGCTTAGCAAGCAGCGTTGCTTTCACACTTGCCTGCAAACTTCTTGCCTCAAGATCCATCTTTCGAATCTGAAGTGAGAAAGAGAGGGAACGGTCAAACACAAGGGGAAGATCATGCAGTGAAATAATTTGAAGCACAGAATTTAAGAGTTATCTGAAACTTGGTACCAGAACTTCTGCATCATCTAATCCAGCTTTGATCTCAGCAATTTTTTGCTGCTTCTGGTCTGAAATTATTGAATAAAAAACAATAATACATTTAATGTCACATTAAATTATTCTACATCTTAATAAAAGCATGTTCAAAGAAACATTCTCCACCCAGCTCAGTACTCTTTGAAAATTTATCTAGCACTCGTCTTCAAGGATCATGCAGATTGCATAACAAGCAATTTCATGCAACAACAACGAGTTTCTTTTCCTGAGTCCTTAGATTCTAAGGACATCTATCACAACAAATCTCAGACAGATGCACCCTTAGCAACATACCAAGGAACATCTAAAAGTAAGATTTGGAAAAGGTCAAATGTCAACCAATTTAGCAGTTGCACTTCCAACAAAGGTCCGCATGCTATTACTAACGAGAAACACGGAGCTGTAAATCTTGAAGCAGATCTTTCTATAATTAAATTCCTTCAAACTCAATCAGAGGAATGTTCGGATCTTTTCTACCTTGGTCAGAAAGAAGAGATGCCGAGCCACATTTACGAGAAAGATTAGCAGAGAGATCACAGTATTGGCGCTCGTACCCCTCGAAGACTTCACTCATATTGCAGGCACCGTTCTTCAGAGAATGAACAGACGAAAAAGGAAAGACAAAAGATCGGAGAAGAAATCAGATAGCCGATAATATATGGTTCATAAATCGACTATGAAAGCCATGGATGTATGATTACAACCTTGATTTAGCGCGAAATTAGTGCTCCGAAACTGAAAGATCTGCACAAGACTCCTCGAGTTTTCTGGTGCTCGGACAAGAGTTACGGGGACAAGACGATGAACAAAGGGACTGATCAGGTACTTCACTGAACGAACTGTAATTTTATCAAACGCAGGGAAACATTGCGTCCAGTTCGGGCTGCTAGATTCTCTGGACCGGAATGTATAAATCATTAAATCCCAAAGTCAATTTTTTCTTGCCCCTAAAAAAAATTCAATTTTAGAGTCTAATTTATAAGACGGAGGAAGAAAATTTTTTTTATCCTATTTATAAAATAGAGAGAGAAAATTTTCATTTAAATTTCCAATTTTACCTTTCATAAATTATTATATTGATTTTATTCTCATAAGATATAACGTAAATTAAATAAGGGTAAAATTAAAAATTTATAAAATTTAATAAAAAAATTAATGAAGCTTAAAGGTTTTTGTTGTAAAACATACTATAAGTGCCTTATAAATATGATCTAAAGAGTAATAAAAATATTCTTGTATTTGGGTCAAATAGAAAGGGAGCAATTTAAATTCTTGGTGTGTCTTGTTAAGTGATTAAGTGTAATATAAAAGTTTGTTACTCCATTTCTTCACATATACTAGGCATGTTTTGTAAAATACTATATTTCAATGTATAAGTTTATTTTACAAAATTTTGAAAATAACTAATAAATTTTTACTTTTTTGAAGATTATATATTAAAATTACTTACTTCTTACTGTCCTACGTAATGGTAATATTAAAAAAATGATAAAATTTAACAGAATCAAAATTCTAACCATCAACCTATTTTTTTGCTTATTTTTTTAGTTAAAAATATCTTATATTCAAAATGAAAGTAGTATGAATAAAAAAAATACAAAAATCGACATTAACATTTTAATTTGATATATACACTTTAACATTACATGAATTTATATATACATGACATAAATCCAAACTCAAAACTAACTATCCTTTAAATAAGATCAATGGTTTAAATATTGTGTATAAAAAGTTACATTGGGAGAATTATATACATTTGTATTCAAATAATATTTCAATTTAAATTAATCAGTATTATTGGATATACATTCATTACGAACCCAAAAAAAGTCAACACGTAAACCCAAAGGAAAATAAAATAGCCGACATCAAACTTTTGCTTATACTATTTTCCCCCATATAGCGAGTTAAATTGAGTCTAGTTTTTGTTTTTCGGCCAAAGTCTAGTAAATATATGTGCATATATAACACAAATTAGAATGAGTTATAAAGTTATTAGTTACTATTCCTGAATTCTCAAGGGATTTAACGAAGCTTGATGAGGAAACTTGTAAGTGTGGCAATATTGTTGATTTTTTTAATAATATATAGATGTACTAATGCTTGGTGTGACATGATATTATCATCTTTAGCTGGGTTAAGGTTTATGGAGTGTGGTAGATCTTTTGGTTTTAGCGGGTTACTCTATAACAAAACCTACTAAGAAGGGTGACTATAGTTTGGGATGATACAATGGCAACCCCAATAATTGAAGAATCGCCCATAGAATTATTTCAAATGTTGTTGGTTTGTGGTTTCAATAATTGTTATGTTCTACCTCGTTAACTCACATATAAGTTGGCATTTGATGTGTGCTATTGTCTTATGTATGCTTATTTCTTCGTATCTTTCTTTTTTCGTATGATATAATTAGCTCTTTTATTTTAAAAAAAGATTAATTACTATTTTTTATGACGCTCAAATTGGGATAATCAACCTCTCTCTAGGTCAAAAATTAACCAACTCCCTTCATGAAACTCATGGGCCATGGCCTATGAGATAATAAGAATATAATTTCTTAGGTTATCACGAGCCTTTTGGGTATAGATTAAGCCCATGTTACACGAGTTAGGAAAAAAAAATAAAATAAAGAACATGCTTTGATTTTTATTTTGACTAAATTATACACCACTTTCCCCAACTATAGGAGTATATGATTATATTATATTCCTATGGTTTTAAATATATGATCTAACTGAAAATTTGATTTTAATTTTAAATATAAGACTTATTTTTTATATTTATCAATTTTGTTTAAAATTATCCTTATAGATACTCCTTTAAATAGGAGAGGGAGTGAGATAATTTAGGGAAGATGACTAAAGTGTTTGAAAAAAAATATGTCATATTTATTATAATTAACAAACTTTTTTTTTCTTTGGCCATCAACTCTTCAAACTCTTGTATTTATATAGATAACTTATCATATAAGTTTTGTTCATTATTTGTTTGTAAATAACTTAAATTTAAGGGGACTATATACATATAACTCAGTTTGTGAAGTTATATACACAACAAAGATATAGTTTAAGTGGGTGTATAATTGGCAGTTGGAGTTTATTTGCACATACTTAAAAATTTAAGGTGACTTTAAAGGTTATTTGTAAATGGTGATTCAAGAGAGTTTAAGACAATTTCATCTTTTATTTTTGATTTTTTAACTAATAATCCAAAGAAGAGAAATAACACAATTTAAACTCTTTTACTTTTATTTTCCCCTTTAATGGGTGGATAAGCACAACATTTAAATTTACATTGATCCTGGACGCTTTACATTTTTTTAGTTCTCGATGAGAATTTGAGTCTCATATTACTAAGTCAACTTCTTAAGTTAAACTTAAAATTCATTACTACATATTTGAGTTTTTATAATGCCTAATACATAACAGTTACAACTAATAAATGTTATGTATGTTAAGGTAGAGGTCGTGCGAAGATATATAACGTTTAAACGTAACAGTTAATTATGCGCACCATCATGTATTGTAAGGAGAAATTTGCAAAAACATAAAAATAACTATTGTAGTTAATAACTATCATTTATTTAGTGGGAAAAAAATGGCAGTTCTTTTAAAACAACCGACATATAATACTTACAAATAATTCAACTTCCAACCTCTTATATCAACAAACACAAAACATAACAGACTTCAGAAACAACCGTCATCTAATTTTTTCATAACTCTTTATAACATTCGGACCTTCAATATCATAACTCATTATAACCCTTCATAATCCCGTTAGACCTTTATAAGTTATAACTCATAACCATTCGCAATCCGTTAGACCTCTATTTAAATTCAACTATTCCTTATGATTCATAATATTTTTCTTTATCGGCCTCCTACTCCTCTCCTTCATCATGTTATAAGCTCCCAGGGAACTCCACCTCCGCCGCCACTCCCTCCCTCCTCCACCACTACCTCCTCATCCTCAAGGCTTGTTGGTGGCAACAAGTAGCTCAAGTACTGAGGATCCTAACCATGTCGCATCCTACGTCTTCGCTAGCGCCTCCACCCCCTTTGACAATCCATCTACTCCATTGAATAACCAGATGACACAAAGAGAAAAGAGCATTGGGGAAGGGTCTTCTTGTCATAAAGGAGGTCTAAAAAGCAAATTAAGAAAGAGGAGGAAAACTTACTGTAGATGGAACAAGAAATGTCAAATTTTGAAATCTGACAAGTTCACAATTTGTTAGATCTCATAATTTGTCCTTTTCTTGTTCTACCTCATAATAAGTCTTCTCTGCTTTCTCGTAATTTTCTTTGGACCTCCTTCATGACAACAAGACCCTTCCCCAATGCTTTTTTCTCTTGTGCCATCTTGTCATTTGGCAAAAAGATGGATTAGCGGAGGGGGTAGAGGTGCTGGTGACGGTGGAGTGGGCGTCGTGGTTAGTTCTTAAAAATCATAATGGTTACTAAGAAAAACTTGTCACTTAATAGAAGTCCAAGCAAATAAATAATGGTCGTAATCAGTAATCGTCATATTTTTTCTCACAAGAGTGACAGTTGTTAATCAAAAATTGTCATAAAACAACAAATACCGTGATGGTTCGAAACCTTTCCCCTTTCCCACATTGATGATAATACTCTGACCCAGCCTTCATCTCCCTCCTCCGATGATGAGAATGAGGATGAGGATGAGGAAGAGGAGGATGAACAGGATGATGAGGATCTGTTCATCCTCTTCTTTCTCATCCTCATCCTTATTCTCATTATTGGAGGAAGGAGAAATAGTTCATGGCTATTATTTAAGAACCATAAAGTATTTTTGCCAGCATACTCAATAGTTCTAAGTTAATATTGTAGTTGATTATGCATAATGGTTATTAAGAATTAATTGTCGCCATTTATAAAATATAATCTTTAATACTAAAAGATGAGATGGCTCGATAATCCATGAAATCCTCTCTGTATAAGTGTTTGAAAACTAAACTCCAATTCTTTATTTCCATTTCAACTTCTCAAAATCAACTTATGATTCAGTAAAACATCATGGACAGACTCAAGAGAACTTCTGATTCATCATCTAGCAAAAAACTGAAAGATGAACTCCCTCCGCCAATAAGCATTGAAGGTCTCGTCCATGCAACCTATGAGCTCCATCATATGGTCCAGGTTTACTTGCGAGAGCAAGGATATATAGATCAATGCTTGAAGGAACCTACCTCTCTCATTCACTATTTGAATGAGAAAGTAGACAAGTTACTGGAAAATGAAGAATCTTATTATGCATGAGATTCTCAAACACATCTTCGTAACTTTTTATTTTTAGTTTGTTTATTTACTTTGTCTCTTCTTTTTTTTTGGTAAAATAGTGGTTGATATTTTAAAAACATAAAAAGGTATATACATTACAGTTATTAAATAACAATCGTCACTTATTAAAATACCATGCAAATACATAACGTTCGTACTTTGTAATCATCACAAATAGTCTCTAGTGAAGGACGGTTCTTACAGTAACACTGTCATGAAACGTTAGATGAACAAAAAATGATTTGTTTTCCAACTTTATATCAGAAAAACAATATAATGATTTCTCTTAAATAACCATAAACTAAACGGTCCAAATATTTCCCTTTCCCTACGCTCATGATAAAAATACTCTATGCTTCTTCTTTATCCGATGATCAACATGAGAACCAAGTACCATTTCATTACCCACCACTACGCGTAGCCGCTCCTTTCAACTTCTAAGATGTACAATGATGGTTCGTGTAATGCCCCGAATTTTGAAACTAGAAGCTAGAGAATAAGCTTAAATAAAGTAGACTACTAAGTCTAATTTAGTAAGAGTCCCAGAAATGCATAAGACATAGAATGAATTTTAGAAACCGCACTTCGAATAAAATATGAATTTCGGTGCGAATTATCAAAATATAGTACTCGATTCCTTTAGAATGTGTCTGAATGACATAAAAACTAATGCGGATCCAAAGAAAAAGGGAATTAGTATTTAGAAAGAAGTAAGAAAGAGAATTAAGAGAATAATGAAACAATAAATAATATTGTCATAATTTAGGGCCAAAGAGACAATTGCCACTTGATCTTGGGTTAAAATTGGAAGACAAAATGAAGAGTTAGGATTTGCTCTTGAAAAGCAAGAGTAATGATGAAGATGATTAAAGCAAATCAACTCCTTCCCTTCATGAATACAAAAACGTCCAAAAGGGTGGAAATGGAAGAAACAAGGAATTGGTCAATTAGTCAACATGTTTCCATTTTTGTTCAACTAAAAAGAATTGACCAAAAGCAAGAAAGCAAGAGGAATTTGGTCAACAAATCCTCCTCCTTTTTCCATTGAGTATTTCATTCAAAAAGTAAGAAGAAAGAGGAAAGAGAGTTTAATTAAATAACATCTCACCTTTTATATAAGAAAGTTGGTCAAGCACAAAGAAAGTAAGGAGGAAGAAAAGTTAACATGTCTTCATCTTTGTTCAACTTGAAAAGTTGGACAAAAAGTAAGAATACAAGAAAGAAAATTAGTCAACATACTTCCCTCTACTTTGATAGGGCATTTCGTCCAAGATAAGAAGAGAGAGAGAAGAAATGAATTCCATTTTGAACAAACCCAACCTTAGCCAATTAACCAATTCCAATTTTTCAAGAAGCAATAGGAAAATGACACATCATCCCTCTCTCCTAACTCTCTTGAATTTTCAGCCAAGTCATTATAAGTGAAGGGAATCAATAAATCAACAATATCACTGTTTCATTTCACTTAAGTCATCAGGCCAAAAAGAAGAAAATAGAAGGGAAAAAGAAAAAGGAAAGAGAAAAGAGAAAGTGATGAACAAAGAAGGTAAGGTGATTTAGTTCAATTTTCACCTTGTAAATCACATCTTTAGCTTAAATTCCCTTTTTTTTAACACTGTTCTCCTCTCTAAAGGCTTCATTTCTATAGTTTTTTTTTTCTTTGAAGAGGAGGTATTTTGAGTCATTTAACAAAAGCCAAATTTGAAGAATAATAAAAAAAAAAGATCTAAAGAAAAAGTAAGAGGTGAGCAAGAGCTTCCTTTTGACATATATATTAAGTTGTTTGGTTGAGTTTTTGGGGTTTGTTCTTGCTGCTCTAATTTTGGCCAATTAGGTTTTTCTAGGATTCATGAAGCTTTGATTATATACATGTTTATATGATGTTTTAAAAGCATATGAGCTAAGTTTGGTGGTTAAAATATGAATTGGTGGATTGTTATGTTGAACCCTAATTGATGGTCTGAATAGAACATCAAGAAGGAATAAGAATTTGATTAATTTAATGTTACCATTATGTTCTACATGAAAAAATATGTGGGAATAGCCCCCGGTTATAAATTCTGGAACATTGGAACACAATTTGTAAAATTGCATATTTACTGCCAATTAGGGTTTCCTGCATGGTAGTACTGAAAAATGTCCAATGATTATGAGCTTTTTTTAGAATAAAAGTATAAAAATCAAGCTTTAATTTAATACATTATATAGGTCAATTGGATTTGTATACTATGAGTTACACATTTTTTAAGTTGGTTACGTAAAACTGGCATGTTTATGGGACAATGTCTAGTGAATGGTAATTCTGGAATGTTGTATGTTCAATTGGCTAAGATAAATATTTTTTCCTAAAAATATATTTAATAAGGGTCACATAGCCTTTGAAACCAATGCAATTAGACATTTGTACAAAAAATATGAATTTTCAAATTTGGTTGAAAATTCTGCCAACTTTTAGTAAATGTGTGAAATCGAAAAGATAATGGCACAATGTAATTACCTTGAACCCTAAGGGTGGAAGTAAGCCTATGAGGCTAATGTAGCACAATGAGAATTCATTTATCATGACACTAATGATATGATCATATATCTAGGGCCATGAGAAGTCAAGAAAGAAGAATAATAGAAGAATTTCCAAGAAACTTTAATGGTTGGAAGAAAAGGAGACAAGAAGAGGACACAAGTATAAAATGTAGTGAACTTATTTAACTTGCATGTATTTGATGTATTTGCTGTGTATTGATTTGTAGTATTATTTTTCTTGGTTATATGAATTGAAGCATATATGAATGAATAAAGCTATGTTTCTGTTTATATTGTGGCCATAGATAAGTTGCATGAAATATTGAGCATGCAGAAATGTCATTATGTGAAAATGAGTCTATGTAAGACAAGCATATCATACACTAACATTCATCTTGCATGCATTGTTAGTATTATTTACTATTGAAATTCTCTCGAATCTCACCCTCCCTCACCAACCATATAGGTATATGAATACAGAAGAGATGAATGCTTGAAGATGAACCAAAAGGAAGAATAACGAAGAATTGAAGAAAGGATTGCATTTATTTTACTGTATGTAAAATATTTACACTCGTTGAATATGAGTATTTGAATTAAGACGTAATCGGGATCGCTGAATCACTAAAACTAGGAATAAGAATGGAGAAACAGAACTAACTCTGATATATGAATTCAGTAAGAATAACGGATAATAGTCATGAATGATTAATAAACCCCTAACGAATTAAAGAACATCTCTTCCGATACGTAACTAAAGGGGTTGTAAGACGGGTTTTAAAGTTTGAATCGTCACTTCCAATCTATATAAACTCTCAATTTCCTCATGTTTATAATCTTCTTCTATTCTTTCAATCACCAAGATGAAACATCATGCTGGAGACTTGCTAGAAAATCCATGGCATCATCCTTTTCCTCCACCTCCTTCCCCTCCTCCACAACCACCAGCACCTCCTTCTCCCCCTCTCCTCCTCCACAACCTCCGCCTCCGCCTTTGCCTCCACCTCTATCTTCGCCTTCGCCTCCATCTCTGCCTCAAGTAGAGGCAATGATACAACATGTAGAACGCATTAACCATACAGTGAGGAAGCTGGCTGGATATTTGTGTATGAATAGGAAGGCCAATCTCATTCTTGATAAGTATAGGATTAGCCACCATGATCCTAACATACTTCCAGATGGTTTAGCCTACTCCTTTGGTGACAAGTATCATGATGATGTGTGGTTTGTTGTGAATTTATGGAACTTTTAAGTTATTCAAATTGAACGAATTGAAATAAGAGTTCCTAAATTCATAGCAGACCTCAGATCATCTATTAGGAAACTAGTCACCAAAGGGTGATATTTTTGTATTTTATTTTTATAAAATATAAAAATGTAATTATCTGGTCATTAGCAGCCAATTTTTTTTTTAAAAAACCATACCTTATGGATATTAACTAATAACCGTGATATATATTTGTGCTAAAACAATAATATAACTAATTGTTGTTAACAAAGACCAATAAAAAATATAAACAAATAAATAATAGTTTTATTGATACAACCATTATGTAAAGTCTTTGGCACAACAACCAAAAGAAATCCTACCCTTCCTCTTCTATTTAAGCGTCTGGAAAAAACACACATGACACTTAGTATGTTTGAATGAAACCCTCCAACATCATAACCCTAGTACTCTTGTTATCTTTTTTGGCCATTGAGAGTCATTTTCAGTTAAGCCCTACCATAAAAAGCCTTCGTCTTACTTTTTAGGGATAGTCGCACTAGTCAATACCTTCACACTTGTCTCAGCAACTATCAAGCGAGTTGTTTTCTCTTGCCTTAACTCATGTTTTCATTGTTCATGAGCCCTAGTTAGGTCGCATTCTTTTGGTACTTTGTTCTCCTTATTTAATTGAGGTGCCTTTGTGAAGTCACAACACGATAAAGCATTCAAGGTGACATTAACTTGCTTTTGTGAAGTTATATTTTTTTGGAAAACCTATTATTACTCTGATCGAAGGTTCTTATTCTGCTATATGAAGTTGTCAACCCATTATTTTTACTAAAGGTTCATACTTTATTAATCTTTTTTGAAGTAACTTCTAGAGATATGATCCCTAAGGAAAATATGTATCCTTTTTTGAAAGTATCCATATCTCTGGAAGTTACTTCAAAAAATTCAATAGGTGTGATGAATCAACTAGTTCATGTGTATCGATGAGAGTCATACAAGAATAAGCTTTGTGAATAAACTAGTTCAAATTTACCAAGAGTCATACATGAACAAAGTCTGTGAATAAACTAGTTCATGTGACATTGAATTTATTGTTGTGAAGTTATGTTTTTCTTTTTTGTAGATCCCATATTACTCTGACTGAAAGTTCCTCTCCTATGTTTCTATCAAGCAGGTGGCACTAAATTAAATGCTATGAAATTCAACATTGTGATCAGTCCTGGACTCTTCAATGTGAGAGTTTCTCAACTACTTGGTCTCGTCTCTATATATAATAGAGTAGTACTTCTCACACTAAGTAGCGATGTAATTTGGATGAATCAAGATTTTCTGGGCTTTGTGGCTAGAGTCAATAGAACTCCTAATCTATACATATAATAATGTAAGTGTTTACTTATACCTTATATCTCTTAAGCAATTAAGCCTGGAAAGTAAAGGAAGATGGGGTAAAAAACAAATACCACTATCAGAAAGGGTGCAAGGGTTATACAAATGCTTGAACTCAAGTGTTTATTATCCCCTTCGTCCTTTTTTATAGGGCTATAACATCCTAAAAATTTAGTAACTGGTGTTACTTAGTATGTGTAATTAGTCGGATAAAGTATGCTGGTGTATGTGTACTTTGGCACACTCGGCGACTTCTTAATATGCACTGGCTTGGTGCCATTTGTCTAGGGAATATAGGCATCCATGTAGCGCAATCTTAGGGTACATGGCACATGTGGCGCAATTCTAGAGTAGACACACATAAAGTAACTTTTTACCTAACTCTACTTTTGAGTTGGAACAATATGACGATACTACCTAACCCCCTAGCTTTTTACCCAACTTTGGCTTTTAGGTTGGTACAATAGTCAAGTCCCACCTAAGTCCCTTGACTTTTTACCTAACTTTTGCTTTTGGGGTGACCCAATGAGATGTCGTCACCTAACTCCCTTATGAATCACATGTATGATTAGCTGGATAACTCATCTATCCCTGTATGGCCACATGTTTGTCCTCCCTTGAATCTGCTCATGTAAGCCAGATGAAAATGTCAGACTTCCCTTCCCTTGACCATAAAAGTCAGCCAAGAGGAAAAAGGGAAGAGTTGGCCAAATTTCTAAAGGACACGTGGCACCTTATGACCCGAACAATTATATACATATGGAAATTAACCTAACACCTCTCACACTCATTAAATTTGTCCTAAGGCAAACAAATAAGGGGAAAATGCAAAAAAAAAGGGAGAAAAGATAGAAGAGAGAATGTGTTGAAATTTTGAAGAGTGTCTTCACCAATCTTGTTCCTCTCATTTAGAGCAACATTTCTACGATTTTAGAATCTTGAAAAGATGATTTTGGTGCTGCCTAAAAGGTGTAGATGTTGGGAGAATCCAAAACGGGTTATAGCACCGGATAGAGGTAAGCATAAGCTCTGATTTGAATATAGTACCTTGAAATTTGGTTGAGTTGTCATGAGATTATTTTGTTGCTCCAATTTTTGGTTAAAGAAAATCTTAGGGTTTTAATGATCTTATGAACATGAACATGATGTTAAATGAGGTTTAAGCATGATAGGAATGAAATTTGACAAGCCTTGCGGATTGAGATTGCAAAATCACTTTGTAGTAACCCTAAGGTAAATTTTGGTCAGAAAAGGGCACTAGGAAGGGATGATATTTTGTTGATTTTGAGGTTTCCAATGGGTTTATAATAAAAATTGTGTGGGATAAAGGTATGAGAATGATTTAGGAAGCATTGGAATATAAAACATAATTTTTGGCTTGAAAAACCCTAAGTTTTGGTCATGGATGATTCATATGGAAAGAATTGGATTTTTTCAAATTTGAGGTTAGAAATGGATTCTACAGGAAAAATTGCATGGTAATAGCTTATGGATATGATTTTAGGAGGATTAGATTAAAAACCCTAAAATTAGAGTTAAAGGTTGTTTGAGAATTAGTGCTGCCAGATTGATTTCAGAAAGTCATTTGCTTTGGGTTACGTTTTGGTTAGTAAGATCTTGTCCAATGATTGTGAAATTTTATAGGTCAATAGTAGATATCTTAAGCTTTAAAATGACGTATAAAATGCATTATTTGGATTAATAGTTTGTAAGTTATGATTTGTTAAAATTTAGGCATCAAATCTGGAATGAATTATGTGGTAGTGAGGTTGGTCGAGGATTTTTAGAATTTATCCCTGTAGTTGGTAGTGGTTAATATTTTTCCTTTATAAAGGACTTAAAGCAATTCACATACAAACTTGGACCACCTCATTTGGAGTTTTTTTAGGTTAAGTTATGAGTTTTCTAGATTGATAGGCACAATGCAAATAGTCCTAAAGATAACCAACAAAGTTAAGTAAAGGACAATAATCTGGAATAGGTCAAGAGTAACATAATCTTTATTATATCAATAGAATTGGAATAGACAATGACCCATTTATCTATGAATTCTAAATTATAGGATTCAACATTTTCCTGAGTCCGAAGAAGAAGAAATTTGATGATAAAGGTAAAGGATCGAAAATGCGTTTAGGTAGCAACTCTTTCTCTCATATATTATGTATTGTTCTACATGTATATTTTAACCATTGAGTATATTCGTTTCATGAATATACGAATTGTGATGGGCATAGGCCTGAGGCAGTAAGACCCGATGCATAAGTCTGCATGGGGCAGTAACCCTAGGCTGTAAGATCATAAGGTAGTAAGACCCGATTTACATACTTGTATGGGGCAGATGCCATGGCCAGTAAGACCTAATGAGCATTCAGATTGTGACAAGCAGAGGTCCGAGGCAGTAAGACCCGATGTGCAAGTCTCTATGGGGCAATGACCCTAGGCTGTAAGACTAGATGGCATTAAGACATGATGTGCATACTTGTACAGGGAGAGGCCTTGGGCCGTAAGATCTGAGTTGCCAAGTACTGTGGTATTGGACCAATGGGTCCTGTATTTGTTGTTTACATTGCATATTGATTGATGAATACTCTTGTGATGATTATTGATTATATAATGGTTTGTTTAGCATGCTTTGTTAACTGGCATATTATGTGATTGATTGTTGTTGCTACTTAGATTCTTGTGAATCTCAACCTTTCCAATAATCACCATACAGTGAAGGCTAGTGGCTCAATGGCCAAGAGGTAATCCTTGATATGTAAAGTATGAAGATGAAGGATAAAGATCTTTGTTGGTTATTTGTTTCTTATTTTCACTAAAACTTGGGATGCTGAGGTAGCCTTATCGTGCTACATGTATTGTATATAAATGTAAGACATAACCATAGTAAAGTTAGTACTTGTAGAGTTAGTATAATGCACGTATCCTGGATTAGCTTTGGTCGATTTATACACATACCGAAACGGTAAGTTGTTCTAGTATGACAAATGAACTAAGTTTGGCTAACATAAGGAAATTGCCCATAAGTTAATTGTCAATATACTAGTTTACGAGCAGAGAAACACTCTAATAATGATAACTAAGGTTTTAGACTGATGAGTCAAGCTAAAGTTGTGAACTACTATATGACTATTTTCTTGAAAGTTTAAATTTTCAGATAAACCTGTGTCCTAGGATGGAAACCAGGCTTAGTAGTTTCAAATTCATTGTGTAAAGACTCATCAGATCACGTTAAGAATAGGGGAGTCACATCCTTTACTTTCCAAGGTTAATTTCTGTGAAGAGATACAATTATATATAGGTTAATAGCTACTTTATCACTTATATACATCAACAATTGCCATTGATTCTCCCCACAAAGCCCGAAATATCTTGATCCAACCCAAATTGTATAGGACCTCAATGTGGAAGGTACTGTTGTTCTATTATATATATAGAGGAGGTCAACTAGCTCAGAAACTCTTACTTGAAGAGTTTTATATCCATACGTTATGGTTATTATATAAAAATAGTCGTGTATTACAAATGTTCACAATTCTTTTTTATAAACTGTTATTTATGTACTTATTTCATAATATTTGTCTATGTGAAACCGTTCTTAAGTTTAATAAAAGTCATGATTCTTATATATAAACTATTATGTATATTACTGAATAAGTAACAGTTATAAAATGAGATCATTATGTATCAGGTAAGCATTACCATATATTATGACGGTTGTTTACGTGTACCCGTCAATTATTATCATAGTAATGGGCAAATCATGACCTCACCAAACCTCAATATATAATGAGTATTATATTATAACCGTTATAATAGATCCAAAATAAAAAAACAGTTCAAGACCATAATATACCTATGCTAAGCTTTTATAGCTCCCACATATATGTCATTTCAAAATCATGATATGTGATAGTTAATAACCTTCATATATCACGATTTCTATAGCAGTGATTGTTATTTATTGTCTCAATAATCCCTTTTTTTTTGTAAGTTATTGTCTCAATAATCTTTCCTAAATGGAGAGCAGCCATATCTATTGATCCAGATTTTGTAGACAGCGTCATAGTTTATCTTGAATGATAAAACAAAGATCAAAAGAGACATATCTCTTTCGAGATCAAGGCTTTAAAAAAAAAAAAGAGTTTTGGATTCATTATTATATTGTCATCTTACTCCTGTGCTCTTTCTTTTAGAAGATCCACTAGTTTTGATTATTCTCCTTATGAACTCACACAAATTCTTACGTACTATCTCTGTCATATATACGAGTATATATATAATTTTTGATGGAATCTTGAACCGTCCGTGAGATTGTAAACTTCTCTCCAATTGAACGCCACATTCATGGGATTAGAAGCATTTTAAACTAAAAAATAGTGAAATACGCCTGTATAATGAGTTGAAGAGAAGAGTAGAAGGTGAGGTTAGTCCGACATCGACCAGGATGGAAAGGTAGAGGAGGGTGCAAAGCTTATAAAAGAGAGCGACGTACAGCAATTGAAACATACTTACCTGGACGGGTTCAATTGGTGATCAAGAAGAACCATGGCCTATGTTGGTGACCTCCATTGCACTTGGGAGGGGTGCCTGCCTAAGGCCTCCTTAAGTAGGAGAGCCAACGTCATAATTTGTGGAGTGGAGCTTTGCGTTCGCGCGGCCCCTCCTATCTCTAGTTCTAAATCACATAATAAGTGCATATCAAGTACTTGTTAATGACTCGGGATCATCACCATCGATGTTCATTTGATCTGGACCATCATCATTAATGCTCAGTTGATGTGTATGGGTTTACAGCAATCTTTGCAATCTCCTGTTTGTCTTCTGAAGCTGTTCATGTTTTTAGTTAGGTTGGCTTCTGACATAGTTCATTCGGCAATAATGCTTGAGGCATCCCTACGTTTGTTTCTAAAGTTGTCTTTTATCATAATTTCGGTTTTTTTTTTAAAATAATCTTGGGTTAAGGCTTGTGTGTTCATGACTTTTTAGGGCTTGTTTGATTTTATTTTTAAAAACTAAAAAATAAAAATAGTTTTTAGGTGTTTTCATATTTTTGTTTTTCTATTTTTTATTTTTTGAGGTGGCCACGTATTTGCTATTGACACCACACTATCAGTAATGACCATAGTCATGTCAACGTTAGCGATGTTTGCTACAACGTCACTTCAAAAGCAGATTTTTTTTAAAACAACTATCCAAACATATTTTTTTATGTTTTTGTTTTCAAAACTTATTTTTAAAAACAATTTTATAAAAATATTTTTTTAAAAAAAAAATAAAAAAAATAGAATTAAACAAGCCCTTGATCCTTCTCTGACGTAACATTATTGGGAGACTTTATGCTTCTTCGGATGAGTAATGAGTTATACTTAATACATTGAAGGTAAAAGATTGAGCTAGTACTCCAACATCCACGAAGAAGATATAGAAATCACAGTGATGACTCCCATTCGTCATGCTTCCCCCCCCCCCTCACAGTTGTTAAATTACAAAAATATTAAAGCTCTATTTATAAGTCAAATATCTATATTTTTCCAAGTATTTTTGTGTGGTTAGCATAATGTAGGTGATTATTTTTTTTATAAGAAATTTGTATGTAATTCACCCTTCATTTATTTATTTATTAATTTTTTTACTTATTTATCTATCTATATGATAATTAGTTCGTTAGTCTTCATAGGTTCATTTGATTTTTAATTATGTTACTATATGGCTTATCTTTTTATTTGGTTATGACATTTTTACAGTCATAAGCATTAGTGCTGCTACCCTTATTAAGTATGAATTAGGATATATATGATTTCACTAAGTGACATATAAGTTCTCATAAAATTCAAAATAAAGCGGTTTTTAAAAAATAAAATGATTAAATAAAATGTATTCACACACACAATCTATAATATGATTTAGTTTTATTTAGATCCATAAGGCAAAATTAATCTAGGTGTATGCTTAGCAAGAAATATTAGTAGCTAGTAAGGTCATTCTTTTACAAAATTAAAAAAATTATAAATATAAGAACCGATATCTATAATTATATTGAGACCCAAATACGTAAAATGAGATGGATGAATTTGCATATTAATCTTCCTATTATTTATTTATACGCTCTTCTATTTTCATGATCTCGATGTGAGACTAACTATCCACGGTCGAATAAGTGTTCTTCTCTCAATCTTATAATCTTTAGTAAATAGAAACTAAAATCCAAAACAACTTTTCAAATGGGAGGGAAGATGATGATAAAGTTTAATTAAGGGTATAAAAGATTTTGTAATCTATATTTGCAAGGTCATTGTCTCTATCTAAAATATGACCTTTCACTCACACCCAACTTCTTTGTGAACCATAGGCTACCAATAGTTCTTATGACAAGCGGAGCTTGCTCCTGCACATTTTCTCACAATATCCTTTCTACTACCTTTCAACTCTTGATTATCATGTTCTTATAAGATGATGTACCTCCCAGAATGATATCTATATGTATATAGCCTTGTTTTGGACTTCATGAGAGCACAATAATATTTGATGCTTCTATCATTCAACAAAGTTAACTAGGACTAAATTATTTTCTCCACTTATAATAAATAAGTGATGAAAGACTAGTAGTGAGAGAGAACTGTATAAAATGATTCTCATACATGCTTTACATAATAGCTTCATGCAAGTAACTTCTATATGATAATAAAATAATTAGCTGTGAGGATAAAGGAAACTTGATAAGACAATCATATGGTTTTTCATATACCCCGGCCCGCTCTTTAATATAAGATTTAATTGACTTTTTAAATAGATTAACAAAGCTAAATAAATTATTTAATCATATCATCTGTTGTATATATTATATATTAGTTTATAAGTCAAACAAATTAATTTGGATAAAAATGATAAATATAAATACTTTGAAGTTATTTAATTAACTTTATTAATCTTCCTAAAAAGGTCAATTAGGTATTATATTCATGAGTGTATACCAACGCATACCCTTTGAGTCTAAGAAAATTTTTAGGAAGGAGTTTGGTGCCCTCCGCTTTATACAAGACCCAAATCATACTTTAAAATATTTTTTGTAAATTTATTCATAATTCTTAAGCTAAGGATTAGTAATAATTTGGTGTCATCCATGGATGCGCCAGTTTCCTACATATGCACATCTATGGTCTCTCTTGTCTAAGCCTAGGAAGCATCTTTGTTGTTGGAAGCTCATGATTTTGTTTCAACACTAACTTGCCATAGTTCATGATTCCAAACATGATCTCATGTTAGGCTTAGCTAACTGCTGAATTTGAACCCTTACTTTAAGTTTCTTTAATTTACAGTAAGCACAGCTTATGAAACGCCACAGCCAATGCGAAACATGTAAAGAAACAGACACAATGAATGTAACTAGTGGGTCCAAAATTAAGTAGCAGCATGGTTAATGAATATCCAAAATTAAGTAACTAAGGGATATGCAGGTAATTTGACCCAAATTTTAAATACCTAATTATGACGCATAACCTAATATATAATTTGTTAAATTTAGTAACCCAAATTACAATTTAGGAAATTGAACCATCTTTATATGAGATTTCTCCTTATTATTTTATTGTTGTTTTTATCACTATAAAAACAATTTAATTAGAAAAAAAAATACGTAATTGAAGTAATAATAATGATATGAAAAAACATGATGGTGTGTGTGTAAAAGTAAAAGGATAAAGGGGCACGTGGCCCCTTTAATCAAGTCACGTGGTGGGGAGTACATAATAATATACCCCCACCGTCTTGTTTAGAGCCGGTAATATAGACTCAACCCGCAGGTCAGCGGGTTGGGGGCAGGGTTACGGTTGGGATTTTCCCAACCTGCAAAAATACGGCCCGCATAGGCCCGTATTGTATGGCTTGCGGGTTGATACGGGCCAGCCTGTGGGTAGTCCGTAATTTTTTTTCTTACATATAATAATCTCATAAAACCTATAAGTTATTCACTCCCATCTTAGTATATTTCAATCCAAATAAAAAAAATCTTAACATCTTCCCTTTTCCTTTAAACAAAATTATTATATATTAGTTGTTTAAGAATTATTTTATGTTTTTTGTTTATAAACTTTGACAGATTTGATAACTTTATCTCTTTGAATTATGGATTTTGTTTTTAAAATTTTAATAAGAAGAATGATTGATGCTAGGAAGGTAAATCTAATTACTCATATATATGTATATTGTATTTTTGGCCGTCTTAATAAAAATAGAAAATTACTTTTTTAAAGAAAAATGTGGGCCGCAGGCTAGATTGCAACCCGTACATTGTGGGTTAGGATTGACATTTTGTCAGCTCGTTAAAATGCAAACTGTACGAGCCTGCACCGTGTGACCTGTGGATTGGCCCGTATTCCTGGCTGTAGTCTTGTCATTTGGGAGCAACAGCATGGGAGTAGACATGGCGCAACTTCTTCCTGCAGCACCAGTAACCATTTTCAGTCTAGGGTTTTACATTTGAGATAAAATAGGTCCTTAAGTCTATTTCTTTCTACTAAAATCTTTTCATAATATTGTTCTACATATTTTGATCTTCATGATCATGGTATTTACTGTTTTGAGAAAATTTTGGGGTTAGGATTTTAAGTTTTATCAATAAATGACTATATGAATGTAGAAAATGATTAATAAATAAATTTAATTGGTTTATATTTGTTATTTGGTTGTTGTAAGAATTTAAAATTAATTCTCTATTTAAAAAGTTTAGGATTTATTTTCTATAGGATGTTTGTACCAATTAAATTTGTTTTAAATAATTTATTTGGGTTATTGGAGGTATTATTGAAGGTTTAATTGGTTTAGTTTTGTTAGATTTTGAATTATATGAAATTATTAGTTAAGATTTGATATTGGAGTTATTGTTTAATATGATTTTGATTATGTGGATGTTTGAAGAGTTGTTTAGTGAATGAGTTATACTCAAATAAATTAGAAAAGAGATTTAATTGGTTAAGAATATTGATATTTATGATTTCATGATTAGGGGTATGTTGAAGGTGAAACTTTAACTTATGAAATTGAGTGATTGATGTAAGAGGAAGATGTAGAGGTTATCTAAGGATTTTAATGAGTAATTTGAGCTCCTGAAACATGATTTATGACCTTGGGTTATTGAGGTTAAAGATTGTTAAGGAGATTGAGATGTTGAGGATAATGGTTATAGAGGAATTTGGGTTTTTTGAGAGTTGAATTGTATAATTTATTTATTTTATTGTTTCTTGTGATTGATTGTGTGTCTATATTGATAATGTAGAGCTTTCTTGTGGCTGTTGCTTGCTCGTGCTTTGTCCCTTAAATTGAGGTTTAACTTGGAGTTGAGGTAATTGGAGTTAATTTATTATGTAAGCATGCTTTTGGGCTATAAAGTGTTTTTTAAACCTTTCATCTATACTACCTGTATGTGTTTTGAAAAACCATGTGTATGTTTGAATATAATTTTAGTTTAATGAAGCAGAGTATTTTCTAACTTGCATATATGAGTGGGGATTATTATTATTAAGATTATTACTATTGTGATAGTTATGATGTTTGTGATGGAATGTTGTATATGGAATGATAATCTTGTAAGGTGTTTTTGAAAACTATATTGATATATTGTTTTTCGTTACGAGATATATTGGGTTATGTGAAAGAGATGCGGTGAAGTTGTGCCCATCGGCTCTCTTATTCGTGGCTCGAATTTTGAGTTGAGTGTTTTAGATAGACACTTCCTTATTACAGTATATCGTTGGTGGCATGGGAGGGGTAGTATCCTTAAAGTAGTGACTAACTAATCTTTGGCTAGATATACTAGTATTGATAGGTTGTATTATATCCAGAAGATATAAGGAGTAGCATGATGGATGAGTTGGGACGATTCTAATTGTTGAAAGTATTATGTATTGTTGTTTTGTTAAGAATATTGTTATTATGATTGATAAACTTGCTTATCTGCCTTACAATACTTTATTGCATATTTTGTAAATTGATTTTGGTTACTGGGGTTTTATGTCTCATCTTGTTGTTATTAATATTTTTAAAGTAAGACCTCTAATCATTATAGAGGCTAAGGGAAGTAGACAGAGATATAAGCATTTGTAGCCTTGTAGGCCTCTTGTTTATTAATGTAATGTATTGATTAATATACTGTCATTTTAGGGCCCTCATGTTTTTTAAATACTATATTTATTGTTTTGGATAACTATTTAACCATTGTTGGGTCCAATGTCTTATTTTGTACACTTTGATATTTTGATGGACCCACAATCATATCTTGTATTGGAAATAGTTTTGTGCGGACCCTTTGTTGTAGTGTTGAAAAACTCATGGGCTATGGTTTCTTTTATTTGTTAATTGTGTCTAGAGTAATATATTTTCTTTAATGGGTTTGTGGGTGGGATTTTTGCCCAAGACCCTGATGTATTTTCTTGAAAGAAATGGTTTTGTCAAACCCCTTAATATTCTGATATTCGCTGAATAATAAATGCGTAGTTCAGATGGCATACAGAAATAGTGAAACTATACTGATAATAAGTACTTACTTATATTACAGAAAATCCTCATATAGCTTGAAAAATATAAACAGAGTACAAAATAAATAAATTCCACAACTAAAGATAATCAGATGTAACTCCTGGCTAAGACCAGACCATCAATCGCCAGTAATTACGGTTTTACCCTTAGAGCCACTGTCCTCCGCTGGAATATTTTTAGATGTTGAAAAATGGTGAGATTCGAATGAATCTCAGTAGTAATGTACAATCAGTCATATAAAATGCGATAAATAAATATACAATGCACCATGATATGTAAAATGCTAATTCTAGAAAAATCATAACTATATAAATTATACACTATATAATTTTTCATAGTGCAATTTTACTATTCTTCAGCAAATTGACAGATTTTTCAGTTAACTTTGAAAAATCATAACTAATTCTAGAAAAATCAAAATTGACTGGGTCTAAAGCCTACATGAAGCTCTTGAAATATATTGTCATAGAAAATATCAAAATCTACCCAGTTTTACCATATTACTCCCAGAATTTTCTGAAATACCCTTATTCCAGATTAGTCTCCAGAAACATAGCATGACTTTGAAAATCTATATCTCCTAATATACTTGTCTAAAATTTATGTTCTACCTGTAAAATTAAAGCTATGAATGTCTACTTTAAATTTGAAAATTTTCATAATTTTTTGTCAAGGTTTAATTTTCCAAACATTCGACACAAACAATCTGTTTTCCAGAAATATAGTTTGAGAGCAACTGACTTCAAAAATTCATATCTCTTAGTATACTAATCCAATTAATACAAAATATATATCAAATTAAATCTAAGACTATGTACTTAAAAATTCTGGAAATTTTCATAGCCATTGGGAAAGATTACATAATTCAAAATCACCACGAAATCAACTACTAGAATCTGGACGTCCAGGATTGCACTTGTTTCTAAACCCATCTTTCAAAAATCATAACTTCCTTTACAAATATCCAAATGATGCATTCTACCACTCATTTTAAATATTGTTATGTCTACTACCTCCCTGTAAAGTTTTGTAAATAGTGGATGTGATTTGGTTGGTCATAAAGCCACACGAAACTGACTGACTCTGAAAAACGTCAGTTTTGATAGTCTAACTTCAAAAATTAATAACTTATTCGTTTTGACACCAAATTGAGCTTTTCTTGATTCTATTTCATACTACACATCCTAAAATTTCCATATAAAAAAGAATCAGATGAAAAAATTATCTGTAGCCTCCGTTTGAGCTTCTGTAATTTTCTGGTAGAAACTCTGTTTTCCGGCGACCAAAATAGAGTTGATAAAACTCACATGCAACCATGATTTTGGACTCCAATCTCAAAGATTTTGACTCTACATACTCCTAAACATGTTCCTGGGGTTTGGGGACGTGTTTACAGAATCAAAAACACCAGAAATATCACCCAAAATCGTCATAAAATCACTGGTTTCGGTGACAACAACTTTCTGGCGAATTTTCTGAATTCCAGCAGAAGAACAACCCCAAAAAGCTACTGAAAATAGCCTCAAATCTACTGGAAAAAGAAGATAAGGATGTATGAAACTCACCTATATTATCTTATGGTGCTGTAAATGGATCTTGGAGCTTCCTTGATTCACTTCTCCAATGGTTCAACTTTCTCTCACTCACGTATAACTCTCTCTCTTTCTGCTGTGTTTTCTTTTCTGTTTCTTTGTTTTCAGTTGAATGTAAATGAGAGGTGGAAGATATTGATATATTTATTGAATGTGTGTGTGTATGTGTTGGCCAAATGAAAGAAGAGAAAAGAGTAGGTAAGTGTTATTGTCTTGAAGGTGTATGTGTAGGTATGTGTATGGGATGTGTGTGTTTGTTGTGATAGAAGGAAAATTTTTTCCAAAGATAGAGTTGTACGTGGGTTGCTAAGTATTGGTATGTGTGTCGGTAGGTTTTTTTAATACATATAGGTATATTTTTATCCTTTTAATTATACACACTAGGTCCTAATTTTTCCCTTTGTCAAATTTAAGTTTCCTTAAATTTTGTAGGTTCCAAAATTGAGCTTACTATCTAGTTTTTATAAATTAATCCTTACATTAAATTTTGGGATGTTATAGTTTTCAATAGTTACTATTTAATCAAGTTTTGACATCTCATTATGGATATTTGTTGTTTGTGGGAAAAGACCTTTTCGATAACACTATGTCATATTTGTACGTATTTTAGTAACTTTGTTTTATTTTATTATATGTGACTTATACCTTAATGTTCTACTTATTTATATGGATTAATGCATTTTTTATTTAATTATTACTAGGGTTATATATGAATAATTTTGTCATCCAAATTTTATTATGGTAATTGAACTATTGATTCTTGAACCATTATTGGTTGGCAATCTTATTTAAGACACTATTGATATTAAATGTGAGTATATCTCCTGGTGATAAGTTTAGCATTAAATTACCATATTTTGACTATTAGATCCAACTTCAGTTGGTTGCTAACTTATTTAATTATTCATCAGAAGACCAGCATACACTCTAGGCTCTTCTATTTCTATAATCTCGATGTAGGACTAACTCGAGAAGCATGCTGACGAATTAACCCACTATAAGGGGGTTTGTTTAATGGAAAAATGATATTAAAGTCTCAATTAAATAAAATAATATTAGGAAAATCTCTTTAATTTGTTAATTACAAGTGAAAGAACAATCATTGACAAATAGATGAGCTATCGTTAATAAGTTTTAAGACTTTTCTAATATTATTTTTTTAATTAAGACCTTAATGTCATTTTCTTTTATTTTATTGTATAAAACAAAAGGTCCAAATGATATAAATATTTAATGTGCAGTTGACCTTAGGGTTTAGTCGGTCCACAGAATATAATTGCAAAATTAAAATTTAAGAAAATCAGAAGATTGAAAGGGGGAAAAACAAGTGCCATACATATGTGTGCCATAAAAAAAAAGATATACGAGGTAGCTTTTACGGTATATGAAGTAATTTTTACGGTCTACGAAGTAAATATATGGATGAGTTTTATCTTAATTTACGTGAATCGGGCTTATACATAAGTATAAGTCCAACCAAACATCCTCATAAGATTAACGTTGGAGTAACATTATGAGGTGATAAGGGAGAAACATTGTTCTTTTTTAAGAAAAGAAAAGAAAATTAAATAAAGATACTTAAATAAATATAACTACAATATGCTTAGTACAAAAATAATTAAATGATTATTTTTAAAAGAATAATAAAATGATTAGTCATAACTAATACTTTAAATAAATTGTGTTAAAATATCTATTATTAATTCTTATTAACTATTAATAGAATGCAATTCTAGAGATAATAGAAATCATTAATTTAATTGTAAGCCGATCGATGATATAGATTGGTAACATCAACAGAAGCATTCGCATTATCATATCAAATTCTTCCATTGGCTTTCCCATCCAGTTATATCATTAAAATAAGAATTAGAGTAATTCTTCTGTAAATCTAAGAGATTTAATTAAGTAGTTAGTAGCTAGTAATATCGAATTTTAAATTATGAAAAAACCAATTATCTCCTAAATTAAGGTTTAACCGCAAAATTATTAGCATATAAATATATTTAATAATAAAAAAACATTCATAAACTCTGGGACTTCAAAATATAGCTTCAAATATTAGAATTTGAAAATTATATTTTTATTTTAATTAGTTGAAAGTTTAAGAGAGTGTTGTAATTTTCATGAATATATTTAAATGGAGAATATAACTGAAACTTAAGTTTATTGACTTTTAAATAATAATGATATCTTGTCATCATATAGCCATATCCTACCTATTAAACATATAACACTTTTTACGGCTTAAAGTCAAATGATCCCAATACGTACACACATGTATAAGCCTAAATACTATTATGACACATAAGCTATTTTTGACTTGTGCGTTTTGTTTTGATACTTTTTTTTTCTGCATAATATAATATATTATAATATATTTACCATATCAATTGTCCTAAAAGGTATGACACATAAACTATTTTTGGCTCGTGCGTTTCGTTTTGATGTCATTTTTTTCCTTTTTTTAAGCACAATATAATATATTATAGTATATTTGCCATATCAGCTGTCCTAAAAGACATGACACAACATATTTTAATAGTGTTAGCATCACATAGCTGATTAATGCAATCAAAGGCGCTACCAAATCCTTTTCAAACTTGAGGGACCAACAGTTATAAACGGAATAAATTTAAACGACTAAAACTACCGATTTTAAACTTGAGAGATCAAAACCAAAATCGGATCGAACCTTAGGAACTAAAAGTTGTATTAACCTTAAACTATTTTAACGACGTTAGCACCACATCAGACTAATTAACGCCGTCAAAGGCGCCACCAAATCCTTTTTAAACTTAAGGGACTAATGGTGATAAACAAAGTAAACTTGAGGGACCAAAACCACCGATTTCAAACTTGACGAACCAAAATCAAAATTGGGTTAAACTTCAGGAACTAAAAGTTATATTTACCCTTTATATAACTAATGGCTTAATATTTTCTTGTTTGGTCAAATTATACTTTTAGTCCTTTAAGTTTACTATTTTTATAGTCCTTTAACTTTATAAAGTATAGTTTTGGTTTCATAATTTTTAACACTGTTAATGTTGTTAACAAAAAACGCTAACACAACAAGCTCAAAGGATGACAAAGCAGCTAATAAAGTATATTTAAGTTTTATTTTTTAATATAATTGTTGTAAATTGTTTTAGTATAATTTTTATTAAATAAGAAAAGATTGAATATGCTTTATTAGTTGTCTAAGCTATCACTTGAGTTACTGCATCATCATTTTTCATCAATAACTTTAACTGTGTTAAAAATTATAGAACTAAAACTACATTTTATAAAATTAAGGGACAATATATATATATAATTAAAAACTTAAAAAACTTAAAGAATATTTTAGCCTTTTAGTCTTTACTCAGTATTTAAACTAGGCCACGGGCAGGGCCACTTGTAAACTAGCATTATTCCGCGAATAATTTGGGAAGAGAAATGACGTTAATGGTTGATGGCATGACTTTGTAGCATTATATGTCTAGACTAATTTTATCACATAAATATAAAATCAAAATCAACAAAATTTTATACATACATAGATACATGTGTGTGTGTGTTAGGAGATAGTATACGCATAATGATTTTTTTATGTTAATAGTAAATAAATTTCATTCCATCATGTTATTTTCAAAAATTATTTATTTTGGTATTTTTTTTAAGCATCTTACATGTGGTTTAGTTCGCACATCAGCCTTAATTAATAGATTATGAACCAAGAAACTAATTAATGATAATTAAGGAAACTGTAAGGATTTAATAAAAATGGAAAACTATAGAAATCTGATTAAAAAGTAGATGAAATTAAAATTTAAGGGCTGATGAATTAATTTTTTTTATGAAATAAAATAAAATAAAAGAAAGATACCTAAATAACTAGAATATTCTTAGTACAAAAACTAATAAAATGATTAGTCATGACTATTACTATGAATAATAAAATATGTATTATTGATTTCTTGTTAATTAGTAAAATACACAATGCCATAAGATAATATGGATCATGATTTCAATAGTAAGCCAGTGATAGATTGGTAACAGTAGAAGCATTCGGATTATCATATCAAAACCTTCCACATCTTTATATCACTGAAATAAGAACTTCCGTAATTCTGTAAAGCTAAGAGATCTAAGAAGCTAACAATATCTTTAAATTAGGAAAAATCAATTATCTTCTAAATTAATAACGTTTTAGTGCAAAATTATGAGCATACAAATCTTTAAAAATAACAAAATGTTCTTAAACTCTGGACTTACATAATATTCTTATCTAATTTTCAAAATATAGCTTTAAATAATTACGTTTTTATTTTAGTTGAGAGTTTAATGAAGTGTTTTGTAATTTGCATTAATTAAATTTATATGAAAAATATAATGAAAAATTAAATTTATTGACTTTTAAACAGTAAAGATGGTATCTGATCAAATAGCCATCCCAACTATTAAGCATAATAATTAGATTAAAGTCAACAGATCCCAATCCGTACATATGTTGAAAAGTAATATATATTATATAATTAATTAATGGTTTCATACTTTCTAGTTTCTTCTCAGTATTTAAACTAGGCCACGGGGAGTGCCACTTGTAAGCCAGCATTTAGCGAAAACCTAGCATTAAGGTCGATGAAATGGTGATGTTTCTACACCTAATAGCTTCGCCTGAGACAGTAGTGGGTTACGTTTTATTTAGTCATTTGTGGGAGCTCATAATGGAGATAGATAGTGCTATAAAGAAATAAAGAATTCGGAGAAGCATAACGACAGCAAAAAATACGGACTCCATGAATACTGACACGTCGTTTTTGATAATGAAAATAATTTCATGCCGGCAGGAGCACTACATCTGGTTGAGAGTATCAGTGCAATTACAGGTAGCACTCGAGGTCAACAAGAAGCATGTTAAAGGCTTATAGACATTTCTAGCAACCATGGAACTGTTAGCTAGCCTTCTAGCTTACCGACTCCTATAAAAAGGGTGCTTTGCCAAACCTCATGCCACATACAACTTGCACTCTAAGCCTTTATCAAAGTATATTGATCGTCATACTCTTTATATTATTACATTTAGTTTTATACAACTATGGAAAGATTCTCACTCGATGTTAGATCGCTTATTTTGTTATTAGTCATTATACTAATATGGAAAGTAAATAGTGGTGTTGGTGAAAGAGATGGAGGAGGTGATGTGGCTGCTAGAGAGGGATTTAAAGTTCGTGGGGCAATTCATAATAATGTAGTAGGTTTTGAAGAGAAACATCCAGGATTTGGGTGTGGTGGAGCAGGAGGTGGTGCTGGTGGTGGTGTAGGAGGAGGTTTTGGAGGAGGTGGAGGCGGAGGCGTTCGTGGAGGTGGAGGAGGCGGTGGCGGTATAGGAGGAGGTGGAGGTGTTGGAGCAGGAGGTGGTATTGGTGGAGGGGGAGGAGTTAGTGTTGGAGGTGGAGGTGGCCGTGGTGGAGGAGGTGGCAGTGGTGGTGTAGGAGGAGGTGGAGGTGCAAGAGGAGGTGTTGGAGCAGGAGGTGGTATCAGTGGAGGGGGAGGAGTTAGTGTTGGAGGTGGTGCAGGTGCAGGAGGAGGCATTGGTGCAGGTGGAGGCGAAGGTGGAGGCGGTCGTGGAGGAGGTGGCGGTGTAGGAGGAGGTGTTGGAGCAGGAGGTGGTATTAGTGGAGGGGGAGGAGTTAGTGTTGGAGGTGGTGCAGGTGGAGGCGGAGGTGGAGGCGGCCGTGGAGGAGGCGGCGGCGGCGGCGGTGTAGGAGGAGGTGGAGGTACGGGAGGTGGTGTTGGAGCAGGAGGTGGTATTGGTGCAGGGGGAGGAGTTAGTGTTGGTGGTGGTGTAGGTGCAGGTGGAGGCGGTGGTGTAGGAGGAGGAGGTGCTGGTGGAGCAGGAGGAGATGGAGGTGTAGGAGCAGGTGGAGGAGCAGGTGGAAGTGTTAGTGCGGGAGGTGGTGTAGGTACAGGAGGGGGTGTTGGTGGAGGAGCTGGAGGTGGTGGGGTTGCAGGAGGAGGTGTTGGTATAGGAGGAGGTGTTAGTGCGGGAGGTGGTGCAGGAGGAGGTGGGGCTGTTGGTGGTGGTGGTGGTTTAGGGGGAGGTGTTGGAGAAGGAGGCGGTATTAGTGCAGGTGGAGGTGTCAGTGTTGGAGTTGGGGCAGGTGTAGGAGGGGGTGTTGGTGCCGGAGGTGGTGCTGGTGGTGGTGTAGGAGGAGGTGTCGGTGCAGGAGGCGGAGCAAGTGGTGGTGCTAGTATAAGTAGACGTGTTGGAGTAGGCGGTCGTGCAAGATCAAGTTTTGGTACAAGAGGGGGTGCAAGTACAAGAGGTGGCAATGGTGCAAGTAGAGGCAAAAAAGGGGAATAAGAGGTGGTGTTGATGGTGGTGGTGCAACCTGAGGAAATGTTAGAGGCAATATGGTGTTAGCCCTTTAATATTTAAATAATTACATTTAGCTATCGATATTTTATGTGATAAAAGTAATATTATGCGTAGTCACAATTGATGTGTAAAACAATAAAATAAAGTGTGTTGTGACTGATATAATTATTTTTAGATTGAATGTGACCTATATAATTTAATTTTCGTTCAATTTTATTAATTTGATTTGCTTTCTATTTTGTTATCTAAAATTTGAAACGATATACATCTAACACTATATATTTAACTGAGTTTTTAATCTATAATTTGCCAAGAGATGATCATTGTTTTGGACTTAGAGGAGATAAGTAAACAAAAAAAATAGTATATTTTCTTAAAATAGAATCAATGATTGGTTAAAAAATAATTTTATGTAAACTTTCAAAATCATTTTTCTTAAATGCACAAGATGGAACTTTTTACTATAAGTGCATCTTGAGCTTCTGATAAGGATTCATCAGATTCATTCGAGCTGCTCATATTTTTTGGGAATCGTCTTCCTTTTGTCCTTCTATGTTGACTGGATCATAGAAGTTTCTGTAATTTCTCCTTCTTCATTCTAAACTTCCAATTGTTCATCAATCGTAGATATGCAACTTATAGTTTCAACACTTTTAACTTCAACACAATTGTTGGAAGTATAAACAAAATCAAGAGTATCCTAAATATCTTTAGCACTAGAGAAAATTTGATTTTCTCAAAATAATTTTTGCTTAAAGCACTATATAGAATTTTCATTATTCTAATGTTAAAAAAAATATTTGTTTTGTATTTCACTCTAATCTCATCTCATTTTAAAATAAAAAACATTTGTAAAAACATCCCATGTAACACCTTATTTCCCAAAGTCATCAAATGAGTGTAAAAGCATAATGAATTCAAACCAGAGACTAATATTCTTTTGTTAACCATTAAAGTCCTCACTTTAATACAGGATTCGAACTTGCACTTGAGTGGGTTTTTGTAACAAGTGCTTGTTTGGTAGAGCGATCTTGAATCGGGCTTATTATATAAACCCGATTCACGTAAATCGAGACAAATCTCCTCCACATATTTATCTCATAGACCGTGAAAGCACCTCGTAGACCATAAAAGCTACCTCGTAGACCGTAAAAGTTACTTCGTATTCCGTGAATTACAATTCATAAGCACTTATGAAATTTTCAACCGCTATTCCAAACAAGCTCCTTACTTAGACCAATTTTCTGTGTGTCGTAGAAGCACTATGGCTTAGGGGAAAACGTTAGTTACAACCCCCAAACCTAAACTTACACTTTTTCTTTTGGGGCTACTATTCATTTGGTAAACTGTATTTATCATATTGTTTATCTTTATTCACGGAGTTACTAACTTCGCTCCATTCATTATTATTAGATTTTTTTCTTTGCTTACTCAATTAATGGGCTCGTACCATGTGATTACCCATTCCTAGTTCAATTATCATGGTTAGTAAAACCAATTTTCATAATTCAAGTTATACAATTAACCTTTTTGAAACGTTAATGTTTGCATAACGGATTAGTGCATACTAATCTTCAACTCTTCACTACGACTTCTTCTTTTGGCACCTTGTCCTGCATGTAATATCCCAAATTTTGGGACAAAAAACTTGAGATTAAGTCTGGATCAAGTGGACTGCTAAGCCTGGTTTAGCAAATGTCCCTATGAGGTATATTTAAATTCTCTAAAATTTCTTTATATCCTTGGATATTAAATATATTGGTGAGCTAAAGAGCTCAGAGAATAACAAAACGAAGTGATTGGAAGTCACACACAACATAGTGAAGTGGAACACAAAGTAATTTTGTTACCGGTGAAATTCTCGGTATGACAGTAATGATTGTGTGACACGTTTCAATGAGTAAATGATGGTGAAAAATTATGAAACTTTCCAAAATGAAAGTATACTTATCAAGATTTAATTTGATAGGTCATATAAGTCATTTGGAGTTGTACACAAAGAGAAATGAATTTTTGAATTTAGCCCAGTGAAATTGACTATTTTCTAGGGCAACATCCAAAAATTGAAATTATGGAAAGAGTGAGATTCCAATTTTCCAAAGTTTATATTTTGCCTTAAAACTAGACTCAATAAGGGTTGCATTGCCTTTAGAACTACTCCAATTGGATATCTACACAATTAGATATGAATTTTCATTATACTTTGAAAATTCTGTGAGTTTTGCAATTAAGTGTGAAAATTCAATTTCTGGGCCAATGAGATTGTGACATGTGGCAAGCCAATTAACACCATTTAATCATCAATTCCTTATCTTCTTCCTCATTTTCCCATGCAGAAACTAGAAAAGAGAGAGAGAGAGAGCTGCAGCGAAAATGGAGGGAGAAGAGAGAGAAAATTCTATTCGCCAAAACTCTACCGTAACGGCGTCCTCTCTCAAAGTGCCTTTCAGGAAACTTCTTCTACTCATCGTGAACTTCATTTATACAGTTTCATATTCTCATTTGGAGGTGGTTGGGGCTGTCTCACCAGCTGGAGTATTGCCGGAATTCCGAACCGCTTACGGAAATGGGTAGAGGTAAGCGTAAGCTTCCTTTTTAACTGATTGATTTGTTGTTTGGATGAGTATATTAAAAGTTGGGTACTATTTATAGCTGGTTTTAAAATAATGTTTTCAATGGCTAAACGATGTCCAATGGATGTCTAAATAGCTAATTATTTGATTAGAAGTAGAAAAGAAGTGATTAAGGCAAAGAAAACAACATGTTGCACCTAAGAATTTGATTTTCTTCCCTGTATTGTGATGTGGTGATGGGTTGAGAATTTGATGATTTTGATATTTCCATTGGCTTTAGGAGGCAAAATTGTGTAGGTATGCAAGTGTTCATTAATTTTGGATACTTGTATATGAATTTTGAAGTTTTAGAAGTTAAAGGGTGCATGTTGTGAAATATGTCTTCTGGAGGCACTGTCTTTGTAATATGTTTTTGAAGTGCTGAATGTTGTTCAATAATAATGAAACTTTCCAGACTTAAAGTATACATGATAAGATTTAAAATGATAGGTAATATGAATGATTTGGACAAGTATGCTAGGAGTTATGATTTGTCAAAGTCTGGTCATGTGAATTTGGACAATTCAGGAGCAATGTATAATAGAATGGATATCTATGATTATATGAGTTCATTTAGCTTGTGGCCATATTTTTCCCTTAAATTAGACTTAAATAGGGTTAAATATAGCTTTGAACCGCTCAATTTTGATTTTTTTTACATTTAGTTATGAATTTCACAAATTCGGCCAATAATCAGGAAGTTTGAATTCTGGAACAGAGGGGTTCTTGGCCGCGGCCAAAATGTTTCTGACCTATTTTTGGCCGTGGCCAGCCACTTTTGGCCGTGGCCAACACACTCAAATTCTAACATTTCATATTTTTGAAGGAAATTGACATATTTAGGCCTTCCTAGCCTCTTAAGCCTTAATATACACTCCCAAAGACCCACAATCATGATTCTAATAATGTGATTGGGTATCTAGGGCTATGGAGAAGTCAAGAAAGAAGAGGCATGAAATAATTTCTATGAAGGAAGAGGCATGGATGGATTTTCAAGAAGCTCCAAAGGTGGGAGGAAGAGGAAACCAAGGAAGGACTATGGTCCCCCATGTAGTGAACTTACCTTACCTGCATGTATTTGATATATATATTTTGTATTGTTTTATGTGACTGCTTTGCTTGTTGTGTTGAACATGCTTGATTGATTGAAATGTTGTTATGTTTGCATGATGGCCATGAGTACATTGAATCATTTAGCATGTAGATGTCATCCTATTGGCATGATTTTAGAAATGCAAGCATGTCATGCATTCATATATATCTTGCATGTATAGTGGTATAGTTTGCTACTGAGATTCCCTCGAATCTCACTCCTCCCAACCAACCTTTTAGACAGGTTGAAAAGTGCAGGGGGACATATACCGAGGAGATATGAAGTTGAAGTGAAGCTTGAAGCGCAAGGCGCTAGCTTGTATTTGATTGTTTTTATAAGAAGTGATACATGTATATGTGGA
Source organism: Albizia julibrissin (assembly GCA_037074505.1). Classification (NCBI taxonomy): domain Eukaryota; kingdom Viridiplantae; phylum Streptophyta; class Magnoliopsida; order Fabales; family Fabaceae; genus Albizia; species Albizia julibrissin. The sequence goes on along the minus strand of CM073485.1, from coordinate 13,151,068 downwards.
TGTATCTATATAAATGAATGTGTTTAGCAGAGAACGACTCTAATGGATAGCTCTTAGTTTATTTTATGTAATCGTTGGACACTCTGATATTGTGAAACTAAGAGCTGATGATGTATTGGTGACGTAGTGAATCTTGTGAGAATGATTGTAAAGTTGCTACCCTTTTGAAAAACCCTCTCGACCTTAGGCTCAAATCCTGAGTTGAGAGTGGAATATTGTGAAATATTTTAGATGTTGGGTAGTTCGGGTTCAAATCCTGGTTCTACGAATGATTTCACTACTCACTTATACTCATTTATGAGTATTGGAAATAAGGTGTCACATTGCACTCCTCTTCTGTGCTCATGTGCTTATATGGTTGGTTGAGGGAGAGTGAGATTTAAGGGAATCTCAATAGCAAACAATATCACTTAGCATGCAAGATAAATGCTTAATGCATGACATACTTGCTTTACATAAATTCATGCCAACATAATGACATATCTGCATGTTCAATGCTTTATACAATATGCTCATGGCCATAGCACAAATGGAAACGGTCAAATCCCTTAACATTTCGATATTCACAGAGTAATAAGCACAAAGTTCCGTAAGGCATACAGAAACAACAACAAAAATACAGATATTAAGTACAAGTTTACATTATAGGAGAATCCTAGCAGGGTTTGATAAATATATACAAATGTACTGAGCATTCAAAAGTATCTAAAGTAATTTTAAGATTTAAGACCGGTTATTTAAATAACCGGTCTTAAATTATTGACTTTTAAGACCGTTTATTTAAACAACCTGTCTTAATAATAACATGATTTATTTATTCATTTTAATAATTTTGTTTTTCAGACCGGTTGTTTAAATAACTGGTCTTAAATTATTGACTTTTAAGACCGGTTATTTAAACAACCGATCTTAATTTGTTTTTGAGACCGTGTATTTATATAGCCTGTCTAAATAAGGTTTTTTAAGACCGGTTGTTTAAAAAACCGGTCTAAAAAATTGATTTTAATTACTGAATTGCCACTCCGCCTTTATTTTAGACCTTATCCGCAATAACCGGTCTAAATGATGCGGTCTAAAATACTTATTTTGCACTAGTGTGTGAGCAAAGAGATGGAATTTCATCAATTTTATGGTTCTATTGAGTTCAGAGGGGAAAATTGTGTAGGGTTCATGTTGATGATGAAGTGAGAAAAGCCCTAGAATGTGAAATGACCAAACTACCCTTAAAACTCTAATTAGAGGGCTGCCAAGGGTATTTTCATCATTTGGCCCTAAATTTGACCAATTTGATGTCAAAAATGGATTCTACACACAAAATTATGTAGGATTAGCTTGGGTCATAATTTTTGGTATGGTACAGTTGGATCGGGTACAAAGGGCGTAGGCCAGGTCTTCGGGGGTATTTTGGTAATTTAGCATTATTGAGCTAAGTTTGCCAATAATATGAGTATTAAATGATACATGGATGAGTAGTGACTCATTTATGATATATTTGGGAATTTAGGATCCGACAGATTGTGCCGAGCTGGAGCAAAGACAGTGGTTCAAGGAAGGACACAAAGTCTAAAAGGTAGTTAACTTATCTAGCCTGCATGTATATGATATGTATGTTTTTGCATTGATTTATATGACTGCTTTGCCTAATTGTGTTTAACATACTTGATTGATTGAAATTGTGTTATGTTTATATAATGGCCATGAGTTTATTGTAACATTGAGGATGTAGATGTCATTATATTGTCATGATTTTATGAATGGAAAGCATGCCATGCATTAAATATATATCTTGCATGCATAGTGGTAATGTTTACTACTGAGATTCTCCGAATCTCACTCTTCCTCACCCAACCATATAGGTAAATTGAGTACAGGTAAAGAATACATGGAGATATGCAAGAGGACTTGCGAAGGTGAATTGAAGATTAAAGTGCAAGCCATTATTTGTAATTGATTTAGATACTTTGGATAGTTTTGTGGAGTTATACATTTTATATATATGAATGAATGAATGTAGTATGAGCAGAGAATAACTCTAATTGTATTAAAGTAAAAGTAAAGAAAAACGCTCGCATACTCTGATATAATGAATTTAAGAACCGATGAGACTTGGTGAAGTAATGAGATTTGTGGAAATAAGTGGAAAGATTTTCTACCCTTTGAAAAACCCTCTCGACCCTAGGTTTAAATCCTGAGTTGAGAGTGAGAACTTGTGAACGTTTTTAGAAATCGGGTAGTACGGGTTTAAATCCTAGTTCCACAACTGATTTCACTGCACATTTATATTCATTTGAGGTTATTGGAATTAGGGTATCACAGCTAGTTATTTAATGCAATTATAACAATTTTTGCACAATACAATTATGTAAAGTGCAATTTCGCTGTTTTTGAGAAACTGACAAATTTTTCAATCAATTTTGGAAATTCATAATTAATTCTACAAAATTTCAATTTGACTGATTCTAAAGCATAAATGAATCTCTTTCAATGAAAATTTGAGAAAAAATAGTTAGGTTTGCTCAATGTAGTCATATCATTCCCAGTAATTCATTAAATATCACTGTTTCAAATTGCATTCCAGAAAATATGGCATAACTTCAAAAATCCATATCTCCCAATGTACTTGTCCAAAAATTACAAACAACCTATTAAATTAAAGCTCTATGTCTCTACTTTAATTCTGGAAATTTTTAGAATTTGTAGATAATTTTTGACCCATAAAACACTATGCACGATATCTCTGCCACACAGGGGTAGATAAAACAACATGTACTACCCAAGTCTTTTTCAAATTCCCACGTTTGTCCTACACTGTGTGTTCTGGCTCGGGCTAGGTCAATTTCTAACAAAATTAAAGTTACAAGTAACTAGTTATTACTTGTAGCATTGCTGCTTTTGAATTGAATGCTGCTAGTTATTTAATGCAGTTATAACAATTTCTGCACAATACAATTCTGTACAATGCACTTTCACTGTTTTCAAGAAATTGGCAGATTTTTCAGTCAACTTCAGAAATTCAAATTAATTCTAAAAAAATAAAATTTGAATGATTCTAAAGCAAAAATGAATCTATTTCAATGCAAATTTGAGAAAAAATAGTTAGGTTTACTCAATGTAGTCATATCATTCCCAGTAATTCGTTAAATATCACTGTTTTAGATTGTATTCCAGAAAACAAGGCATAACTTCAAAAATCTATATCTCCCAATATACTTGTCCAAAAATTCCAAAAAACCTATAAAATTAAATCTCTATGTCTCTAATTTAATTATAAAAATTTTCAGAATTTGTGCACAATGTTTGACCCATAAAACACCATGCATAATATCACTGCCACATAGGGGCAAATCAAACAACATGTACATACACACTTCATAAATTTCCAAATTGGCATACAAACATCCAAAAAATCATGAACACTTGCATATCTACACAATTTTTCCTTATAAAGCCAATGTAATCATCAAAATTACCAAATTCTCACTCTTTCATCAAGTCATGCACATGACATAACGTTAGGGTTCTTAGGAGGATTGTGTTGTTTTCTTGTTTTCTCTTGCTTAATCATTTCCTTTCTACTTCTAATCACATGATTAGCTACTTAAATACTAAATGAACATGTTTAGGGGAAATTTTAGCAACATTTCCCTTATGTTTAGCTTCAAGCCATAATTTGAAAACAAGAGAAAACATGACAATATCCACCAACAACAACACCAACAATAACCAACAAGGCAAGAGAAGAAAGTTTTGAAGTTTACCTCTTGATTCTTGTTCCTTCTCTCTCCTGAATGAAATTTTACTCTCTCTCTCTCTCTAAGCTCTTGATTTTTCTTGAAAATCATGGATTTAATGGAGTAGAAGAGGTTATGAGAGGTTATATAGTAATTAGGAGGCAAAAACCATAAGATTTTGCAAGTTCTTACCTTTGATTTTGCTTGGAACCCTAGGCTCTTATGTTCTTAGCTTAATGAGCTCCCTCTCTCTCCTTTTGATTCAGTTTTTCCAAAATGAAGAATGGAAGGAGGAGGTAATAGCTTTTGTAATATCCTTTAGCTTATGTCATAAGTTGTAGTAATAATAATTACATAGGTAAAATTGCTTGGCTCTTTTTTCCCCCTTCTTCTTGAATTATTTATGACCACACAATTATTTCTCTTGCTTTTCCTCTTTAGTTGACAGAAAGTGCAAGAGGAAAAATGAGGATATTTGATTGCTTCCTATATCTTCTTAATTGCTTCTTCCATATTACTAACTCATGTCATATGCTTTTTGAAGTTTGACTTTTACTTTTCTTGCTATAACATGAACCAACCATATGAATAGATATATTTCCTTTGTTTCTCTCTTGCTTGACCGAAATACAATGGGAAAAAGGGAATTAATAATGTTTCTTGTACCTCTCACAATTGTATCTACAAATATTAGCTTTAGTTGAAATGTTGACTTTTTCCAACTTTAATTTTTCTTGGTAATAATACTCCAAAATGGACTTATTAATTACCAAGTGATCATTTTATCTTTTATTTCCCCTCTTTGGCCAAAATTATTAGGAGAAATAGGGAAAAATATTTGTTTCATACTTTGTTGGAAAATTACTATTTTGCCCCTTACATTTTATGATTTATTTTTAATAAATCATTTCTTGCTCATTTCCTTTGGTTTTGGCCAAATTTTTGACACTCATATTAGGCCTTTCTTTGTGTCATTTTATGTTTCAATTTTTGTTATAATAGTAGGCCTTTAAGTGGACATTAATTGCTTCTTTGTGTCCTTGCTTGGCCTAATTCGTGTAACCGGCAATTAGAATTTTTTTGTAAATTAATGAATACCACAATGTACCATTTTATTCCATTAAATATATTATTACAGAGCTTCAATCATTCAAATATATTTCACATAATTCAACAAAGTAATCACATAAATCAATGCACAAGCATACGTATCAAGTACATGCAAGCTCGATAAGTTTTACTACATTTGTCTTTATGTTCTCCTCTTGTATCTTTTCTTCCAACCACTGAAGTTTATTGGGAAACCTTCAATTTTCTTTTTCTTGTCATCTCATGACCCTATATATATATAATCACTTCATTAGAGTCATGACAATTGAATGTCCAATATGGCTACATTAGCCTATATGACATGTCTCTTATCTTTGGACTTATTATTATCTTAAATTACCTTAAATGCCACAAATTTGTGGGTCACCCAAATTTATGGTTCTCCTATATTTATTTTTTTTCCTCTGTGAGACTAATAGCTGGGGAACAGACTGGTTCTATTCATTCAAGGGTTCTATGATAATTTAGATCATCTTTGGACATTACAAAGTTTATAAAAACACTAATAAAACTAGAACTAGCTGTGCAAAATTCAGGTGTCTTTCCTCTGTGAGACCGATAGCTGGGGAACATAATGGTTCTATTCATTCAAGGATTCTACAATAATTTAGATCATCTTTGGACATTACAAAGTTTGTAAACACGCTGATAAAACTAGAACTAGCTGTGCAAAATTCAGGTGTCTTTCCTCGTTCCTGAATTCTCGCAAGATACCTAAGTATAATCTGTCTTCTTGCTCGAATGCGTTAAGGATCTGTTGGGCAAGATATGATTAAATCTGTCCAATGGATTTAATTTATCATATTTATTTAATCTAAATAAAGAGCCAATAGATTTAATTTATCTTTATAAATTAAATATAAGATATGATATCTGTATTAGCTTTAATTATTTAATTTATCAAATAAATTAAATATAAAACTAACACCTTATAATAATATTATAATCTGTATATAATATTACTACAATTATTTATATTATTTTTTTATAAAATATATATATATATATAATTCATTTCCCCTTGGTCAAATATTGTATTTATTGAATCTTATACACATATTAGATTCAATGAATCTGGACATCATAGCTCGTGTTGGGCTATTCTTATGTGCGACCCTGTAGGCCCACATGAAGCTGGCAGTGGACCAAAAACTGTTCTAGCCCACAAGTCACAAGCGGCATCTAGCAAGACATTGCAACTACCCAATTCACATGAGGATTGATGATACGATGTAACCTATTATACAACCATGTCACGTACCTTTTGTCCCATGATATTTTAGTTAAGGATGAGGCATGGACAATGTCATCCTCCTGTTCCTGACCATCACTTTCCTGATTCCTGAGTAGTCTTACTATAGAAATGGAAACTCCTTTCCATCTCAGTATGGTCATACATTTCTCTGACTCACTCATCAAGGGGCCTAGTAATATCTCTCTACTGATGTGAGGGACAAATTCCATCTTGATCATTCACATTCCTCTACATGAAAACTACTAAGCTTGATCAAAGCCTTTATCATCATCCGGTCAAAGGTGACTTTTGACTTGGTCAAAGATTAACGACTCTCATGTAGGAAACCATGATGATCTCAGGTCAAAGGGCATTGTGACGTGGTTATACATGAGATAAGCTTATGACTTAATCCATGTAGCTTTCTCATAGTGGGTCGGTCCAGCACCTTATACTCCTACAAATTCCTAAGACTTTGATTTGTATCTCCATACTTCATCAAAGTCATACTGGTCTTATTTTATCTTTGCTCCCGCATAGATAACCGACCAGGGACATTTGGGATAATCTTTACGATTTATCCAAGGATACAATTATCATAATAAACATGCGAATGATATGATAAGAAAACGGAGAAATTCATTAAATAACAATAATGTCTAAAGTATAATGATTGGCCCCTAAGGCACAATTTCCAACAGATAAAGAATTATGAAAGACAACACCAAGATAGTGTTAGAACTGGCTGACACCCAAGAGGGGGGGTGAATTGGGTGTGTGATAAGAAAGTATGATCTTCTAAAATCTTTTCGCAACTTATCAAATCAATACATGCGAAAGTATAAAATCATATATGCTGGAAATGTAAAAGCTTAGGGAAGAGAATATGCAAACTGTGATTTATCCTGGTTCGGTCCAATCCACGATGACCTACGTCCAGTCCTCAGGCTCCTCCTGAGATTTCCAATCCACTATCTTCTTGTTTATCGGGGCACAAGAAAAGCCTTTACAAAATCACACGAGTTACTCCCCCTTACACACTGTAAGGTTTACTCCCTCTTACGGTAAGTTGAGCAAAGCAATCCCAAAGTCCTTTCTCTCTTGCTTACCCGTGCAAGTCTTATGAGAAGCAACGTTCTCTCCCGCTTACACCACTGTAAGTCTTATGAGTAGTAACGTTCTCTACTGCTTGCACCTTGTAAGTCTTATAGGCAGAAAGTACTACTAGCAATTCTCTCTACAACTTTCCTGTAAGGTAATCAACCCTCTCAAGGTCCCTCTACCTTGAGTTCAATACAGAAGTATAGATGGTGTGTTTACAGACTCTCTCGTAGAGTAGATAAATCCTCACTGAAGTACAATCAAAATGTTCACTCTTAAATGTACATGATATATAAACAGATAAGAACAGAGAGTATGTGAGGCGGACGACTTATGATATCAGCATGTTGGCAGTTGGGTTCTCATTGCTCATGTGTTTGGTTACTGTCGTATCATCTCCTCTTTCCTTGTTTGAATACATTGGTTTATATAGAAGATGGTTGAGACCCGTTGGAAGCATTCAAACATTCTGCCCGTTGGAATCTGATCGTGCTTCTGACAGATAACTCATACCGTTACTTTCTGTTTGCACGTTCTTGGTTGTTCATTTAATTCTGTTGTTGCCCATGATTAGTTGTCAGATAGGTCTTTAAACATTGATCTGTTGATAGCATCTCAACATACCCGTTGGAGTCACACTGCTTGTTCTGACAGATTTCCACTTCAGAAAACTAGCCGTTATCAGTGGACGCTCGGCTTCTCGTGAAGTGGTTTTTCCTCTCTCTATGGTCTCTTCATTGTTCTTTCTGTAACAATACATCAAATATCAATACAATGAAGTGTTAATCATAAATATGTTGGATCATTGACCAAAGACAGGATTTCCGCTTTCTGGGTTACATCACTTCGAGTGACGATGCTTGCCGTGAGTCACCTTCAGACTTGAAGTTTTAACCCAAACGCTTGAGCCCATATTTCACACTTGAAATAAGTATTAATGATAGCAAGTGAAAACACAAAGATTGCATAACATATGAACCCATTCGGATTGATCGTTGTATTCCATTTTGCTTCGTCAACATAAGAACTCAAGTTCCTCATACCAGACTTAAGTGCACAGAGAAACTTTAATATCTCCGGATGGCTTCTATCATAAACTTCCAGAGTGTATTGAATTCCACTGGTGGTGATGAACCAAAAGGACCATATCACAAGAATGAAGACTTGGAGTAATTAAGAGATGGAGGTGCATTGGTCTAGCAACACTGATAGAATCAAACGCATTACTTGAGCTATTGGTTTAATAAACGTTGGTGCATATGGGCTTTCACTGGAGATGCATTAAAGCTTACTGGAGGTGATTTGATTCAGCATCCACTGGAGGTGATATGGGATATTGGAGTTGCAATGGACTGCTAACATTGGAAGTGATCTGCAGAAGATTTCATATCACTCGAGTGAATTCCATATCACTGGAAGTGATATTGAGAACAGTGAAAAATTCCTCCGGTGAATTCTGTGCCACTGGAAGTGATCTGTGAAATAAGCCATATCACTTGAGTGAATTCTGTAATCACTCGAGTGATCTTCAATATCACTCGAGTGATTAACAATCACTCGAGTGATCTGTTGTTCAGATCACTTTAGCTCTTTCTTTCGTTTGCAATTCTTCAGCAAGCAGGGGTAAATTTCTAGATGATATAACTCTTTGAATATGGCTCCAAAATTGATACATTATATATCCATGGAAAGCTCTTGAAGTCTAGTTTCATATGGCACCAGTTTCAGCTCAATTGGATCAGTGGTTTGAGAGTTATAGGCAAAATACCAAGACTGTTCCAGAAAGTGACGCTGACATGAAGGTCCAATTCGAATACTTATATCTCCCTCATATGAGATCCTTTGATGTTGGTTCTGGTTTCAAAATGACGCATTTGGAGTCTAGTTTCATATGCAATTGTTTTGGTCTCATTTTGAGTTGTATTGTGAGAGATATGATCAAATAACCAGACCTCGCTCAGCTGGACAAAGAACAGAGTCTGAAAAACTGCATATCACTCGAGTGATTTGCTGAATCACTCGAGTGATTTCTATTTTTTCAGAATCACTCGAGTGATTCTGAAAATCACTCGAGTGATTTGTTAAAAATCACTCTGCTACAGTTCCAAACAGTGCCAAACAGTGCCAATTGCTACAGTAACCGTATTGCTACAGTACCCACTGCTACAGTACCATAAAAACTTGAATCTTCATATTTTTTATTAATTCTTGCAAGTTCTTTATTCCCCAATTTCTTTCTTCCATTGCTTGACTAATCTACAATATATGCAACATCAAATAGTTAGTCAATGTAGTAGAAAAGTATACTATGCAAGCTTCTTATGCTTAATATTTGACATCTATATTTGTCATCATCAAAACTAATCATATCTAACAGATAGGAACTGCCGATCAGATTTAAACTAATGCCTCAGGTACCCCATAAGTCCTTACTCAAACCATAATTAATAAATTATACCTGCATCGCTATGCTCTAATACCAGGTGAATGGGGCTTCCACTCTTCCGGCCTCCGTGCCTACTTATACGTATAGTAGTAGGACTTAAACACATACTTGATATATATATATATATATATATATATATATATATATATATATATATATATATATATATCTGTGTGTGTGTGTGTTTGAAAATACATATATGTATATATAATATTATTAATTTTCTTTTCCAATTTTTTTTAATATTTTGCATATATATATATGTGTGTGTGTGTGTAAAATTCGTCCACCCTAAATTAACCTTTACATTCATTGAATCTAGACACATCTTAGATTCAATGAATCTAAACATTATAGCTCGTGTTGGGCTATATTTATGTGCGACCCTGTAGGCTCATATGAAGTTGGTAGTGTGCCAATGACTATACTAACCCACAAGCCGTAAGCGCCCTCTAGCAAGACATTATGATTATCCAATTCATATGAGAATCGATAAACCGATATAACCTATCATACAACCATATTACGTCCCTTTTGTCACACAATATTTCGGTCAAGGATGAGGCATTTAAAATGTCATCCTCCTATTCATGACTATTACTCTCTCAATCCCTGAGTAGTCAAACTATAGAAATGGAAACTCCTTTCCATCATAGTATGACTATACATTTCTCAGACTCACTCATCGAGAGGCCCAGTAATATCTCTCCACTAATGTGAGGGATAAATTCCATCTTGACCATTCACATTCCTCTGCATGAAAACCACGAAGCTCGAACATAGCCTTTTATCATCACCCTATCAAAGGTGACTTTTGACTAGGTCAAAGCTGAGCGACTCTCATGTATGAATCCATGATGATCTCAGGTTAAAGGGCATAATGACATGGTTATACATGAGAAAAGCTTATGACTTCATCCATGCAGCTTTCTCATAGCGGGTCAGTCCAGCACCTTGTACTGTTACAAGTGCCTAGGATTTTGATTCATATCTCCATAACTTTTCAAAGTCATACTAGTCTTATTTCATTTTTGCTCCCACATAGATGACCGACCAGTGACATTTAGGACGATCATTATGATTTATCCAAAGATATGGTTATCACAGTGAACATGCAAATAATATGATAACAAAATGGAAAAATACATTGAATAACAATGTTCAAAGTATAATGATTGACCCCTAGGGAAAAATTTCCGATAACCACCTACTTACACTAGGTATAATCATTAATTTTCCTCATTCCCATTTTCCTAACATGACGCTCATGCTTTGCCTGTGTAAACAGATTGGTAAGATGATCAACAACAATGTCTTCTCTTGCTACTTTGCATATTTTTATATTACCTCTATCATTGATTTTTCTAATAAGATGAAATCTCCTAAGTATATGCTTAGTCCTTTGATGTGACCTAGGCTTCTTGGCCTATGCAATAGCACCGCTATTGTCACAGAAAAAATCTATTAGATTTAAGATAGTAGGCACCACCCCTAGTTCAGTAATGAACTTTCTGATCCAAACGGCTCTCTTAGCTGCATCCGATACTGCTATATACTCAGCTTTTGTTGCAGAATATGCTACAGTACTCTGCTTGGAGCTCTTCCACCTTACTGCTCCACCATTCAGGATGAATATGTATCCAGATTGCGATTTAAGGTCATCTTAGTCAGTTTGGAAACTTTAATCTATGTAACCAGTTGCACAAATCTCATCATCCGATCTATTATATATCAAGAATAAGTCTTTAGTCATTCTTAAGTACTTTAGGATATTCTTGACAGTAGTCCAATGACCCTCACCATTATCTTGTTAATATTTACTGGTCATACTTAAGGAAATTGAGACATCCAGTCGAGTACATAACATGGCATACATGATGGATCCAATGGCCGAGGCATATGGAACCTTGTTCATGCGATCTCATTGATCAGGTGTACTAGGATATAGATCCTTGCTAAGATTGATGCCATAAGACATGGCCATGTAACCCCTTTTTGAATCCTACATACTAAACCTATGCAGTATCTTGTCTATGTATGTGCTTTGACTTAGACCTAATAGTCTCTTGGATTTATCTCTATAGATCCTAATCCCTAGGATGTAGGTGGCTTCACCTAAGTCTTTCATAGAGAAATACTTTCCTAGCCAAGACTTGATACTTTGCAAGGTAGGAATGTCATTCCCAATAAGTAGGATGCCATTTACATAAAGTACTATAAATACAATTGTGCTCCCACTAACCTTCCTGTAAACATAAGGTTCATTGATGTTTTGAATGAATCCAAACTCTTTTACTACTTCATCAAAATGATAATTCCAGCTCTGAGATGTTTGCTTCAATCCATAAATAGATCTTTGAAGGTTACATACTGTACCAGAGTCTTCTGAAGGCATAAAGCCTTCAGGTTGTGTCATGTATATCTTCTATATTTCATAGTTATAATATGCTGCAATGGCAAGAAGGATTTTGATTGATTTGGCTATTACAACTGGAGAAAAGGTTTCATCATAGTCTACAACATGAGTTTGAGTGAATCGTTTTACAACCAGTCATGCCTTGAAGACATTTACTTTTCCATCTATGTTAGTTTTCTCCTTAAAAAACCATTAACACCTGATGATTTTTATACCTTCAGGTGGATCAACTAAGGTCTATACCTAATTGTTGTACATGGATTGCATTTCAGACTTCATGGCATTTAGCCATTTCTTAGAGTTTGGTCCCACTATGGCTTCTCGATAGGTGGTTGGTGCATTTTTCTCAATGAGTAACACATCACGACTTTCAGTAATTAGAAATCTATATCTCTGAGGAAGATGCCTTATCCTATCAGATCTGCGTGGGCCTTGTGTTACTTGGGAGGCTCAGCAACTTATTGTGAGTCTTCTTTATTTTCCATCTGTGGTTCTGTTCTATCTTGTGACTCTCGAACTTCTTTGAGATGTGCATTACTCCCATTGGTTCTTTTATAGATAAACTCTCTTTCTAGAAACATACCATTTCGAATAACAAACACTTTGTTATCGGTAGGATTGTAGACATAGTATCCCCTCATTTCCTTAGGATACCCTATGAAAAGGTACTTGAGGATTTGGTCGCTAATTTATCTGAGGCTTGTTGCCTAACATATACCTCACATTCTAAACTTTTGAGAAAAGATAAATTAGGTTTCTTTTCAATCCATATCTCATATAGTGTCTTTTCAATTGTCTTAGATGGAACATGATTTAGTGTGAACGCAACTGTCTCTAGGGCATGGCCCCAAAAGGACTGTGGAAGATTTATTTGACTCATCATAGATCCAACCATATCTAATAGTGTTCAATTCTTCGGTTTAGAAATGTCATTCCATTATGGTGTTCCTGAAGGAGTCAATTGTGAGATTATCCCACAACTCTTAAGATGGTCAATGAACTTTTGGCTCAAATATTCGCCACCTCGATTAGATCGAAGTGCTTTAATTGTTTAACCAAGTTTATTTTTTTCTTCATTTTGGAATATTTTGAACATTTCAAAAAATTTAGATTTATGTTTCATTAGATAGATATATTCATATCTACTAAAGTCATCTATAAATGTAATGAAGTACATATAACCTCCTCTGACAATTGTATTCAGTGGTCCACATACATCTATATGTATAAGTCCCAATAAATCAGTGGCCCTCTCACTATGCCTAGTAAAAGGTGCCTTTGTTATCTTTCCTAATAAGCAAGATTCACATGTATCATATGACTCAAAATCAAATGAGTTAAGAAATCCATCTTGATGGAGTTTAGAAATGCATTTATCATTTACATGGCCTAGACGACAATGCCATAGGTAGGTTGGATTTAAATCATTTGACTTGATCCTTTTGGTAGTTACGTTATAGATATTTTCACTATTAAGATGTTCCAAATTTAATATATAATGACTAACATACAAATCACCATTAGCATAGAAAATGTCATTACGATAAATAGAACATTTACCATTCCTAATAATGGAAGTATAACCTTCCTTATCCAAATAAGAAAGAGAAACAATGTTACTACTTAAAGTAGGAACATAATAGCAATTGTTCAAAACTAACAAAAGTTCACTGGGCATAACTAATTCATAAGTGCCTACAGCTAAATCAACAACTCTTGCTCTATTTCTAACTTGTAGGTCTACTTCGCCCTTCTTCAGCTTTCTACTAACACATGTAAAGGAAGTATAAAGATGAATGTCTATAACATAAATATTTGAAGAGATAACCCTACTATCCTTATTTTTCTTTTTTAGATCTTTGAGGTAGAGTTTGTAATTCCTCTTCCAATGACAGAGTTCATTGTAGAAGAAGAATACTCCTTCCTTTGGAGGCTTTCCCTTCTTGGCTGCAGGCTTGGTTTCGGGCTTGTTTGACTCTTTGGTCTTAGCACCTGAGCCTTTACCCTTCCCCTTGCCCTTGCCTTTCCTTTTCATACCCTTTCCTTTCTGAACCATTAAAACAGTGCTGGGCTTTTTCTTAATGTTCTGCTCAGCAATTTTAAGTATCCCATGTAGTTCAGAAATTGATTTCTCTATGTTCTTCATGTTGTAGTTCATAATAAACTGGTCATAACTTTCTGGGAGTGAGTTTAAGATCAAATCTGTAGCTAACTCCTAATTCATAGGAAATCCAAGCCTCTCAAGGTGATCAATATAGCCTTTCATCTTTAACACGTGAACACTAACTGATGTAACTTTAGCCATCTTACAGGAATGTAAGTCCTTTTTGGCCTCTTACCTTTCTTGCCATACCTGTTGCTGGAACATTTCCTTGAGATACACAATCATCTCATGAGCCTCCATAAGTTCTAAATCTCTTTGGAGTTCTGGAATCATGTTAGCAAGCATCAAGCAACCTACATCCACAGAGTCTTTCTTATGCTTTGTGTAAGCATCTATCTGAGCTCTTGGAGCATTGGCTACAGGCTCTTCAGGAATGGGTTGATATAGGACATATGCTTTTCTTTCCTGTTTGAGAACAATTCTTAAGTTCCTAAACCAGTCAAGAAAGTTTGTCCCATTGAGTTTGTCCTTCTCAAATACTGATCGTAATGATAGTGTAGCAGTATTACTAGTCAACATGATTCTACAATAAAATATGCAAAGTTGGTTAGTAATCTCCCACTAAATTAACAACCCTCAATGTAATAATTAGTGGGCTAAGATCCATATTTCGCTTAAATTTAAGTCTGCTTTGGCAGCACACTTAAATCAAGTTATTTAGGTAAGTAACCTCTTTACCAATTACATCATATATAACTCTTAGATCTTTATGTGATTCAATCATCATATGATCTGGCATGTTTAATCCCAACTAATGCCTTGAGATCTAAAAGCATTTTTTTAATCTCAATTAAGTCAAAACAATAATGAATCTGTGTGAGTAGCACCATTACTCACACTTGTCTTACCAAGATAACTCAAATGCATCCATTTTGGTGGAACCTGCAATTGAGCGATATAGGTTTTGACAAGTATTTATTAATTGACGGCATTATGACTTAAGATTTCATTTGGAGGGCTTAATTAATTATTTTGTTTATATGAATACATATATCACAGTTGTATCTCATACAAATATATACATATATGTACATATGTACATGTAAGTAAGTAAGTAAGTAAGTAAGTATGTATGTATGTATGTATGTATGTATGTATGTATGTATGTATGTATATATGTAATGATCTAATAAAAAAATATAATTTAAACATGACACAATATGGCTCACCTACCTAAATCCTCTCAAGCCAATGAGAGGACCTCTCTAGTAAGAAAAGAAAATACATTGAGAAACCTCTTTTAGATATACGAGGGGAGTGAGATGAGAAGAGAATGTACATCTAGACCATGTAGAGGAAGGCACGACATGCAGGCTATATTTAAAATTTTACAACCCTTGTAAAACTAGAGCCATATTGTTCGTCATACCCAAACAATTTTAGAAAATAAAACAACAACAAATAACAATTCATACAATATGAAAAACAATAAATGTTATGATTATGTTGCACTATGAATAGTTATCCACGGCGGTGCCAGAGATTTTTTTTAACTTTCTGTCTTGGCCTAAAATGCTTTCTGGCCCAAAAAAAATCTCTACTTAAAAAAAATTTATTGCTTTTGGCCCAGTTCAAAAACCCTACTCGACTCCTAACCTGTGAACGATGATCTCAAGTGAAGGTTTCAGGCAATCAGAAAGTTTGAAACAACGATTTTCAACAGCAATAATCTTTTATACAGTAGAGCAATAATCGAAACGAAAATACATACAACTTATATATCACATATATAAGCATATAATAAGTACTCAAACTCAACTTAAACGCACAATTGACCTGTCTCTGAAGCCACTATTGGGATTGGTAAGCACAGCAAAAAATTAAAATTCAAAAGTTTTTCAATCCCTACTGTGGATCTATCAGTGATATTTAAATCGAGTAGTAGAAAAATGTACCTTTCTCATGCTTCTCAGTCTTTCCTTTTGATGTCAAGGAGCTAACAACTTGGATCATCTCCCTCTACTAGTATCCATACGAATATGAATCTAACATGGACACCGTGCTAGCACCACCAATGTCCCTCTAGGGTTTCCTTTTTCTCACGACTCTCTATTTAATTTCCTCATCCGTAGAAAACCCTAGCTCTCACTTAAATAACTAGTCAGGGTTTTCTATTTGATGATAGATATTGGATTTTTAAAATTAATCTTAATTAATTTCACAATTCATATAATATCAATTAACACTTAATTATTTTGATAAGCAAATTAAATAAATATGGTTTAATTAAATCTGTGCAACATTTTTAATTTAACCTATTTATTTAATCTGAATAAAGAGCCAATGGAAATAGATTTAATTTATCTTTATAAATTAAATCTGAAATATTATATCTTTATCATGTTAGTTATTAAATTTAATTTATCAGATACAACTAAATTTAAAATTAACACAATATAATAATATTATCATATGTGTGAGTATGTGTGTGTTTCAAAAATACATATATGTATATATAATATTATTAATTTTATTTTCTGAATTTTTTTTATATTTTTCGCACACACACAGACACACAAATATTTATTAAGTAAATATTCATACAACATGTATGCATGTATGTGTGTGTGTGGACACACACACACACACACACACATACATATGTATACATATACACACACACACACACACACACACACATACATATGTGTGTGTGTGTGTGTGTGTGTGTCACCTTCAATCGCAAACCATTTTATGAACAAACACAATCTCTCGCAACAGGCTTTCTCACAATCGAATCCATAGCAATAATAAACAGTAATTGAAATGAAAATATATACAACTTATATATCACATATATAAGCACACAATAAGCACTCAAACTCAACTTAAACACACAATTGACTTGGCTCTGATGCCACTGTTAGGATTGGTAGGCACAACTGAAATTAAAATTAAATTTTTTTTCAATCCCTACTACGGATCTGTCAACGATGTTTAAATCGAGTGGTAGAAAATGTACATTTCTTATGTGTTTAGTCTTTCGTTTGATTTCAAGAAGCTAGCAACTTGGATCAGCTCCCTCTACCGCTATCCACATGAATAGGAATCCAATATAGATAATGTGCTAGCATCACCAATGTCCCTTTAGAGTTTTCTTTTTCTCACGGCTCTCTATCTATTTTCTTTATCCGTAGAAAACTCTAGCTCTCACTTAAATAACTAGTCAGAGTTTTCAGTATATGATGGATATTGGATTTTTAAAATTAATCTTAATTAATTTTAAAATCCATATAATATCAATTAACACGTAATTGTTTTGATAAGAAAATTAAATAAATCTGGTTTAATGAAATTTGTCCAACAATTTTAATTTAACCTATTTATTTAATCTGAATAAAGAGCCAATGGAAATAGATTTAACTTATCTTTATAAATTAAATTCAAGATGTTATATTTTTATGGGAGAATTGCTAAAAACTACATTGCAAGCAAATTAATTGCTAATTGCTACCATTGCACATGGTAGGTGATAAGTTGCATACGGGTGGATGATATTTAGCACACGAGGGATGATGTTTGCACATTCGCAGGGATGAATTTTACACATGTGGATGATGCTTGCATATAAGGGGTGCTTGTTTGCACCCGTGGTACCAATCAGCAAAAAATTTCCTTACAAGGTATTTTTGAGCTATTTTCCCTATTTTTATTATGTTAGTTATTAAATTTAATTTATCAGATAAAACTAAATTTAAAACTAATACAATATAATAATATTATCATATATGTGTATGTGTGTGTGTCTGTAATATAAATATATATGTATTTCGAAAATACATATATGTATATATAATATTATTAATTTTCCTTTTCTGAATTTTTATATTTTACACACACACACGCATAAATATTTTTCAAGTAAATATTCACACAACATGTGTTACACATTCACAAAAAAAAAATATTTATCAAGTAAATATTCACAGAACATGTGTTATATGTATGTATGTGCGCGCGCGCGCTATATATATATATATGTATGTATGTATGTGTGTGTGTGTGTATGCTCTGATACCAAAATCGGACAGAATATATATATATATATATATATATATATATATATATATATATATATATATGTATATATATGTATGTATGTATGTATGTATGTATGTATGTGTGTATATGCTCTGATACCAAAATCGGACAGATGAGATGCATGAAACCATAATCAGGATATAAGAAACAAATTATGGGGTGACCGAATATGATCCGGGTTATAGAAGGATCTATGCCCTCTTTCATGCATAGAATATATTACAGGGTGTCAATCCACGGACCCCTTACCTTCTTCCTTCAGATCATAACAGCACAACCTTCCTTTGTTTCCTACTGGAGGCGTACTATAATATATATCCCTTATATGAAAATTATGATAACATGCATCTCATAATCCCATTCTAGATCGTACTCATTTAGAATCTGATAAAACTACTTCCCTAAATCTCTATAAGGAGTTTAGAACTCCATACCTTAAATGTCGAATAAACAAATGTATTCTTCTTTCCACGTAAAGGTTGCTGAAATGGAGGCTTTATTTATGAGAAAATTTTTATAAATGGAACTTAAGAGTAGAGAACACTTAAGAGATTACAAGATTGATTAGAAACTCGATGCCTTGCCCTAAGGCTTACAGATGTTTAAATAGACTTGAAATCTAACTCTAGTTTACAGACTCTAGTTACTTTATATGACTCTGGTTACTTTTACATGACTATAATTAGGAGCAGAAGGTGATAATTCGTGGAATCTAATATACTGGACTACTATGTTTTTGATAAAACAATTAGGATCTTATATAAATACGAATATAATAGATTTAACGGAAGTATATAATATAGAAGAAATAGAAAATATAATCCCTAAGGATATAAGAAAAAGAATAAAAAAGGAAATCCCTAGAGAAAGGAAAGAAAGATTAATAGAATTAGCAAAACCATTAGAACAGAAAATATATGAAATTAAAAAAGAAGTAAAAACTATGAAAAAGGAAATAATAGAAATAAAGGAAGATATAAAAGAAATCATGAAATATTTAGGAATAAAACCAAGAAATTTATTAGAACCTGTAAAAGATAATCCTCAAATAAATATGATGAATATATTTGATGCTATAAGAGAAATGGAAGAATTAGAAAAAATGCCCAGAAAAAAAATAGAAGAACAAAGTTTAGATATGAATGTAAAACAAACAAGAATAATGACTTCGTCTTTAGCACAAGGACAACAAGTGTTAAATAAAAATATATTTACAGTATTCGAAGAAATAGACAAATTAGAAAAGGGAATAAAAGAAAATAAAATAACCCATGAAAATGAAAAACAAAAAGAATTAATAATAAAAAGAAGAAAAAATTGATAAAGAAAAAGAAAAAGAAGTAATGAAAGAATCACATAGAATAGCAGAAATAATGAGTAAAAATAGTACTTTAGAAGATTTAATAGAAATAATAAAACCGAAAGAAAAAATAAATATGATGGAAGAATTAGAATATTCCAAAATAGAAGAGATGATGGGAAAAGAAGAAGAAGAATTAGAAAATATAAAAAGAGAATTTAAAGATGTAACAAGAATAAAAACACCATAAAATTTAGAATTGAATATGGCTGAAGAAATCGATACATCGGAAAGTACTGTAATTCAACCAACCCAAATAATACCATCAGAACCACCTCATAACGAAGGAACAAGTAATAGACAACTAGAAAATGAAGATTTTGAAAGAGAAGAATATTATCATAAAGAACCATTAAAAGAATCTAATTATATGGAATTTGAAGCTAAGTTTAAAACACCAAGAAGTTCAAAATATACACCGCCACCTTTAGAATAATTTGAAACAAGACAAATACCTAATTCAGGAATATGGTTAGACATGGATTGTTATACAGATAATGAAAAAATATTAGATGAATGGAATAAATCACATTTAATAGCATTAATGGGAAAATCAATTGATACTGGACTAGTAAGCCTAGTAATTGAAGCTTCATTTTTAGGAAATGTACATAACTGGTGGAAAAGTAAAAGTGAAGAATTTAGACAACAAGTAAGAACAGTAAATGAACCACATGAAGGAAGAAAAGAATATTAAGCAATATTAATAAGAAAATATGAACAAGTTTTAAGAAATGAATTTATAGGAAGAAGTGCTGGAGCAGACAAAAAAACAAAAATTGAAAAAGCAATATTAAGTTTACATCAAATAGAAATATGCTCTTTAGAACCAAAATATTTAGAATAATATATATGCGAATATAAAAAATATTATTATGATGCAGGATTAGAAACAGATGAAAAGCAAAAAATTTTATTTAGAAATGTTTTACAGAAAACTACCAAGATTAATATCAGAAGAAATAAACGAAGAATATTATAAAGCTTTTGGAAATAGAGGAGAATTAATAGCATTTGTAGATACAATGGGAAGAAGAGAATATTTTCTAAGAGAATTTTTATCTAATAAATGTAAAGAAGCATGGAAAAATATGAAATATTATAAAAGAAATAAAATGGTAATCCAATGTAATAGATATGAAACACCACATAGATGGGGATGTGAAAATGAGAAGAAGAAATATAGGAAGAAAAAACTTGGAAAATATAATAAATTTAAAAGAAAGAAATATAAATTTAAAAGATATCCAAAATATAAGTATTATAATAAATATAAACCAAGAAAATATTTTAAGAAAGGAAAAAGAAGAATTAATTATAGTAAAAGACCTAAAAAATGTAGATGTTATAATTGTGGAGAAATATGACATATATCAACAGAATATAAAAATCCAAGAGAAAAGAAACAAATGAAAATATTAGAAGAAGCTGAAAAATACAATTTGGAACCAATAGAATTGGAAATACCAGTATTCAGTGATATATAAAATGAAGAAGTATAAATATATAAATTAAAAGAAATAATAGAAACAGAAACAGAAGAATCAGAATCAGAAAGTGAAAAAGAAATGTATATATATGATGAAAGAATTAGAAGAAGAACAAACTAGTAAACAAGAAGAAGATGAAAATGATGAATATGAAGAATATAGAAATGTAAGTGAAGGATCAGTAGAAAGAAGAATGATATTTAATCTAAAATATTTTAATAAAATAAAAGATAAAAAAACTAGATATGAAAACTAATCAATTACAAGAATAATCGTTTATAGAAATGGTCAGCAAGAAATGTAAGTCTAAAAGAAATCATAAAACACATTGTGTAGTATTAGAAAAAAGACATCCTATAGAATCAACATTAACTGAAGGAGTATTAAGAATACCATTAATAAGTAAAAGACTTATAGAAGAAGAAATAAAGAAAGTACCATTTAAAGATGAAGTAACAGAAGTTTATATAGTAGGAGTACAATTACTAGTAAAAGCTTATTTTAAAGAAGGAATTGATACACCTATAGAATTACTTATAACTGATGGAAGAATATTTAGTGATATAAAAGACAGTATAATAGGAATGTTGACAGGAAATTTAATATATCAAAAACTGAAATTTACATTAAATACAAACTTTGCAATATCAGTAACAGACAAACATATAGATAAAACTATAAATGTATATCATAAACTAGGAGGAATAAGACTAATGGAAGGATAAAAATAATAAGTATAACTGCAATGATAGGACTTGTATTTACTAATGAACATAAAATTTATAACAAGAATAAAGGAAGAATAAGTATAGAAAAACATTTTATGCCAATATTAAAGGAATTACCTATAGACCCTATAACAATAACTTTACCAGAACAATTGAAAATAGATATAGACAGAACAAGAGAATATGAAGATTTAAGAAGATCAAGATTACAAACTAATAATCAATTAGGACAAAGATCACTAAGTTTTAATTTAAACCCAAGAAGATTAAGTTATGAACCAAGATTAAATTTAAGTTATGATAAACAACCCATGGAAGAAAATAGATTGATAAGATCAAGAAGTAACATATTACCAAAAATACCTTTAACAACAAAATTAGAAGAAATAAAACCATCAGGAAGTAGAATAAAGACACAAAATATAATAAAAGTAGAAATTAAGAAAAATATAGGATGGATCCCTATAAAAGCTTTAATATTAGAGGAAGTAAAAGTAAGTAATATAGATATAAAATACATAGATGAAAATGTAATATTTGTTAGATGTGATTAGTTTTGATGATGAAAAATATAGATGTCAAATATTAAGAGAGCAAAAGTTTGCATAGTATACTTATCTAATATATTGACTAACTACTATTTAATATTGCATATATTGTAGATTAGTCAAGCTATTGAAGAAAGAAATTGAGGAATGAAGAACTTGCAAGAATTAATGAAAAATATGAAGATTCAAGTTCTATGGCTGTAGCAGTGGGCACTGTAGCATATTTCACTGAAGCTTACTGTAGCAGTACTGTAGCATCGAGTGATTTTAATAATCACTTGAGTGATTCTGGAAATAGTAAAAATCACTCGAGTGATTCACTAATTCACTCGAGTGATGTTCAGCGTTTCATGCTCTGTTGTTCGTCCAGCTGAGCGAGGTTTGAT
Organism: Albizia julibrissin; assembly: GCA_037074505.1. Taxonomy (NCBI): domain Eukaryota; kingdom Viridiplantae; phylum Streptophyta; class Magnoliopsida; order Fabales; family Fabaceae; genus Albizia; species Albizia julibrissin. The sequence goes on along the minus strand of CM073485.1, from coordinate 13,128,313 downwards.
TATTTGATCATATCTCTCAAAATACAACTCCGATTTAGACCAAACCAGTTGCATATGAAAATAGACTCCCAATGCATCATTTTGACACCAGAAGAAATATCAAAGGAGCTCATATGAAGGATATATAATTGTTCAAATTTGGCTTCATATCAGTGTCACTTTCTGGAACAGATTTTGTATTTTGGCCATAACTCTCAAACTACAGATTCGATTGAGCTGAAACCAGTGCCATATGAAACTAGACTTCAAGATATTTCCATTTATATATAATAAAGAAATTTTGGAGTCATATTCGAAGAGTTATGTCATCTGGAAGTTTAACCCTGTTTGCTGAAGAACTGGAAACACGACAAAGAGATAAAGTGATCTGAACAACATATCACTCGAGTGATTTTTAGTAATCACTCAAGTGATATGCCATAAATTGAAAATCACTAGAGTGATTCCAGAATTCACTCGAGTGATTCCAGAATTCACTCGAGTGATATGGCTTATTCCGCAGATCACTTCCAGTGGCGCCATAATCACTGCAAGAATTTTTCACTGTTTGCAATTTCACTTCCAGTGATACCAAAATCACTCGAGTAATTATTAAAATCACTTGATGCTACAGTACTGCTACAGTAAGCTACAATGAAATATGCTACAGTACCCCATATGCTATAGTGCCCATTGCTACAGCCCATAGAACTTGAATCTTCATATTTTTCATTAATTCTTGCAAGTTCTTCATTCCTCAATTTCTTTCTTCAATAGCTTGACTAATCTACAATATATGCAATATTAAATAGTAGTTAGTCAATGTACTAGAGAAGTATACTATGCAAACTTTTGCTCTCTTAATATTTGACATCTATATTTGCCATCATCAAAACTAATCACATCTAACATTCTCCCCCTTTTTGATGATGGCAAATCCTTAAAGAAAAATATGCTTGAATGTGAATAGACAAATTGAATGCAACATATTTTTCCATTTCTCTCCCCTTATTTGACATTAGCAAAAAGTTTGAAGTATAAAGAAGAAAGTTTCATGGAGAAGTAATTATGAAAATACATTTGGAATGCCATTTTCTCCATTAATCAAAATAAACAATTTTCTCTCCCCTATTTGAAAGTAATGCTATTTGAATGTGATGCAAATGAAAAATATTTTCAGTAAGGCTTTCATAATAAAATATATGCAAGGTATTCATAAAACATAAAGAGAGAAAGGGTTTAGAAATGCTCATTTGGATTTGGTAGATTGATTGTAGATCCATTAAGTCCAGTTCACCACCCTTTCGCTATACAAATCTGATCATGTCTCCAGGATGCTCTTGAGCTTCTGTTCCATATCATGATATGCTTAATGCTCATTTGTATTGGCATAAGTATTTGTTGCTTTAAATGTTGTAGCCAATATATTTTCCTTTGACTGATCATTAAAGCAAATATCCTCAAGATCAATATATTCTCCTTAGTATGTTAAGGAGTGAGAATGTATAGAGTTAATTCTCCTGTTATAAATTAAAATCATTCTTGCAAGGAGAATGGTTAGTGCAATCAAGTATAAAAAATTTCCTTTTTATACAATGGAAGGAAAGAGTATGAGTAACTCATCATCAAAACTAATCAATTGAAAGTAAATGCAGATGAGTATGCTATAATGATTTTCTAAATAAAGGAGATAATCTTTTAAAATATGGAACACATGTGTATGTGAAGCTCCCCCTTAATGAGTGCATGGTCTTAAAAATTATTATGAGGAATACAATTTAAAACTCTTATGGATTTGAAAAACTATTGAAAACTTTGAGTGTGAAAGTCAAAGTTTTAATGAGAAATCAAATTTTGAAAAAGGTGATGCTATTCAAGGATTTTAACAGCTATACCATAATATCATTCGAGTCAATGAATTTAAGGGACTTGTCTACATCAACGACTATCCAGATATGATGGTAGAATTATAGGATGAATATATCCTTAAAGCCTGTACTCATAGAAAATAATATAATACCTCACTCAAGAAATGTTGTAATTACTTGAGTTATATTCCTCTTATTGATGCACCATTTGCCAATCATTTTCTGGTGACTTGATTAGTACTGAAGGAATCTGAGGATGTGATATCTATGTGAAACTTACTAAGATGATCACTAAATAAGACCTTATGTATATCCATTAGCTTGGTATGTTCCCCATGATTAAGAAACACCATCGGAAAATTTTGATTTCATCATATAACATAGCTCCCTTATTTTGTCATCCATAATGTCTAATAGAATTTTGAAGTTCTGGTTCATAACTGCCTCATTTTGCTTCAAGTTTCAGATCTTGTTCATCAAGCTTGATGATTCTGTACATTTCAGGCTCATTGTACTCCTTAAAGCGTTTAGTAGGGGACTTATCCATTTATTGATCATTGAGGCTCATATTGTAACCTTTTAACCTCTGCTTCTGCTCACACTGAAATACTTCCAGTCAAGCTTACTCCGTTATCTCCTTTTATTATCATCTAAAATTATAGCATCTTGGTAAATTCCTGCAAAAGTTTAAATATGCACTTTGGTACCCAACTTTTCTTGGGTCCATAACATTAGACATAACAACTATCACGCTCTTAATTAAATCATATAATATATGAGCAAAGAGTATCATAAAACCAATAAGGACTAAAATATAATTTTACCCAATAAATTCAAGTCATTGAATCATGAAGCATAATGAGCAAATGATATCAAGAATGATGATTTCAATGATCAATGACAATTTGTAAATATATTTTATATTGAAAATATGTCATTGATATGGTTTTCATGCAATCTATGTAAGATGGTTCAAAAGAATAGAAAATCAATCCATAATGACCAACTTTTATGAAATTAGAAATCATGAATGAAAATATGCAAATTGTTTCAAAATCTCAAATGTTATTTCAAATCATGAATATGCATTATAACATTAAGATTTTGAATGTATGAAAACTCATTTATGAAATTTGTTAAATATCAATGCTCATGCTAAAAATGGTGGAAGTCAATAATTTAAGTATATACATGTACCAAAAAGCTTCTCTTTCTAAAGAACAATGAGGATAACATGTTAGACACTGAAGTTAACATGTTTGAGAATTTTCAATTTTCTCAAGAGCAAAAGTCATATGGAAAATAAATTAGTCAAAAGTGGCTTGACATATATAAGCATAATGACTTTGCAATTGATCAAATGATAATCTTGCCTCTTAGAATTGTGTCAAGAAATATATGATCATTCATGGCATGAATTTGAGTACAAGGCTCTAGTTACTCAAAAATAGATGAAAATAAATGTTGATGCATTTGAGTAACAAGATGAGTATAATGGAGTATAGATGATAAAGCACATATTTATTAGTCCAAATGACTAGAGTTTCAAAATATCATCTGAGTATGTTATTCCACTATAATGGTTAATGCATTAGCATTCATTCAATGCATTAATGAACATTTATAATGCTTGGAATAACTCAACCAATAAGGATTTATGCTTTAGGAACAATGCTTTTCATGAATTGAATTCTTTTCTAGGATATAAGCTTGAAACTCATATAGATGCCTAACTTATTAGACATGAAGTCTAACATGTTAGAAAATAAAGGCTAAGGAGTTTAAATATTGGACAACACATTCTAGATCAATGATCAATATATCGATGATAGGGAAATACTCTGGAAGGAATTCTGACATTCATAATACAAAAGTATTAACTTCCAATTTTTTGAAAATGGTTTGAATGCAAATGTGATATGAATAATTTTCAAATTATGTGTATGCACTTTTATAAACAAGATGAATTGAAATCAAGACACATTTTTAGATTTTGCATTTCAAACTCAAATGCATAGAGATATTATGCATAATTTTATTTTCAGTTCATTTAGCAATCTAAAATATTTTGAAAACCATAAATGATGATTGCTAATGATATGCAATAATGAGTAAGTATTTAGCACACAAATGGAATTGGAAAGAAAGAGTTTCTAGGAGTTTTGAAAATAAGGTCATGACACTCAAATTTTGCAGAAAGTTTTACATACTGATACATCGTACCTGGCTTGAGTGTAACTTGTAGACACCCAAGTTAATCTCCATCGCATAGTATCCTTTTACTCAATTCCTCTAGGATCACTTGAGTAAACCATGCTTTTCTGCAGTGTTCTCCTCAAGGCTCATGTATGCTCTATTCATCTTTGTTTTAGTGATCAACATCAGAGCATTCTTTTCTTCTTCCTTCAAAACTATATAATCATTTTTCTCCCTTCGGTATCCAATTTTGCTTGGATCCACTCATGGTTAGTTTGTAGGAATCATAATTCAAATGCTCAAGCAATATAATCAATTTGCAGAAATTGAGCATAATGAATTAAACATGACTTTATACATAAAAATATTTTCTTTTGAAACATGTTTGTATGCATAAAGAATTAAACTATTGCAATCCCTTTTATGAATTCATTAAATGGGTTTCTAAAAGAATGCGGAAACATATATTATGCAATACTCATTCCTAAAATTTTGAATTGCAAAACCTCAATAGATATTAAGACAATGGCATAGGAGGTTTTATCGTTGTGTACCTTTGCCTTAAATACTTGGAGGATTGGCTTTGCTTACCTACTGTCTCTTTCTGAGAGATTTTCCTTTTCTTGTTCTGCTCAAGATAGTTGAATGGCACTCTATGATAGTTCATTCTTGAGGTAGAACATACGCCTTTTCTCCATTGCTTCTTTTGGTGGTTATGCTTTGCAGCTCTAGCAACAGATGCTTTAAGAGTTCTCTTTTGCAATGATACAAACCTCTTAATTGGTGCATGAGAAACTCTTGGCTTTTTCTTCTTTTTTTTCTGTTCTCTTATGTCCATTTCTTTTTGGATTATCCTGCATACATAAAGTGCTAGATGGACATTTTGGTACCCACATATACTTGGGTCCTTGATTGTTAGCATTTGAATTTACATGTTCTTTCGGAACCCAAACATATTTACTTCTCACATTAGAATTCCTTCTGATATAGCATGTGTGAGAAATATGACTAGTCTTACCACAATAATTGCATATTCTATAATGATATGCCATATGAGGTTTTATGCAATCATTGGGTTGTTTGAGGGAAGACAATTTAAAATATCCAGTTTGCCTACAATCTTTCTTCACATATAAGTTTCCAGCATATTTGAAGAAATTTTTTCTTTTTCACAGTAGAATCAACAATTGGTGTAAAAACAGTTTTATGTAAGATTTGAAACTCAGTTTTACAAAGGTCATAGGAAGAATTGGAACTTGTTACCTCAGATTTATCTTGATCTCTAGAGGGTGATTTGTCATGATTGTCTATAATGAGCTCTTTATGGGAATCCTCATCTCCTTGTCTATTCATGTTGACTGTATGGAAGTGTTGTGTGATATCTCCATCTTCATCATTAACTTCCAATCGTTCATGCACCGTAGATGCGTAACTTGTAAATTCACATGAACTGTCAACACTTTCAACTTCAACACACTTGTTAGAAGTATATATAGAATCAAGAGTATCCCATATATCTTTAGCATTAGAGCAAAATCTAATTTTCTCAAAATCACTTTCGGTCACGGCATTATACAGAAACTGCATTGCTCTAATATTCAGTGAAAACATTTTCTTTTCTTTATCTGTCCAATCCTTTCTTGGTTTATGATCAAAAGCATTTGTAAAAACATTCTACATATCAAAATCATATGCTTTTATAAAACAAGTCATTCTAGCTTTCCAGAACCAAAAATCAACATCTTTCAAAAGAGGTGGGATTGTATAATCAAAACCTTCTGGAAGCATAAAATACCCAAAGTCAGCCATTATAACTCTTAAGACGGTTAAGTCCTTTAAACAAGAGCCCAAGCTCTGATACCAAATGTTAGAACTGGCTGACACCCAAGAGGGGGGGGTGAATTGGGTATGTGATAAGAAAATATGATCTTTTAAATCTTTTCGCAACTTATCAAATCAATACATGCGGAAGTATAAAAACATAAGCAGATATGTAAATCATATATGCTAGAAATGTAAAAGCTTAGGGAAGAGAATATGCAAACTGTGATTTATCCTGGTTCGGTCCAATCCACGATGACGTACGTCCAGTCCCCAAGCTCCTCCTAAGATTTCCAATCTACTATCTTCTTGTTTAACCGGGCACAAGAAAAGCCGCTACAAATCTATTACACAGTCACTCCCCCCTTACACACTGTAAGGTTTACACCTTCTTACAGCAAGTCGAGCAAAGCAATCTGAAGACCTTTCTCTCCTGCTTACCCGTGCAAGGCTTATGAGTAGCAACGTTCTCTTCTGCTTACACCACTGTAAGTCTTACGAGCAGCAACGTTCTTTACTGCTTGCACCTTGTAAGTCTTATGATCAGAAAGTCTTACTGGCGATTCTCTCTACAACTTTCCCGTAAGGTAATCAGCCCTCTCAAGGTCCCTCTATCTCGAGATCAATACAAAAGTATAGATGAAATGTTTACAGACTCTCTCACAAAGTAGATAAATCCTCACTAAAGTACAATACAAATATTCACTCTCAAATGTACATGACAATGAAAACAGATATTAATTGAGAGTGTGAGAGATGAAGATTTATGATAGCAGCATGTTGGCAGTTGGGTTCTTGTTACTTCATCATTTCTGTTCACTGTAGTATTTCTCTGTAAATCTCTCTATCTTCTTCTTGAATGCTTCAGCTTATATAAGATAGGTTGAGAGCCGTTGGAGTATTCAAGTATTTTCTCGTTGTAAGCTGATCGTGTGCTCAGACAGAAAGTTCAACGGTTATGCCCATTGATCGTGGTGCTCTGACAGATGCTTCAACATTTCCTGTTGATCTCTTACAAATGTTTCAGCGTTGCTTTCTTTCTATTTTGGACGTTAGTTGAATCGTTTATTGAATAGTCATGTTGCCCATGATTTGTTGTCGCTCAATATTGATCCGTGTATGCCATGTGATCAGTAGTGCATAACACCTGTAAATCCACTCAGAGAAATAGCCGTTAGAAAACATCACTCGGGTGATTACAGACTTCACTGGCAGTGATTTCTGAAAAACTAAAGAATCACTGGAAGTAAACTTGATTTCACTGGAGGTGATTTTCAGAAGATAATATTTGACTGGCAGTAATCAACATCCCTCGAGTGTACCATGAAATCATTTGAGTTGTTTTCTTGTTTCTGTCATACTTTTGGAAGTGATTTACAGAAGCTTTTCACTGGCAGTAGCTTTGTAAGAGTAAGCATATCATTGACTGGATGATACTTGACTGAAAGTGATATGAGACTGGAAGTGAAACTGAGAAAATGGCATTATCAGTTCATTGGAAGTGATCTGGTGCATGTTGGTATTCTCTGGAAATGATCAGTTACGGCACTGGAGGTGATCTGAGGAATTTTAATATTCACCGGAAGTGATTCAACAACCACTGGAAGTGATATGACAAATTTCATATATCACTCAAGTGAATTTGGCATCACTAGAAGTGATTTTGTAAACAGTGAATTTTTCTTGCAATGATTTTCAATCCACTGGAAGTGAATCTGGAAATTTTAAATATCACTCGAGTGATATGACATCACCGGAAGTGATTTCCAAAACAGTTTATTTTTCTTCCAGTGATTTCAGAGGCACTGGAAGTGATTTGGCAAAACTGAGATATCACTTGAGTGATTTGGAGATCACTAGAAGTGAAATTCAGAACAGCGATTTTTTCTTGCAGTGATTTGGCTCGCACTGGAAGTGATTCTGAAAAATCTCATATCACTCGAGTGATTTCGGTATCACTGGAAGTGAAATTGCAAACAGTGAAAAATTATTGCAGTGATTTTGGCGCCACTGGAAGTGATCTGTGGAATAAGCCATATCACTCGAGTGAATTCTGGAATCACTCGAGTGATCTACAATTTCTGGCATATCACTCGGGTGATTACTAAAAATCACTCGAGTGATCTGTTGTTCAGATCACTTTATCTCTTTGTCGCGTTTCCAGTTCTTCAGCAAACAGGGGTAAACTTCCAGATTACATAACTTTTTGAATATGACTCCAAAATTTCTATATTATTTATCAATGGAAAGCTTTTGAAGTCTAGTTTCATATAGCACCAATTTCTGCTCAATCGGATCTGTAGTTTGAGAGTTATGGCCAAAATACAAAATTTGTTCCAGAAAGTGACGCTGATATGAAGGCCAAATTCGAACACTTATATCTCCTTCATATGAGCTCCTTTGATGTTTCTTCTGGTGTCAAAATGACGCATTGGGAGTCTATTTTCATATGCAACTAGTTTGGTCTAAATCAGAGTTGTATTTTGATACAGGGTATATGATCAAATTGGAGTCTATTTTCATAGCATCTCATCTGTCCAATTTTGCAGGAAACCATAATCAGGATATAAGAAACAAATTATGGGGTGACCGAATATGATCCAGGTTATAGAAGGATCTATGCCCTCTTTCATGCATAGAATATATTACAGGGTGTCAATCCACAGACCCCTTACCTTCTTCCTTCAGATCATAACAGCAGAGCCTTCCTTCATTTTCTACTGGAGGCGTACCATAATATATATCCCTTATATGAAAATTATGATAATCTTCACTTTTACTTTTCCACCAGTTATGTACATTTCCTAAAAATGAAACTTCAATTACTAGGCTTACTAGTCCAGTATCAATTGGTTTTCCCATTAATGCTATTAAATGTGATTTATTCCATTCATCTAATATTTTTTCATTCAGAATCTCTAATATCTGAGCACAGGACCATCATATAATTTTTCAAGAAATGAACATAATTGTAACCAACATTGGAGAAAATCCTTGGGTATATCATACAAGTAATCTTGCTTGTATTTATGCTCTTGGAAAAACCACTAATGGAACACATGCAAAGTTCTATAAGTGGTATGAGTTAATTAAGAAGAACGAGATGGAACATACAGAAGAAACAACTGAGAAAGTCTATAAATATTTATCTGAATATCTGATATGTATATAGATATATCAGATATATAGATATATGTGTATATATATATATATTTATGTATATATATATATGTATGTATGTGTGTTACATATACACATATACATACATAGATATATCTATATATATATATATAGATATATGTATGTGTGTGTGTGTGTATCTATTTATTTATGTATGTATGTATATAAAATTCGTCCACCCTAGATTAACTATTACATTCATTGAATCTAGACACATCTTAGATCCAATGAATCTGGATATTATAGCTCATGTTAGACTATTCTTGTGTACGACCCTGTAGGCTCAAATAAATTTGGCAGTGGGCCAATGACTATACTAACCCACAAGTTGTAAGCGCCCTTTAGCAAGATATTACGACTACCCAATTTATATGAGGATTGATAAATTGATACAACCTGTCATACAACCATATCACGTCTCTTTTGTCACATGATATTGCGGTCATGGATGAGATATGGAGAATGTCATCCTCCTATTTCTGACTATTACTTTCTTGATCCCTGAGTAGTCTGACTATAGAAATGGAAACTCCTTTTACATCATAGTATGGCCAGACATTTCTGAGATTCACTTATCAAGGGGCCCGATAATATCTCTCCACTAATGTGAGGGACAAATTCTATCCTGACCATTAACATTTCTGTACATGAAAACTACCAAACCCGAAAATAGGCTTTATCATCACCCGGTCAAAGGTGACTTTTAACTAGGTCAAAGATGAGCAACTCTCATGTAAGAATTCATGATGATCTTAGGTCAAATGGCATAGTGACGTGGTTATACATGAGACAAGCTTATGGCTTGATCCATGCAGCTTTCTCATAGCGGGTCGATCCAGCACCTTGTACTTTTACAAGTTTCTAGGACTTTGATTCGTATCTCTGTACCTTTTCAAAGTCATACTGGTATTATTTCATCTTTTCTCTCTATAGATGATCGACAAGGGACATTTTAGACAATTATTATGATTTATCTGAGGATATAGTTATCACAGTGATCATGCATATAATATGATAACAAAATAGAGAAATTCATAGAATAATAATGTTCAAAGTACATTGATTGGCCCCTAGGGTATAATTTCAAATAAGGGGTTGGCTACACATTTCCATTTTGGATTATGATTTTTTCATAGACTATAAAGGTTATTTGAAAACTCTCATAGTGGTTGTAGGTGGGAGCTCATTAAGGTTATGTTTTGATGAGGGAAAATGATGATAGAATTGTGACTTAAAAGAATTAAAATGTAACTCATTTATGGTGAAGTAGTTTCTAAATAAGGGAGAAACTAATCACACTATATATCTTTACGACACATATGGACAAGGCAGTACAGAACAAACTGACAATCCTTAACCTTTTTTTTATGATTCAGAGCTTATGTCAATAAAGAGACCTAGACAAAATAAAGGAGAAATGCAAGAAGCTTTAGTGAAAAAGAATAATTAAGAAAAATGTTCATGGTTATTCCAAAGGAGGATGGTGAGTTGCATTCTGTACAAGAGGCCTCATCAAAGAAGAATGGAAAGCAATGAAGAGGGAAATAGATTATTTTGTGATTGAATTTGGTTTGAAAATTAGTTGATCTACTACTAAGATAAAAGGCTATTAGGAACTAGTTAGTTCTCAAGTTTAAGAGAAAAGGAGGTGGATCAATAGGCATGCACTAGATTTATTTGATTACAAAGGGGTATGCATAACAAGAAGTCATCCTTCTCTCTTGTTGTGAATTTAAATTAGACTTGTTATGGCAATAATGAGGTATTTGGATTTTATATTTACGTCAAGTAGATGTAACTGTTAGATTTCACCAAAATTTGCATTTGAAGTTTCATAAAGTGGTGACTTCATATGTTTTTGCATAAGTTCTTTTATTGATGGGAACAATAATCCAGATAGTGATGTTTAACGCCTTAAAAGAGTGGTAACCTAATGTGATTTCCAAATGTTTTAATAGAACTAATGATAAATGATTTGTGATGTTATTCCTTTAAGTGAGTGATATACTATTGGCCATAAATAGTTTGAATTTGGTAGTGCTTATAAAAGAATAATACTAATAATTTTTTTGAAAAAAAAGTACATGGGTAAATTAATTGGATTTATAAGATCCAAAGAGCTAAGAAGAGTCATCTCTTTTACAAGAGAATTACATTAAGAAGATTCTTAAGCAGTTTACTATAAGTGAATACAATCCCATGGATACCCTAGTGATTCCAGGAGTGAGTTTGAGTCTTGATAAGTTTCCCTAATTGAACCAACCAAGAAGAAAAATGTAAAAGAATCTCCATATAAATATCATTGGCAGTGTGATGTATGCAGTGATGTATACAAGACCATATAGGTAGGACTTGTAATTCGGTACTAGCCTAACCATTGTGAAAGACATTAGATTGCTTTACAAAAGGGTCCTGAGATACTTATAGAGTACATTGATTATGCACGTTCAAAATATGTACTGTAGTAGTACAAGAGGCTATATGACTGGTAATATTCATAGAACCTGTTCGATTTGAAAGTGAGAATATAGTGTTAAAGTATTGTGAGTGCACGTAGCCATTGCCTTAACAAAAGACCCTAAGCATAATAGATAGACTAAATGCAAGGGTATAGCTATATGAGAGATGCTATAGCATATAGAGTTGTTGCTGAACAATGTATTCATATGCAAAGTCCCCTAACTAAGCCCAATGACCAAGGACATGTAGAGAAACATGTTAAGTCCTTTGACATAATATGGTATGAAGTAATGATATTTTATTTTGGCTTTTAATATGTGTGTAAGCATACAATGTCTAGTATATCGTACAGGTTGATGGGGTTGTCTTTCTTACACAAGTGTTCGCCTTTGATACTGAGGAGAAGTGTGTAACGATAAGACAATTGTGTTCACTAGTAAAGCAGTAAAAGTGCTATTATGGTAGAGAAGAAACACAAATTATATATCACCTTAACTTAAAGTGTAGTAAGTCGAGATGAGGTCCATGATTATAAATATGGATTGAATCATGGAAACCCACATCTGTGATGCTTGTAGCCAAACAACAAATTCTTTAATATTGATGTCATGAGAGTGAAGTTGAATAATTTGAGTTTAGACATTGTGAGTGTCTAGACTTAAGTTTGTATAGTGCTTGTTGATAAAATCAAAAGCGCATACGCTATTAATATATAAGAGTAACACCGTAGCATGTGATTTATACCATATGTGCTAAAGAATCACTAATGGGAAGTAAGTGAATGGATACTTGCTTCATTGTTGTGATTCCCAAAAACATTAACACTTTCAATGATGTCCTTTGACTTTGGCATTATCATGGAGATATGTTTCAATATCTGCTACTTTAACATTTTATCCTATGATCATGATTGATTTGATCTAAAGGTATTATGTTAGGAAAGTGGTTGATTCATATCAAAGTAATATATGGGTAAAAGGAAGATTATTGTTATACCTCATATCCAATAGCCTCAGATAAGTACAAAAGAGTAGTGAAATCATTCGTAGAACCAGGATCCGGTCCCGAATTGAACAAACTTTGGAAAATGTTCACAAATTTCAATCCTATCTCAGGAATTGAACCTAGGATTGGAAGGGATTTTGAGTGAAATAAAAAGTTTCCAAAAAATTTCATAAATATTCACTATCTCACTAAGTCTCATCGGTACTTAAATCCATTTTATCAGAGTATGCGAGCATGTCTCTGCTTACGTTGCATGATTCGTTCTTTAGTTAATGTTTCTTCGTTAATCGAAAGCGTTATCTCTTTATCAAATTACCACTCATTTACTAAGCTACTGGTACTACTGGTTCTACTACTGTACTGTTATCAGGTTTACATAGTTATGTATATCATATATAGTTCTAAAATATTCAAAACAGACAACTAACAGAAAATTCAAAGCGTTTTTGCTCCGGCCTCTAGCTATCTGTATTTACCTTCTTGCCCTTCGAGCTTCCTTCCTGTACTGTAGAGTGGTTTATGAAAAAGAGTGAGATTTAAAATAATATTAGTAGTAACAGATAGTCAATCATATAGAAACAACATCACAAAGCATGCCATACAGTCATCATATAACAAAATTATCACAATAGCATTCCGTGCATAACATGTAGTTCACATATCAGCATAGCACTAGGTATATCACAAGGCCCCAAGTGATAACTGTGCAATAGGCCATAAGCATCTACTCGTTGATCACATAATATTATATTGGCCTGAGCGTCCACTCGTATAAAAAGACCATGGGAGACCACCCCGCATAATCAAAATGTGCCAGATAATTCATGCTAAATACACAAAATATGCAGTGTATCTTATAACATATGAAAGACAAGGTTACTAATTGGTTGGTTTTCTTGAGCAATATCCAACCGTTTGTCTAAGCTCGGGCAAGTCCTAAGTTCCCGACAGCTGTTATGTCATATATTTAGAATTTACGGACGATAGGTTATTATTTAGTCTAATACTTGAATAATCCACTTGTCAAGTTGGTTGTCATTAAAGCTAATACACTAAGCCAAAATTAAAGTCAAAGTGGTCCAACTATCTCAAGTTAGTTAATTCCACCCTTAAAGTTTAACTTAATTACCTAGTGCCATTACATTTTTCATTTTCACTCTTGTACTCAAATCTGCCAGCTTTTCTATCAACTTTAAAAATTCATAATTAATTCTAGAAAACTCTAAATTGATTGGTTCCAAATTATATGTAAATATATTTAAGTTTAATTTCATAGAAAAATGCCCAAATCTAGCCATTACAGCCAAAAAGTTCACAGAATTGCGTCAAACCTAATCTGTTCTAGATTTCATTTCAGAAATAGGTCCTACCTTTGAAAAATAATATCTTTTAATCTACCCATCCAAAAATTATGTTATATCCATAAAATTAAAGCTATAAATGTCTACTTTAGTTATGTAAAATTTCATAAGATTTGGACTATGTTTGACTAATGAAAAACACCTTACAACCAAGTTGCTTCCAGAAAATGAATCGAAACAACACTTTGGCTTAAATTCCAAAATTCCATATTTACACACAATCATCCAAAAATCTCAAACACATGTATTCCCTCATAATTTTCCCTTCTAAATCCAATGGAACCATTAAAAACACAAAATTCCAACTCCACCCTTTTGTTCTGTGCCTAGCCGAAACCTAGAAAAATTTAGGGGAAAATGTGTTTTCATGAATTCAATTCATAAACACCTTCCTTTTCACTCCTAATCACATGTTTAACCATATAAACACTCATTAATCATGATTTATGGAAATTTTGGCAGCATAACACTTTAGGGTTTCATCATCCCAATTTACAAAAACAATGAAAATCAAGCTAACAACCACTACAACAACATATTAACCAAGATGATCAAAGTTCTTGAGATTACCTCTTGATTCCTTCACTTCCTCTCTCTAGGTGTCACCTTCCTCTCTCTCTTCTCTTTGATTTTTGCTTGCTAAACATGATATTCAAGAGGGAAAAGAGATTAGTAGAGCTTTTCCATGAATTTTAGAGGCATAACCACTTGAAATCAAGTCTACTTACCTTGATAATCTTTGCCTCCTGAACTCTCTTGTTCTTGCTCTTTCTTCAAGCTCTCTTCTCTCTCTATTTTTCTTAACTTGGATGAAATATGGCCTAATGAAGGAGATAAGTAGCTCTTAAAAATATCACTTCATCTTTCTTGAAATAATATTTTTAATGCTAATTTACCATGTGCTCTTTCTTTTATGATTTCATCTCTTTTACTTGGCTCAAGATAATTCCACATAGCACCATTATCTTCCAAGTATTTATTTTTTCTCCTAATTTCTCCATTTGGCTGAATTCTCAAGAGAAAAGAAAAATAATTATTTCATCTTGCATTTTCCATAATTTCCTCCTTTAATTAATTAATTAAGTCATAGTTACTTTTTGATTTTTTTCCAACTTATTTTACTTGGTCACAATTGCTCCAAATTAGATATTTATCTCCAAATAATTTCCCCCCTTATTTTCCTTATTTGACCGAAAATCACAAGGAAAAGGGAAATAATTAATGGCTTCTTGCTTTTATTGGCAATTTACATATTTGCCCATCATTTTGTGATTTTTGTATTAAATCATGTCTTTCTTCCTTTCTTCTTGTTTTGGATGAAACTGGGCAATATATTTAGGCCCAATATTTGTGCTCCTTCATGCTCTAATTTAGGTTATAATATTAGGCCTTTAAGTAGACAAAAGTTGCACCTTTGTGTCTTAGTTTAGCCAATTGTATGTAACTACCAATTAGAGTGTTTTCATCATTTTTTGTGCATCATAATTCACCATTTTATTCCACTAAATGTCACAAATACATACGAGGAATATTAGTGAATAAAAAGTAGGATATTACAATTATTACCTTAAATATACACACCTATGCTAGTGTCTGAGAACAATCCCTTATGATATTATTTTGTAATTCCACAAATGTGAATACTATGCATACCAGTAAGGCAATCTGAGTTTTATACTGACTCAAGAGGGGTTAGATTGGCCATGAGAGAAGTGTATATTGGTAAATGTAGGATGTAACAACCTTCCCTAGATCCCATTGCTATGCGTTGCTGAAGCATTATTGGCTGTTTTATTTCAATTAGCGAGATCGCTATTCATTTGGTGAAGTAGTTTTTACCAGATATTTTATTATGAGGTTACAATTCAATTCTTCGCTCCATTCATTACTATCAGAATTTTTCTTTGCTTACTTATTCCTTTAACTAATGGGCTCGTACCATGCAATTACCCATTTCCTAGTTCAATTATTGTGCTTTCAAAACAATTCATCCATCATGAAAATTATATAATTAATCTCTTCTAGTGTTAATTTATACATGACAATTAGCACATAATAATTCATCAACTCTTCATCCGCAACTTCTTTCGGTGCATCGTCCTGCACTCCTTTCTTATGCTTACCTGCCTAGATGGTTGGTTGGGGGAGGGTGAGATTCGGGGGAATCTCAATAGTAAACAATACCAACAATGCATGTAAGATAAATGCTAGTGTATGATATACTGGCCTTACATAGGCTTATGCTAATATAATGACATATCTGCATGCTCAATGCTTCATATTTCTTACATATGACCATAGTATAAGTAGAAATAGAGCTTTAATCATTCAACTATGTTACACATAGACAGGAAAAGCAATCATGAAAATTAACACACAAGCATACATATCAATACACGTAAGTAGGGTAAGTTCACTACCTTTTGTCTTCGAGTCCCCTTTTTGAACCTTTTCTTCCAACCACTGAAGTTGCTTCAATTGCCTCTTCTTTGTCGTCTCATGGCCCTAGATAAATGGCCATAGTATTAGAGCCATGAAAAATAAATATCCAATGGGCTATTTTAGCCTCTAGGATATTTCTATAATCTTTGGGCCCAAACATGGCTTAAATTACCTTTACTCTTTATTTTCGCACGTTTTTCAAAAGCTGTCAGAATTTTCAACAAACTTTGAAAATTTATATATTTTTCTACAAATATCCAAATTATGCGGTTTAAATACCTAGGTAAGGAGAAAAATGGATCCCACTGCCACCTGAAAATGCACAGTTTTATAATTTTCATTTTACCCTTATTGCCACAGAATCGTCCCAGTTTTAATAGCTTGAATTTTAAAATTCATAACTTAATCTCTATAAATCCATATAGTTCAAATGGGTGGTTTAAAGTCTCATGTGAATTTATTTAAGTCTATTTTAAAGTAAAAATATTTCCTCCAGCTAGTTCTATGAACAAAAATCCATAATCACCAATAAACTTATACTATCACAAATTTTTGCCAGTTTTATAGATCTAACTTCAAAAATTCATATCTCCTAATATATTAATTCAAATGGCACAAATGACCTATCAAATTAAATATCATGATGTCTACTTTAAATCTAAAAAGTTTCATAGCCATTGGATATCATTTGCTCAGTCAAAACTGCATCACAAACAGATTGCCTCACAGAACTCATGGCAGCACTTAAACTAGTCTTATTTTATCATCAAATACCATATATCATCATATATTTATGATTAAACACATATGAACTCAAAAAATCCCTCTGGATGAAACATTAGGGTGGTCTAAGAGTCAAGAAAAAATCAACGAAATCACAAGTTATATGGTTTAAAATGATGTCGAGGCTTACCTTTTCGCGATTCTACAACCGGTTTGGTATTCTGGTGGCACTCCAGCTAGCTAGATGACATAAAACGCCTCAGATTAGAAAACCAAGAGCATAAAAATGAACATATTAGTGAATAGAAGAACTTTTCTAAAGGGCTTACTGGACGATAACAGCGATTCAAGGTTAGAATTGGCTCCAGAGCTCAGGAACTTTTACTATTCACACGTTCTCTTTCCTCTTCCAATTTTGTGTGATTTTTTTTCTTCAGATTTTCTCTCCTCTCTCTATGGCTAGAAAAAATTTCTCTTTATAGGGGATGGATGTGCTTGATTTTTACCAAGTGTCCCCTTCTTTAATCCAATGGTGTCTTGTTTTGCCAAGTGTCCAATGTGATACCTTATTTCCCAATACTACGGTATAGTACTAATTAGCTAATACTCACCGAATATAATTATCAAAGTTATAAAATTGTTAGAACTTTATACAATGCCTCTGTTGGATATACATATTCACATACTTGCACATACATACACAATTCATTTTACAACACTTATATCATCCACTTCAACTACTTCATATACAAACCCAAAATGCTCATATGAATCTTAAAATACATAACAAAAGACCAGACAACCTAAACTAATTCCTTCCGCTACTCGGCCTCGATTCATCGTCATTTACCTTTTCTTTCCCCCGCGAGCTCCCTCCCTGTATTGGAGATTTTTTTTGGGAAAAGATGAGATTCACAGGAATCTCAGTAGTAACGTCATTAAACATATAAGATAACACACACAAGCATACTTCACTCATATAAAATCATCAACACAATCATCAAACATTATTCAGTGCAAACATGCAATTCATAAACTGACTTCGCGCTAGACGGGTTCTTAGCCCCGAGGGCGCTTGTGCACAATGCATACAAAGCAACCTCATGATCGACATCGTGCTTGACAGGTTCTCTTGGCCCTGAGGGGTACCTGTGCAAAGATAGGCCTCGGGTCCCGCTCGTGCAATTATGAACATTTCACGTGAGTGTCAACCCGACATGTGATAGGCCCTGGGTGTTCACTCCGCTCAATCTAAACATGTTAGACATTTTGATGATGATAACAAACAATACATATGCATGTCATGTTATATGAAGACAATTACTACCTGGTTGCTACTTTATGCAACTTTTCCCTTTGATTCAAGCTCGGCCAACAGCTTCTGAGGCCAAACTGGTTGTTAAGTTCTGAAATCGCCAAACATTACAAATGAGTTATTACTCATCCGTATACCTTTACAAACTTATTTCATTGGTAAATTTAGCTTATTGGTGCCAAATTACCAAAATACCCTTAGGACCTTAGTATCAGTATTTTTCTCAAAATCATGATTTAGGCCATTCCAATACAATTTCGAGTGTAGAATTCATTTCCGACCTTGAATTGGCAAAATTCAATACTTAAATGATGAAAATACCCTTGACAGCCCTTGAATAAGGATTATAAAGGGAAATTCTGTCATTTTACTCTCTGAGCCTTTTCTTACTTCGGGGTCAACATAGACCCCACACAATTCAGCCTCCTGAATTCAATAGAAGCATCAAATTAGTCAAATTCCTACTCATTTGCTCAGTCCAACACAATGAAGGAAAAATAAATTCCCAGAAAAGTTGTGTCGGAATCCCGTTTTCTTTGGCCTAATCACCTTCTTTCTACTTATCCTTGCAATATTAATTGATTAGACAATCATTGGACTTGATTTAAAGGCATTTCCACATTTTGTTCATTTTGGTTTTCTTGAGTTATCTTATACCATTTGAATCATAATCAAGTCATAAACCACTCTACCAACATCAATCAAGCAAGAGGAACAGGTTTTTGAAGTTACCTCTTGATTTCTTGGACTTTCTCTCTCTAGGTCGATTTCTCTCTCTCCTTCCCATGTTTGATTCAGCTGCACATCATGGAGTTTTAATGATAGGAAGATGAAGAAGAGAGACTATAGAAGGATTAGAAACCTCTAATCACAAGGTTCAAGCACCTTACCTTAATCTTAGAGGATCCCTAGCTCTTCTTCATTCTTCCGCCAAGTTCTCATTCTTCAGCTCACTCTCTCATTCTTTAGGTCAGTTTCAGACGTGAATGAGCTGATGAGAATGATCATAGATTCATATAATGCCATACTTTAATTAACTGGACATGTGGCACATTACAATTGGTCCCTAAATGCTTAATTCCATTAATTAATCACACCTCTCTTCTCTTCATCCATTTCAACCAAAAATCACATGAGAATAAGAGGGAAGTATTGGTTCTCCAATTATCTCATTGTGCCAACTTGTAACTTGTTGACCAAGTAATTGACTTTTTGACCATTTGACCTTTTTTCACAATAATTCACCAAAATTGATCCATTAATTATCAATTAGTATTTTTTCTCTTTTTAATTCCCATTTAGCTCAAATCATTGGGAATGGGAGGAAAAATAATTATTTTCCACTTTTCGGCAAAATTACCGTTTTGCCCCTGCATTTAATGATTTACCGAAATAAATCAATTTTCGTCCATTTCTTTGGCTAAACCCCATTTTGGCACCTATATGAGGCCATTAATCATGTCATTAAATTTTATGAATTTTGGTTACCATATTAGGCCTTTACCGGTTTCTTATACCCTTATTCAGCCAATTTTCACATAACCGGCGATTGGCATATTTTCCATAAATTCTAGTAAATACATTCACATAATTTTTCACCATTTTATTCCACTAAATATACATAAAATATACACATAAATGTATTGGTGAAAACTGGGGTATTACATCCAAGTTGCATCATCTTTTCTCTTTCCCCTCTCTTAGGTTGCGCCTTTTTGGTCAGGGTAAGGAGAGGCCTGAAAATTTCCTCAGACTCTTGGGTTCAGTGTTTGGGAATTCAAGTACCTGACCGAATCAGTGGATTCCCCAAACTCAAGTACTAGGTGGCGTGTCCAAGAGATGCCAACTCAAAAGGTAAAAAGGAAGTGTCATCATCAGGGATACTTGTCACTCTCTTAACATCCAATACAAAAGTTAATTTGTACTTTACCATGATGAATTGACAAGTAACACTTTCTTATTTTTCCAACACAAAATTTGATTCATCATTACACATCATGCCCTACTTAATTAAAGTTACTTTATCGGTGTCTACTCGGGTTTTACTCGAGACTTACTTGGGATGCATCACGCGTATCGAAGCCCAAAAGATAATGCTAGGTAAGGAGTATATATGGCCCCATATGGTGCGACATATCAGTGTATTTTCCAAAAACGTAGGGTATACATGTCTGCCCTGAAAATACCGTGTGCACACTTACACCGGCCTATTTCGCTTGACTAATCCTTCCCTTACCTTATGGCATAGCTGGGTGGCATCTTTCTACTAACCCTATAGCACCGTATATGTGTCATGTGCATATCCACATCGACACTTTTAATCCTACTATTTATGCATATCGAGCCCTCTGCCTGGTGGGACTGGATTACATAGTCCCTGAGAGTCTTTCTATCTCTCGACATACTTGGGACTCTTCCTAAAATGGGCTTAGTAGTCTTCTTGATATAGGCTTATCCTCAAGTTTCTAGGCCCCAAAATTTGGGATATTACATAGGACATTTGGGTATTATATCAATATTGATCTATACTACAGGGTTGTCTTGTGCTAATCTCTAAAAATAGGATTTCTAGTACAAGCACCCAAATAGAGACGTCATGCCCATATGGTCATGACAAAGTACCTTGTATGAAAGAAATAAGAGAAAGAGACTTGACTCATAATATCTAATCCATTAAGTGTGGGTAGGACATGTTGGAATATGATAGTCCACCTTGGGTGGATTAGGACCCAAACCCAAATCAAGAGGGCCATTATGCAAATATAGAGAGATATAGGTTCATATAGAGAGATATTTCTTATGGTTTAAAAGTTATATCTATTGCCATATAACCGTACATTTAAGGGTTACATCTATTCCTATTTGACCATACGTACGCCATATATATGATATGGGATTGAGATAGTAATGAGTCTATATACAACACGTACAATCTTCCTTCCAAAAGGTTCTCTCATAAAAGTTCTATTCTCTTCCTCTATATGGTGTATTTGTTGTGTAATGTGATCGGGGTCCACATCAGTGCTCCAGTTTCATATGGGCACTTCAGTTAGTCAGTCAAATTCCAAGTATACTTGACATTCTTATAATGGAGAATACTCATTTCACCTCCAATCAACAGAGAAGAATAAATTTAGAAAGGAAATTAGAAAACATAATAAAAGAATTATGAATTTTAAGCTGACATAAAGTGTTACGTAGTTAATGTCATTTAATTATACATGATTTTTTCATTAAAGTATAATACATTTGGGTTCTTTGACTTTTCCAAAAGATAGTGAGAGGGAAGTACATTTATGTATTAGGTAATAGGTGCAGTGATTCCTATTCATATTTGACTTCTTTTTTTTCCTGACTATAAGACAAACTTCATTATTCATAAGACAAAAAGATTACATTATAATTGGGCAGCCTTACATTAGAGATGGAAGTACAAACCAAGTAGCCTAATAAGCTAACAAAAGGGTAATGCTACATAGAAATAGAACAACTAGAGCAATAGGTATAATATGCCTCAGTCCATCATATACTACATGTGACACCTTATTTCCAATACTCATAAATGAGTATAAGTGACTAGTGAAATCCATTGTTGAACCAGGATTTGGACCTAGACTACCCAACATCTAAAATCTTTCACAATATTCTACTCTCAACTTAGGATTTGAACATAAAGTCGAGAGAGTTTTTCAAAGGGAAAAAAACATTTCAATTATTCCCATGAGATTTCACTACGTCACCATTACCTCATCGGATCTTAGTTACCACATATCAGAGTGTGAAACGATTACATAAAATAAACTAAGAGCTATTCATTAGAGCCGTTCTCTGCTAAACATATTCATTCATACATTCTCATACATACACATATACATGTATCACTTCTTATAAATACAATAACCCAATAAATACAACCAAATACAAGCTAGCACCTTGCGCTTCAAGCTTCATTTTAACTTCATATCTCCTCCATGCATCTCTACCTGTCACTATTGTTGGTTGGGAGGAGTGAGATTCGAGAGAATCTCAGTAGTGAACAGTACCACTATGCATGCCAGACATGTATGAATGCATGACATGCTTGCCTACACTATTTCATGCCAACATAATGACATGCTGCATGCTTGATGTTATAACATACATATGACCATTGCACAAATATAACAAAGCTTCAACCAATCATACATATTCCACGCAAATAGACAAAGCAGTCATATAATCAATGCAAGACATACATATCACATACATGCAAAAAAGGTAAGTTCACTACCTGGTGGACCATAGTCATTCCTCGGTTTCCTCTTCCTCCCACTTTTGGAGCTTCTTAGAAATTCATCCATGCCTCTTCCTCCATGGAAATTATTCCGTACCTCTTGTTTCTTGACTTCTCAATAGCCCTAGATACCCAATCACATTATTAGAATCATGATTGTGGGTCATTGGAAGTATATAATAAGGCCCAAGAGGCTAGGAAGGGCTAAATAAGTCAATTTCCTTTAAAAACATGAAATGCTGGAATTTGGGGGTGTTGGCCATGGCCAAAAATAGGTCAGAAACATTTTGGTCGAGGCCAAGAACCCCTCTATTCCAGAATTCGAACTTCCTGATTCTTGGCTGAACTTGTAAAAATCATAACTAATTATAAAAAAAATCAAAATTGAGTATTTCAAAGCTCTATTTAACCCTCTTTAAGTCTAATTTATGGGAAAAATATATCCACATGCTAAATCAACTCATATAATCAGAGAGGTCCATTCAATTGGACACTGCCCCAGAATTGTCCAAATTCACATGACAAGACTTTGAAAACTCATAACTTCTAGCATAATTGTCCAAATATTTCATATTACATATCATTTTAAAGCTTATCATGTCTACCTTAAGTATAGAAATTTTCATTATCATTGGACAACATTCATCCCTTCAAAAACATGTCACAAGGACATTGCCTTCAAAAGACAGATTCCACAACATGCACCCTTTAACTTATAAAACTTCAAAATTCATATACAAGTATCTAAAATTTATGAACACTTGTATACCTACACAATTTTGCCTCCTAAAGATAATGAAAGAATCAAAATAATAAAATTCTCAACCCATCACCACATTACAATGCTGGGAAGAAAATCAAATTCTTAGGTGCAACATGTTGTTTTCTTGCTTTCTTTGGCTTAATCACTTCTTTTATACTTCTAATCAAATAATTAGCTATTTATACATCAATTGGACATCATTTAGCCATTGAAAATATCATTTTAAACCATCCATGAACAGTACCCAACTTCCGATATACTAATCCAAACAACAAATCAATCGGTTAAAAAGGAAGCTTATGCTTACCTCTACCTGTTTCCGTAAACAGTTCGGAGTTTTGGCAATACTCCGGCAGGTGAGATGGCACCAACCACCTCCAAATGAAAATCCAAAATTGAAGAAATGAAAATCTTGATGAGTAGAAGAAGTTTCCTGAAGGGTACTTTGAGAGAGGACACCAATTCGGCAGTGTTTTAGAGGTTGGAATTTTCTCTCTTCTCTCCCTCCATTTTTGGCTGAGCTTCTCTCTCTCTCTCTCTTCTGGTTATTTTACACGGGAAAATGGCTGGATGAAGATGATAAAGAATGGTTAAATGAATTAACCATTCACTTGCACGTGTCAGCTTCTGGTTGGTCCATAATTTCTATTTTCGCACAAAATAGATAATCTGGCAGAATTTTCATTAAACTTTGAAAATTCATATCTAATTGTGTAGATATCCAATTGGGGTGGTTCTAAAGGCTATGCAACCCTCATTGAGTCTAGTTTTAATGAAAAAGATAAAATTTGGCCAATTGGAAGCTCACTCTTTCTATAATTTTAATCTTTGAATGCTGCCCAGAAAATAGTTAATTTCGCTGGGCTAACTTCAAAAATTCATTTCTCTTTGTGTACAACTCCAAATGACTCATATGACCTATCAAATTAAATCTTGATAATTTTACTTTTATTTTGGAAATTTTCATAATTTTTCACCATCATTTACCCATCAAAACATGTCACACAATCACCACTTCCACCCAAACACGACTGTCACATTGAGAATTTCACCGGTAGCAATAATACTTTGTATTCCACTTCACTATATTGTGTGTGACTTTCAATCACTTCGTTTTGTTATTCCCCGAGCTCTTCAGCTCACCAATATAATTCCTTTTAATATCCAAGGATATAAAGGAATTTTGGGAAATAATACTATGTCTCACTATAACATTTACCAAACAGGGGTATAGTGGTCTCCTTTATTCCAGGCTAAACCTTAAGCCTATAGTCCCAAAATTTGGGATATTACACTACAAATTCATCAAAAGATAACAACTCAAACTACTATCATAGCAGTGTAGATTTGGAGAGCAAGCTAAGGAACAAACAGGTGGGTGTTGCAGTATGTCTCCTCCAATGATAATCTATTATAGTACATATTTGAATTCTTGACGAAGACTTTTCCTCCAATGATGATCTATTATAGTACATTATAATTATAATTACAATTTATTTTTATGTTCCAAAATTCATTTTCTTGATATTTTTCTGAATGAAAGAAAAATAGAAAATTAATTTTTTTAATAGTTAGTAGCAAAAACACATTTTACCTACAATGAATACATATTTAAGGGTTAGGAAAAAAACAAAGAGAAGAGAATAGAAAAACTTCTTGAAAGTTTTGAACTAAAATAAAATGTTGGCTACTGTAAGTTTTTGATCTCGTTAAGGACTATCTTTTTTGTCATGACTAATTTTAATCACAATGTCACAGTGTTAAAAACATATATGTGACTATCATTTCTTTTCCATTTCTTCATATTAATTTCATAATCAACATATAATTTTGGTCCTCATAACCGTAATTTATTTAGTGATAAAAATGATGGTTGTTAAGAAACAACTGTCATGTAACATTTACAAATGATTTGTCATCCAACACTTATATCAGTGAAGATAAAACATAATGGTCTTCAGAAATAACCGTTATCTAACTATTTCACAACCATTGTAACATCTGGAACTTCAATATCAAAACTCATAACCTTTGGTAATCTCATTAGATCTTCAAAAGTTATAACTTATAACCCTTCATTACCATTAAACCTTTATTTAAACTCAACTATTCCTTGAACCTTATGATTTTTACTACTTTTTTTATCGACTCCTCCTTCTCTCCTTATCATATTAAAATCCTAAGGAAATCCTCGGCCACTACCAACCCCTCCTCTACCACCTCCTCCTTCTCAAGGCTTATTGGCGGTAACAAATAGCTCAAGTACTAAGGATCCTAACCATGTCACCCCCTCCGCCATAGCCAACGTCTCCACCCCTCCTCCAATAATCCATCTATTGCGCTGAATAACAAGATGGCATAAGGGAAAATAGCACTGGGGAAGAGTCTTATTATCATAAAGAAAGTCCATAAATTAAATTAAGAGAGAAGGGAGGAAACTTACTATGAGATGAAACAAGCTCTGTGAATAAACTAGTTCAGATGTACAGAGAGTCATACACGAACAAGCTTTATGGATAAACTAGTCCAGGTGACATATTGAATTACTTTTATAAAGTTATATTTTTTGGAAATACCATAGTGCTATGATTGAAGGTTCATCTCCTGTTTTTCTATTGAGTAGGTGGAACCAAGTTAAAAGCTATGAAATTCAACATTGTGAGTAGTCCTCAACTCTTCAATGTGAGAGTTTTTGAGTTGCTTGGTCTCTTCTATATATATATATATATATATATATATATATATATATATATATAAATAATAGAGTAGTACTTCTTACATCGAGTAGCCATACAATTTGGATGGATCAAGATTTTCTAAGTTTTATGGCTAGAATCAATCGCACTCCTTATATATATATAATAATGCAAGCATTCATCTATACCTTATGTATCTTCAGCAATTAAGCATGAAAAGCAAAGGAAGATTGGGTAAAAAACAAACAACCATATCAGAAAGGGTGCAGGGGTTATGCAAACCCTTGAGTTCAAGGGTTTCCAGACCCCTCTACTTTTTTTTGATAGGGGTATATGTATTTTCTTCAGAGTCCTTTGGTTTCATGGGGTTAATTCCTGTGAAGAGACACAATTATATAGGTCACCAATTACATTATCACTTATATATGTCAATAACTGCCATTGATTATCCCTACAAAGCCTGAAATGTCTTAATTCATGCCAAATTGCATAGCCACTTGATATGGAAGGTACTATTATTCGATTCGATTACACACACACACACACAAATATGTATATATATATATATATCTATATGTATATGTATATATATATATGTATATGTATATATATATGTATATGTATATGTGTATGTATATATATATATGTATGTATATATGTATATATGTATATGTATATGTACACACACACACACATAGGAGATCAACTATCTCAGAAACTCTTACTTGAAGAGTCTTATATCCATACATCACTGTTATTATATAAAAACCACCATGTAATATAAATGCTCGCGATTCTTATTTATAAACTGTTATTTTTGTACTTAATACATAATGGTTGTCTACATGAGACCATTATTAATTTTTATTAAAAGTCACGGTTCTTATATATAAATCGTTATGTATGTTACTGAATAATAATGGTTGTAAGATGAGATTATTACATATCATGAAAGTATTATCATATATTATGATGGTTGTTTATGTGTGCCATTAATTATTATCAAAGCAATGGGCAGATCATGTCCTCACCGAACCTCAATACATAATATGTCTAGAATAAATATTGATTCAGAACCGTAATGTATATGCGCTGAGCTTTTATAACGCCTGCATATATGATGGTTTGGAACCATAATGTATGGAAATTAATAAATGTTATATAATATGATTTTTGTAGTAGTGATAGTATTCTGTTAGAGAATAGTATTATAGCTATATAAAGATTCTTATGTATACATGTACGGTGTATAGCAATTATGTTGTAACCGATTTGGCTATATAAAGGGCCCGTTTGGTTCAAGGAATTAGTGGGAATGGAAAGGAACAAAGTGGAAGGGAAGGGAGAATATTTTGCCTCCGACATGTTTGGTTTGCAATGGAAAAGAAAATTGGTTGATGAGAAAATATTTGTTTGGTTAGAAGAAAATGAGTTAGGAAAATGTTCCAAAAGACCATTTTACCCCTAAATATAAAACATTATTTCAACCGCACGTTACACAAGCACCTACAAAGAACTATTGGAGATCCATGATTTTATAAAGAGTAACACCCATCCCTGGACCCCATTACTATTCATTGCAGAAGCATTACCGGCCATTTTATTTCAATTTGAGGGGTCGCTATTCATTTGGTAAAGCCGTATTTACGAGCTTAACTTATTAATTGGGTTACTTTTCACTTTAACTTATCAATTATTATTAGAGTTCTTTCTTTGCATATTAATTCATTGTAATATCCCAAATTGTGAGCCTAGAGACTTGAGGATAAGCATGTATCAAGTAAATGACTAAGCCTAGTTTTGGAAGAGTTGCAAGAATGATGAGATATAGAAAGACTCTTAGGGACTAAGCGATTTGGCCCTATCGGATAAAAGGCTCGGTATTTGCAGGAAGTATGATTAAAGTGTTAGTACAGATGTGTATAGGACACATATACGTGCCATTGGGTTAGTAGAAAGACGCCACCCAACTATGTCATGATGTAAGGGACCATTTTGTCAGGCGAAATAGTTCGGTATAGGTGTGCACATGCCATTTTTGGGGCATACATGTGTACCCTGCATTTATGGAGTAGATGCCATTATGGGGTGCCATACAGGGCCCACGTACACACTCTGACCATGTGTCATTTGACAGACCTCAATATGCATGTTGCAGTACTGAGCAAAATCCGAGTAGAATCTTGAGGAGGCACTAATAAAGTAAGTAATTATGACTAACTTTTGTGTTGGAAGAGTGAGGAGGTGAAAAGTATCCCTCATCATTACACTCACCTTTATGCTTTTGTATTGGCATCTCAAGAGCATGCCACCTAGCACCTTTTGTGCTGGGAGTTCTACATTTTTAAATTTTGGTCATGTAAAATTGGGCAATTCTGGAGTAGTGTCCAATAAAAGAGAAATATGTACCTATGTTTATACATTTAGCTTATGACTATATTTTTCCATGAAAGTAGACTTAAAGAGAGTCAGATAGAACTTAAAACCACCTCATTTGGATTTTTTTGGACTTATTTATGATTTTTACAAGTTCAACCAATACCCCAAATTCCAGCATTTCATATTTTTCGAAAGAAATTAACCTATTTAGCCTTCCTAACTTCTTAGGCCTTAATATACACTTCCAATGACTCACAATCATGACTCTAATAATGTGATTAGGTATCTAGGACCATGGAGAAGTCTAGAAGAAGAATGGAAGATGCTTGAAGTAACCCTGATAATGGGAAGAAGATGAAACAAAGAATGGACATTGGTCCACAAGGTAGTAAACTTTTCTAACTTACATAACTTAATATGTGTGCTTGTGTATTGTTGTGTTGATTCCTTTAATGAATTGTATGAAGTATATGTAAATGAGTGAAGCTCTATTTTGTTTATACATGGCCATTAGTTTAACATGTTAAACATTGAGCATGCATATATGTCATCATGTTGGCTTGAATTTATGTAAGCAAGCATGTCATGTACAAAACATTTCTTGTATGCATTTGTTAGCACTGTTTACTATTGAGATTCTCTCGAATCTCACTCTTCCTCACCCAACAATATATGTAGGTTGAGTACAGGTGAAGAATGTATGGAGATATGCAAAGGGGAAATATGGAGGAGAATTGAAGATTGATGTGCAATGCACTAATTTGTAATTGATTTAGACACCTTGGTAGCCTTATGTGGCTACACATCTTATGTATGTAAATGAATGAATTACGTTTGAGAAGAGAATAGCCCTAATTGAATTAAAGGAAAATACAAGAATCAATTAGTAATAACAAATTGAAAATCACTAGAATACGCTTATGCAATATTTTGAAATTTTTAGAAAAACTCACTCAACTACAAGTTCGAATCCTGTTTTGAGGTTGGGATTTGGAACAACTGTATAAAAGAACATTGTTTAGTGGTTTGAATTCACTACATAAAAGTCATCAGAACGAGTGTAAAATGTAAGTTGTTACATTCCTCTACTTAACTAATAGGCCCATATTGTGCGATTACCCTAGTTCATTTACCCTATTCTGAGTTATACAGTTAACCACATCAAATATTAATACATCACGAAATAGCACATAATAGTTCCTTAGCTCTTCATCCGCAACTTCTTCCGATGCATTGTCTTACACTCCTTTCTTATGCTCACCTGCCTCAATGGTTGGTTGGGGGAGGGTGAGATTCGAAGGAATCTAATAGTAAAAAAATCCCAACAATGCATGCAATAGGGATGTCCATGGACCGGACCAGACCGGGTTGGGCTTCAACCCGAGGTCTGGTCCTTATAGAACCTCAGGCTGGACAAGTCAGCCCGAGGTCCGGTCTGGTCCAGCACCAGCCCGAGCTCGGGCTGGACCAGACCGGTCCAGTGGACTGCCTGGACCAGTCCAGGTAGTCAAGGACCTATTTTAATTTTGTTCTCCCTCTTGTTTGGATTGATGCAGGGAGCTAGGGACAGTGGAAAAATGCATAATAATACTTATAATTAGGAAATATATATCACAAAATATTAAAACCCATTCATAAATCCATAATAATCTCCAACAACATTGAACATGAATAAAAAACAACAACATTCAAGTTACTTTAATACAATCCATAACAATCAATTAAACACATTAAATCTAATAAGTATAAAAAAATTATTTGAGTTTTGAAGATTAAAAAACTTATACAAGATATTTAAAAAAAAAATCAGGTCGGACCGGACTAGACCGAAGGGTTTGGACCCTTGACCCGATGTCCGGTCCGACCCGATCAGTCTGGTCCGGTCCGGTCCGGTCTGTTTAAAGTGTCTTGGACTGATTTTTTTGTCTTCTGGACCGGGTCGGGTCGGACCGGGTTGGACCGGACCACCCAGACCATCAGGTTTTTTGGACATCCCTAGCATGCAAGATAAATGCTAGTGTATGATATACTTGCCTTACGTAGGCTCATGTTAACATAATGATATATCTGCATATTAAATGCCTCACATTTCTTACATATGGCCATAGCATCAATAGAAAACAGAGCTTCAATTATTCAACTATGTTATACATAGACAAGTAAAGCAATCATGCACATCACACAAGCATACATATCAATACATGCAAATAGGGTGAGTTCACTACCTTTTGTCTTTGAGTTCCCTTTCTGTACCTTTTCTTCCAACCACTGAAGTTGCTTCCATTGTCTCTTCTTTGTCATCTCATGGCACTAAATAAATGGCCATATTATTAGAGCCATGACAAATGAATGTCCAATGTGGCTATATGGTCCTTCAACAACTTTAAGGGCCTAATCCTAACCCTTGGAGTTCTTAATTATTACATTTGTGCCTTTAAATCTTAAATTCGCATAAGACATAAAGCTGAGAGATTTTTCACTGTACTTTGAAAAATCATAACTAATTCTAAAAAACTCCAATTAGGGTGGTTTAAAGCCCTATGTAGCCCTTAGTAAGTCTAATTTAAATAAAAAATGATTACTCTTGTAGCTCACATGCACAAAATCCCAAGTTTCACAATTACTCACTTCTATCACAGGACAACTTCCGAAATCATTACCAAATTTTAAAGATTTGTTTCTCCCAATATACTTGTCTAAATGACACATATTATATATCATTTTAAATATTATTATGTTCAATTTAATTTTTTAAATTTTGTGGCCATTGGATTTCATTTGGCTAGACACAAACATGTTCCAATCAGTCTGCCACAGAACAACTTCCAGATTCAATACCCAATTTTCAAAAACCATAATTAATTCTAGAAAACTCCAAATTGACTTATTCCAATACATTGTAAACCTATTTAATTTTAATTTGAAAAAATATATATCATTTTTTTTGGAAAATTTGCAGCCACACAATTTCTAGAAATTCATTAAACCTTAACCGTTCCAGAATTGGTTCCAGAAACAGGGCCAAAATTTAAAAAATCATAACTTTAAATCCACTGGTCAAAAAATTACGTTCTACCTATAAAAATGAAACTCAATATGTCTACTTTCATCCTGAAAAGTTTCATAGCATTTGGACCAAATTCTTCCACTAAAAAACATGACAAAACATTACCGCCTCCAAAAAACGAAGTTTGGCAGCACCAAACCCTAACTTCCAAAATTTAGCATTTTCAACATAATCACCCAAAAATCATAACCACATGCTGTTCTACATAGTTTTCATGTAGAATGCAATGGAGTACTTTAAAATATAAAAGACCAACTCCTTTTTCCAGTTTTACTCAAAACCGAACAAACCCCTTTATTTCCTCAAAAATCAAGTTCTTACCATTTCACCTCAACATCATCATTTCACACCATATAACACCATTTACATTATCAAAACACCATGAACCCTAACATTGCCCAAAAACCAAAACTAGGGAAGCTAAAAAAATTTCACAAATCTCAACCAAAATACACAATACCTAGCTCAACATGTAGCTTTTACTCACCTCTTGCTTCTTCTAAGCTTTGTTCTTTGGTTCTACAACTTTGGGTCTTTCAAGATGGCTCAAAACACCTCCTATTGAAAAAATAAAACCATATAAATGAAGCTTAGGCCAAGAAGAACAATCTTTATGAAGACATTTTTGGCTAGAAAGGTGAGTAAGAAGGTGAAAATCTAGAGAGGAACTTTACCTTTGCTTCTTGAACTTCAAGATCCACTTTCTCTCTCTTACTCTTGTTTTGGCCATCCAAAATGATGCAAATGGAGACGAATGAAGTACTCTTAAGTCATGTTCTCTCTCTCTCCTTAGTGGCTGGCCAAAATTCATGAGTTGGAGGGCCAAGATTAAATCACAATTTGGCTTATCTTGCTCACAAGGTGACATGTGTTCTATGATTAGCTCTTTGGATGACAAGTGTCTTGTTGGCATCTCTTCTTACTTTTCTTATTTACTTAACTGAAAATGAGAGAGGGAATGGAGTGAAAATAGAGCCTTCAATTATCTAATGGTCTTGCAAGAAAAGCACCAAGGTTATTAACCAATGGTTAATAGGGCTTACTTGGTTATCTTGAAGATTGGTCTTGTTAGGCCAACTAATTGAGGTTTATTTCAATTGAGACTATTTCCTCATCCATTTTGTTGGCTTGGGCTAAAAATAAAGGGAGGGAAAAGGAGAATTATTTTACCCAATAGTTAATAGCTTCTTGTACACAAAGAAGCTTATTATCTATTGGTTACTTGGTTGAATTTCTTATCTCCTATTTTTCTTCTCTTTTGGCCAAAATTCTTGGCTATTTTGAGGGGATTAATTTTGCTTCTTGAGCCTCATAATTTCTCTTCTTTTTAAGAGAAAATCCTAGCCCTTAGTCTTGGGTTTCAATTTTAACCTCAAGATCAAAAGACCATTACCTCTTTTGCCCTTGATCATGGAAATATTATTTGAATTGCCATTATCTTTTCTTTCTTTCTTCCAAGACACCTTTCTTCTTCTTTTTGGATCCAAATTAGGCTTTAAATCATTTTTTCCTTTAGATAAAGGAATTGGGTATTTTCCTTTGGCTATTTAGAACCAAATCCCATACTTTGTTCTTCCCAAATTAGTCCCTAGAAGACATTCTGTCTCTTGGACATTCTTGGGACTTTTCCAAACTGGGCTTAGCAGTCGTCTTGAGTTAGTCTTAATTTTAAGCTTCTAGTCCCAAAATTTTAGATATTACATAAAGTGAACAAATAAGTTTTTTCCCTTTCTATGACAAACGGCAAGGGGGCCATCGGAAGGCGAAAACCGGTAGGGCAATGTAGGACGATGGAGCAGCAAACAGTGATTGGGTGAAAGGAAATGGGTGTTAAAACTATAGGATGGTGTATTTAGGAAGTGCAAGTATACACTGTTGTAAACAAGTAATATAGAAGTAAGTAGAGTATCGTTCCTACGAGGATTGATCACTAAATACAAAAATTGATATCTTAATACTATTTAGCCAGTCGATTAGTTGAGATTAAGATTGCAAGATAAAAATGATGAAATATGAATACAAGTGATATGAAGACAAATATAAGAAAAAGGCCATAGGGATTAGATTTCACTTAGAAAATTCCAGATTAAATCACTTATCTATTCTAGTCCAATTTATTCCACATGATTGATAGTCGAGTTTCCCTAATTTAACTACTAGCCTCTTCCAAGGTTAAGTAATTCTATAATTAATTGCTAACCTAATATATTCCTATATGAATTTAAGCAATTAATCATGCATTAAGCTTTATGGAACTCATTAAGACTACACAACCCATATGAATATATTCCTATTTCATTTGCAAATTATGGTTTTAATTATAGGATCCACACACATGCATCTCCTTCCAGTCTCAACATGCATATTGAAATCATCCAAAAGGTGGCCCGTCAATTGAAAGCATTAAGAATAATAATTAAAACTCAATCATGAAGGAAAAAATTAAAAATAGATTTAATAAGTTAAGATTCAATCCGTCATTAGTAAGCTACGTTATAACCCTAGGAAAAGGAAAATTTAGCTCATAATGAAATTAAACAAAAACGAAAATAAATTAAAAACATCACAAATATTGCATAAAAAATTAATTATAAAAACATAAAAATACAACTACAAGATGCATGAAAATGGAAAGTCTAGCCTACCATATAGGAGGTAAAACCTTCCATGTAGGTGGCAACCTATTCCATCCATAAAGGAGGACCACCTAGGCCTTCCATATAGGAGGTAAAACCATCCATGAGGCATGCAAGAAGTAAAGAAAATACAAGAAATAAATTCTAAAATAACAACTCTCTCTCTAAAATAGAAGCTCTCTCTCCCTCTCCCTTCCTTACTTCTTCCTCTCTATTTTAGGATGCTAAGAAGCTCTATTTATAGTCTTGAATTTTTGGGCGCTACAGTGAATCGCACCCAGACTGTCCCTCGTCTGCTATAGTGTCGTATCTGCTACAGTACAATATGAACAGTAATCTGAATGAATATTTTTTCCTACAGTACCATCCCCTTAAAAATGCCTTTTCGCTATCTCCATAATATGATGTTGTACGGGGGTGTCAGAAGAAAATCATTATTTATTTATCAATTACACCCAAATTCATTACATTAAGCTCAAATATCATCCATAAAATCATCATATAAGGGAAAATAAATATGCAAATATTTTACTTATCAATGGGCATCGATGTCGCGTGTGGGCCCCTAAAGCAGAGGACGTGCTAGTAGATTTGCTGGTAGAGATGGCTCTTAAAGGCGACCAAATGGACGACAGCGGGTTCAGGCCTGGTTATTTGGTTTATCTAGAACTAAAGATGGATGAAAAGTTCTCAGGATGTGGCTTCAAAAGGAAGAATGACATTTTTCATCGGGTGAAGTAGCTAAAGGAGGACTGGGGTAACAGTGTTTAATTCGTTGTATAGGTTGGACGAGCACAACTTCAGGTGGGACTATAGCACATATTCAGTTGTCGGCGATGATGTTGCGTGGGAAGCATCTCTTGCGGTTAGCTCCTTCCTCTACCCTACTAAATTGGCTATTG
This sequence comes from Albizia julibrissin, assembly GCA_037074505.1. Classification (NCBI taxonomy): domain Eukaryota; kingdom Viridiplantae; phylum Streptophyta; class Magnoliopsida; order Fabales; family Fabaceae; genus Albizia; species Albizia julibrissin. The sequence goes on along the minus strand of CM073485.1, from coordinate 13,093,247 downwards.
TATACGGAATGTTTTCCTTAAACTCTCTTTGTTGACAGGTGAATCCCCAATCTACCATTTACAGGACAAAGCCTTTCAAACACTTTACAAATTTATGCATCATCTTTAACAGTAGAAGAATGGTGTGATAGAGGTATAGGGGTGGCTGTGTTGGTTGGAGGAATAGAAGATGGGATTGACCGTGCTGGTAATGGGTGTGGTATGTGTAATGTGTGGGTGCATGTGTCTGTAAGAGAGAATATTATGGAAAATAGGTGGGTGAATGTGTGTGTAATGTAGAATGTATTTTCTGTCAAGCTTGAAACTAAGCTGGTTTTTTTGTTCGTTATCGTTTCCTCCTACCACGCGCCACAGGTGTTTTGAATGGTTAAGTCCGTATGAAAGAATGAGGAGTTAACAGTGTACACCTTATGGGCACATAGTAGTTAAGAAGCATTAGTGGATGTATTTTAATTGTGATGAATGAGCCATCTATATCCAGTGCATACGCTTCGCATGCTCATAGGTAATCGTGTAAAGAAGCAGTGGTGATGACTGGAAACTTGTGTGAACGTAACATGGTTACGATAAGTTCCCAATAAATATTAGCCCCACAACGTACCCATGAGGGTCCTGTGGTTACACTATTTACATTATAGGTGTAACCATATCATATGCAACATCCATGACTCACCCACCTTTCACATACGGTTGAAGGAGGTAACATGGCGTCTGATGGTTCGCAGTTACCCACGGGTAACTTATAGGTAGTGATTGTAATGATAACATAAAGCAGATGCAAAAAAAATCTAAACTGAAAACATAAATTGACTTATCCCGTCAAACCAGAAACATAAAGACGTCGATGTTACTTTTAACATTATAAGAAAGTATTATCGATAATTCAAAAATTACAAAAATAGGAACGTATGCTTATGGTGAAGGAACACTAATCATGTTTTGGCTATTCTGATGTACTATGCAAATCGAGTTGAGAAGTTGAAGGGGGTAGGGGAAGGTTGATGTCACCAAGAGAAGGGAATGGCCTAGATGGAGAAGCTGGTGGAGAGAACACAACCAATACGGTCGGTGTGGTTGGCACTGCACCCATAGGAGTTGAGGGACTTGCAACCGTCATGATTCTTGTTACAATATAATCAAGATCATATTAGTATATCATTCTATTACTGCCATAACCACATGCTCTGATACCAAAAATGTTAAACCCCTTAATATTTTGACCTTTTTCAGATTAATGACATGCAGTTCAATGGGCATACAGAAATAGTATAATATACTGATATAAAGTTCTTGATTATATTACAGGAAGTCCCCATAGGGTTTGTACAAAATAGCTTATAAAACCCAAAAATACATAAAGAGTACACAGATAGCCAACAGGAGACTCTTTATCAGAACCATAACCCTCAGTTGCCGGTGTTCACCTTCTTCCCTTTAGAGCCGCTACCTCTTACAGAATAAGTTTTATTTATGGAAACGGGTGAGAGTCAATTTGCTGCAGTACCATCCCCTTAAAAATGCCTTTTCGATATCTTCTTAATATTGTGCTGTACGAGGCTGTCAGAAGAAAATTATTATTTATTTATCAATTACACCCAAATTCATTACATTAAGCTCAAATATTGTCCATAAAATCATCATATAAGGGAAAATAAATATGCAAATATTTTACTTATAAAATTCCCCCACACTTAGCTCCTGGACGTCCTCGAACAAGAAGGAATGACTAATAAATGCTTCAAACAAAATCAAAAGTGTCAAGTCATAAGCAAGGACACAATTGAAGAATAAAAATATCATAGTATTCTTGAATTAACAAAAGTATAAATTGGTAACTTCATTTCAAAATGAATAAACCAAATTCATAATTGTAACTCATCCTCTCAATCTCTCAAGTGTTTAAGGGTAAGTGTTTCGTTCAAATTCACCTGAAAAAATTGCACTACCATAAGCTTGCCAAAAATCTCAATCTCCACTACCTAATTGACATGCATAATTCAAATCAAAATGACTTATTAAGGGTTGTAATGGGCTAGGGTCAAAGGAATGTAAAAAGTGATGTGAAGGACTACATTTAAGAAGTAAATAGTGCAATTGAAAAATGGGTCATCTTATGAATAGACTTATCTCATCACAACAACATACAATTTTTATTCAAATACTAAATATTTTTTCTCTTTTTTTCCTTTTCTCTCTTTTTTTTCTTTTTTTTATAACATTACTTCCACAATTCTACAGTTGATAATATACACATCCCATACTTGTCAAAAGCCCATTTCACAAAGATTTCAAATGCTTTGTTAATCTTTTAAATTATGAAAAAGCACTTGATATATCATTAAAACACATATTAATGGGTTGAGAAATAATCAATCAGGCTCAAAGGGGCTTAACAATGGTATAATTGCAAGGTTGGCTATTTGGCTCTAGCTAAACAAAATGAATGCCTTTATCATTTTCGAATATGCATGTGACATGTAATTTCAACCAGATTTAAAGCAAGTTCTAGAGTGACAACTTAATAGATGAATATCACACACAAGAAAGATAATCATTATTGATCATATAGGCTCAAAAGCTCACAGTCATGGGTTTTCAAATTCATCTCATTCAGTCTCAAAATTCATCACCAATCTCAACAATCAGTTGTTTAATCATGCTATAAAATCTCTAAACTTAATTGATACATGCTTCAAATTTATATACTTCTTAAAATCATTGAAAATCACTTACACATAATTTTTTTTAAATGAAAGAAAAACATGCAACTAATAAGATGCATCTTAAAAGTTAAGAATAACTCTTTACTCTGCCATCTTTGCATATCCAATGCATCTAATGGTTTTACTAACTAACTATCTAATGGAAAAACTATGCTTCTTCTTCTTTTTTTACATAAATTTTTATTTTTTTATAATCCTCCCCCAACCTAAATCAGACATTGTCCTCAATGTCTTCTAAAGATTAAAGAAGGTTTTTTTTAACAACCTAAACACACAATAAAGTAAACCAAAATGCTAAGAGTAAAACCGTAAAATAAAGGAAATTTACAACCAAAGAGTTGTACCAGGATCTTGCTTATGACTGCTATCTGAAGATTGCCCACCTATTTGCTTAACCAATGAATCTGGTTTTGGTTCATAGGCTTGCATTTGATCTAGTAGTTGATCCGTAGTTGGCACAAAAATTATGGAATGACAAGTCGCTTAGGGTATGAATCATGTTTCCACAACATCATAAAAAAAAGATTATCATAAAAATCATTAACATTTAACAATCCTAATGGTTTTTTGTGAAAGTTCATTTTAGCCCAATATGCAATGCTAGAGATTCCATCCAACGTTTTGAAACCACCGGGTAGAGCTATAAAAACATCAGCACATATACGTCCCATTCGTTCAGGCAAGCTTGAAACCTGTAACTCTTGCCCTAAGGAGAAGATGTGATTTTCGAACTCCTTTACCCTTACACACAAACCTTTACTACCGTTAATGGTTGCAGCAATAGCCATACTTCCCCTCAGGCCCTAAATACCTCCCCCGTAGACGAAGTTGATCTTTCTAGCATATAATGCACGTCCCAGTTCATTTGCTGCAGGTATAAACTCTCCATCCTTTCCCAGGTCAGTTTCACCAAAAATGCAGATAGATGTAAATCTACATTTTAGAGTGATACCACTACTTTTTTTCTCTCTCAGACATTTTATGTTTTTACAAGTAGAAGATTGCATATTTATATTACAAAAATAGCAACAACAAAGTCATGTAAATCACATATTTTTCAAAAAAATTTGAAAAAAATTTCTGACACGAATGACCAGTGGGCACTGCACAAAGAAATTAAGTAAAGTGAGTAAAGAAAGTCAAAAGTTACTGAAAAAGATAAGACAGATTAGACAAAAGTAAGATTATGTACAGTAGTTGTGACTGTGGCTCATATCTTCCTCTGGTTTTATGTCCAGTAACAGCTTAAACGCTTTCTATGAATCAATGATTTACTTCCCATCCAATTTTCTTATAAACTGGCAAACAGGGTCTTTTAACGTCAAATTCCCAAGACGGTAGCGCTCTTTTTCTTTGTTGAATATGTCTAATAAATCAAGAAGAACACGATGAACATCACCACTAGGATGTGTCTCAAGAAATTGAATGATATCATCCAGTGACTCCTTACTCAGTCCGTCCTTTATGAATTTGATTTTATCTTCTCAATTTATAGAAACTATACCTTTACTCCTACAACGTTGATCACAATTCCACCTTGCACATTTAGGACAGACCTTAATTCTTTTAGCTCTTCTCTTTTTGGAGTAAGAACTTCTTCCCATACCTGGCATAGGTTTAATAAATGACTCATGAATCTCACCTGTTAAACGTACCTTAGCTTCAATGAGCTAACGGACATCCTCAGGAAGGCTCAAACCCTTGAATGTCTTCATTCTTTCAAGTCAACAACTATAGATCTTCCTGAGCACATATTTGGGAAGAGTATGGAACCTGTTCTTAAGCTTTACAAGAATTTGCTCCATGATGAGACTAAAATTTAAAGATGCAGTGTTGTATGCTTCAGTGAGTAGGAAAGAAAAATGAAAGAGTAAGGAAAAGAAGTTTTAGGTTGCCTCCCAAATAGCTGCTCTTCTTTAACGTCTTTAGCTAGATAAAAGCCAAATTTTTTTCTTTAATTTTTTTTATTATTTTTAAAAAATTTAGGACTTACCTGTTGGTTCCTTAAACGTGATGGCAATTTTCAAAGTGTTGAGTGCACCGTCATTATACTCTTTCAACCTTTGCTCGTTTACTTTGAATTTTTTATCACCATCTTGAATCTCCACAGTTCCATATGGCCATACTTGAATCACAGTAAAAGGTTCTGACCACCTTGATCTCAGCTTTCCAAGAAAGAGCTTTAACCTTGAGTTATACAACAAAACTTTTTGTCCCGGTATGAACTCTCTCCTCAGAATTCTTCTGTCATGCCACATTTTTGTCTTCTCCTTGTATAACTTGGCATTCTCATAACTTGTTGTCTGAATTCTTCAAGCTCATTGAGTTAGAGAAGTCTTTTCTCACCAGCCGCCTTTAAGTCAAAATTTAAGGCTTTGATTGCCCAAAATGCTCTGTGCTCCATTTCTACTGGAAGGTGACATGCTTTTCTGTAGACCAATTGATATGGGGATGTACCAATTGGTGTCTTAAAAACAGTTCGATAAGCCCAAAGTGCATGATCCAATTTCCTTTCCCAGTCCTTCCGATTAGAATTCACCGTCTTCTCTAAGATCCATTTTAGTTCTCTATTTGAGATTTCCACTTGCCCACTAGTTTGTGGATGATATGGAGTTGCAACCTTATGAATGACTCTATATTTAGCTAACACATATTGAAGTTGTTGATTGAAAAAATGCTTCCCTCTGTCACTGATAATAGCTCTGGGCACTCCAAATCTTTTGAAAATAGTTTTCCTCAAAAAATTCACAACCACTCGAGAATCATTTGTAGAAAAGTAGCTTCTTCAACCCACTTGGATACATAATTAACAGCTACTAAAATAAATTGATTACTGAATGAGGATGTAAAAGGCCCTATAAAATTGATCCCCCATACATCAAAAAGCTTAACTTCTAAGATGTTAGTTAGAGGGGCTTCATGTCTCCTTGAGATACTTCCCGTTCTTTAACATCTGTCACAGGTTGTCACAATTCTTTGGGCATCCTTGAAGAGTCTAGGCCAGTAAAACCTAGATTGAAGGACTTTAGTAGCTGTTCTATTTACTCCAAAATGACCACCATATGGGATGAATGACAGTGATTTAAGATGCTGGCCATTTCTTCCTCAGGAACACATTGCCTGATAATTCGATCTGGGCATTGTTTATATAAGAAAGGATCTTCCTAAAGGTAATGCCTTACGTCAGCTAGAAACTTCTTCTTCTGCAATTTAGAAAGTTCATAAGGCATTACTCTGCTTGCCAAATAATTTACAAAATTAGCATACCACGGGGTGAATTGTGATTGTATGGCAAAGAGTTGCTCATCTGAGAAATTCTCCTGGATTGGTGATTCTCTCTTTTGTTCAGATGGCTCTAACTGAAAAAGATGATCTGCAATGAGATTTTTGGTCCCTTTTTTATCTTTGATTTCCAAGTCAAATTCTTGTAACAAAAGTACCCATCTGATCAATCTTGGCTTAGTATATTCCTTCTCGATCAAGTATTTGATTGCTGAGTAGTCCATCCATACAATGACATTTAACTTGATCAAGTAGGATCTGAATTTGTCAAATGCAAATACTACTGCTAACAACTCTTTTTATGTTGTTGCGTAATTCCGCTGTGCGTCTGAGAGTGTCCTGCTAACAACTCTATTTCTTCTCATCACCGTTCGTTGTGGAATCAGTTCATTTTTATCATTAGGCACCACTGTCATTCCACCCTTCTTTGGCATAACTTGAACTGGACTTACCTATTGACTGTCAGAGATTGGGTAAATTATACTAGCATCCAGTCAACTTTATTACCTCTTTTCTCACCACCTCCTTCATATTCAGATTAAGTCTTCTCTGGTGCTCAACCGATGGCTTGTAATTATCTTCCATTAAGATCTTATGCATACAAATGGAAGGATTGATTCCTCTTATATCAGCTATCGACCACCCAAATGTTGTTTTATACTCCCTTAGAACACTTAATAACTTGTCTTATTTTTCAGGAGTAAGAGCTGCAGAGACGATCACTGGTAATGTTGAATTTTCTCCTAGATAAGAATACTATAAGTGGGATGGTAATATTTTCAACTCTAGTTATGGTGGATTTTCTACTGATGGTACTAGCTTACTTGGCCTCTCTCCCAAATCTTCAAATGGCTTCTTGATAAAAATTGGGGAATTTGCATTAAGGTACCTAATATGCTCCAAGACTTCAGGATTAGTAGATTTTGATACATCTACCATTCCCATTGCTAATGGTTGATCCATGCAGATTTCGTTCACCACATCTTTTGTCCAGCTGGTCAATGTATCTACTATGTAACAAGCATCACCTTTATTTGGAAAGGATAAAGCCTTAAAAATATTGAAAGATACTTGATCATCTTGAACTCGCAAAGTTAACTTTCCCTGTTGCACATCTATTAAAGTTCTCCCAGTTGCTAGGAATGACCTCCCAAGAATGATAGGAATTTCTTGGTCTTCTTCCATGTCAAGTATGATGAAATCAGCTAGAAATATGAGTTTATCCACCTTCACCAAAACATCTTCTAAGACACCCCTGGGATGCTTAATTGATCGATCAACTAGAAGTAGTGAAACTGTGGTAGGTTTTACCTCTCTAAGACCAAGTTTTCTGTAAACAAATAGAGGCATGAGATTTACACTTTCTCCTAGGTCACAAAGTGCTCTTTTAAAGTTATATTGACCTATGGTGTAAGGTATGCAAAAGCTTCCTGGATCTTTCAGCTTTGGTGGTAATTTCTTTTACAGAATGGCACTGCACTCCTCAGTAAGTGCAACTGTCTCAAATTCCTCCAGCTTACGCTTATTTGAGAGAATATCCTTCATGAATTTTTCATAACTGGGCATTTGGGCAAGAGCGTCTGCAAAAGGGATGTTGATATGTAACTTTTTGAACACCTCCAGAAACTTTACAAACTGCTTGTCTAGCTTTGCCTTTACAAGTCTCTAAGGGTATGGAACTGGTGGTACATATGGAGGAGGATTATCTGGAAAACTCATTCTTCCTGGTACCATATCATCCTCTTGAGGTTTCTGTGCTTCCTTCTTCTGTTTTACTTCACTTTCTTTCTTTTCTCCGTCATTCTTCTGTTTAATTACAGGATCTTTCAATTATTTCTTACTCCTTAATGAAATTTCCTTCACATACTCTCTTGTTTTTTTTTCATTGTCACTTGGAAAAGTACCTGGTTTTCTGGAATTCAGCATATTTGTAATTTGGCCCATTTGGATCTCCAAGTTCTTTATTGAGGCATCGTGGCTTCTGAGTGTTACGTCAGTCCTAGCCTTGAATTGAGATGTATTCATGGTTAGTTGAGCTAGTGCTTCTTCTATATTCATTTTATGTTGTGGTGGATTTAGTGGTTGAAGAGCTTGTTGCTGGTAGCTCCCTTACGACTTGAACACATTTTGATTATTCCTCCAGCCAAAGTTTGGATGATTCCGCTAACCTGGATTATAAGTGTTTGAGAATGGGTTATTTCTTTGATTTTTGATGTAATGAGCTTTCTCTGACTGAGAAGGCATAGATGAGTATCCCTCTTGACTTTGCGTACACATGAGGTCCTCCATATCGATCACAAGTTTCATGAGAAGTACTGATTGCATTTGCTTGGCTTGTGAATGAGCTCACTTGCTTAGATATATATGCAAATTGAGAAGATAAAGTTGTAAGGATATCCAACTCATGCACTCCAAGTACCTTCTTTGAATTGTGACGTTCAGAAGGCCATTAGTATGCATTTGCCGCCATCTCCTCAAGTAGATTGTAGGCATCATCTAGATTTTTTCCTATTAAAGATCCTCCATCTGCAGCATCTACAAGAATTCTGGTGGTATGTGTCATCCCATTATAAAATGTTTGCAGTTGCCACCAATCTGGTAACCCATGATGAGGACATCTCCTTAGCAGCTCCTTATATCTTTCCTAGGCTTCATAGAGGCTTTCTAGTTCATGTTGGGAAAATGAGGTAATTTCATTCCTCAATTTAGAAGTTTTTCCTTATGGAAAGTATTTCGTCAAAAATTTATGTGCCAAGGCATCCCATATAGTTATGCTTCCCACTGGTAGAGAGTGTAACCAGCTCTTAGCCTTATCCCTGAGTGAGAAAGGGAAAAGTCTAAGTCTAATGGCATCATCAGTAACACCATTATGCTTGAATGTGTCCAGATTTCTAAGAAATTGGCTATATGTGTGTTGGGATCTTCTGTTGATAAACCGCCAAACTGATTTGCTTGCACTATCTGGATAATTACAGGCTTGATTTCAAAATTGTTGGCTACTACTAGTGGGTTTTTGATTCTAGAAGTTGTCTCTATGACTATTGGTGTTGCATAGTCACTGAGTGTTTTGGTATCTGCTGCTTCTCCTTTCGGATTTTCCATTGAATTGATTGTGTTAGAGCAAGCTTTTCACCCAAGAGGGGGGTGAATTGGGTGATTACAAAATAATCGAAAGCTTAAATTCAATTTATAAAACTTAAAGCACAGTTAATGAAAGGAAGAGATATCACCGAGATTCACACAAAGATTTATACTGGTTCGGTCTAAACCACTTGACCTACGTCCAGTCCTCAGAAATCCTTCTGAGCTTTTCACTATATCTTCCAAGATTCAGTGGGTTCTTGGCACCACAGTACAACCAGCAAGTTCCTCTAGACACTCGCTCCCCCTTACACAAGGTAATCACAAATCCCTACTTAAGGTTCTTCAACCTTAAGTTAACTCTATTGAAAATAATTAAGTATGAATGACAAATCTCTCTCACAGAGTATGTAGATAAGAACTGAAGCACAAATGATGAACTGAAGCTTTTGTGAGGATATTGCTTGTGGAGTATTCAGGCGTTTTTCTTCGTTGTTGTATTTTTCAAATGGCTGGACATATATAATAGAACCACTTGAAGACCGTTGTAAATTTTCCCGTTGATTCAAAGATGCTTCTGACAAATGTAACAACATTTGTCTTCCGTTACTTTTGAATTTCTGCTGCTACCATGAATAGTTGTCGTTTGAGTGGAGTGTTCAGTTACAAGTCAAGTGCGTGATGGTGGAGTACAGCTGTAACACACTTATGAATATAACCGTTAAGCAATATTTGTATCTCAACAAATTAATATGGATCACTGGAGGTGTTTTCTAAAAAGTGACAGTAATAAGACCATAGAGAGTGATCCTATTTTTCGCATCTAAGTATTAAAATGATATACCATATGATTTTGATAGCTATTTGGAGAAATCAGTAATAATAGAATTTCACTAGCAAAATCAGTTGAGGTAAAAGCACATGGAAACAATAGATCATTATATGAGCAAGTGCAATATCACTGGAAGTGAATATAATGTCATTGGGAGTGATTTTGAAAACTTTGAAAACTTCTGTCAGTGATTGCTGGTTCATTGGAAGTGATATTGGAAATTGCATATTTCACTCGAGTGAATTTGGGATCACTGGAAGTGATTTTGTAAATAGTGATTTCTTCTTGGAGTGATTTCCAATTCACTGGAAGTGATTTGCAACTTTTCAAATATCACTCGAGTGATTCAAGATCACTGGAAGTGATTTGGTGAATAGTGAAATATTCTTACAGTGATTTCCAATTCACTGGAAGTGATTCAGCAAAAATCCAACATCACTCGAGTGATTGAGAATCACTGGAAGTGATTTGAGAATTTGGGCGGATCACTCGAGTGATCTTAGCTTCACTGGAAGTGATTTGCAAAACAGTGAATTTTTCTTGAAGTGAAATCCCAATCACTGGAAGTGATTTGCCGCATCACTCGAGTGATTTACAATCACTGGAAGTGATTTAGCGCATCACTCGAGTGATTAAGAATCACTGGAAGTGATTTTCAAAACAGTGAAATTTTCTTGCAGTGATTTCTCGATTACTGGAAGTGATATGCGGATCACTCGAGTGATTTCCCATATCACTCGAGTGATCTGTCATTTTTGCGGATCACTCAAGTAATTTCAGCGATCACTCGAGTGATCTTGAATATCACTCGAGTGATTAACAAAATCACTCGAGTGATCTTGCACAGATCACCAGAATTGCTTGCTTTGCTGATAATTAATCCATGGGCTTCCAAAATATGATTTGTTATCATCAAAACATGAAATCTAACATTCTCCCCCTTTTTGATGATGACAAAACATATCATATGATCAAGTTTAAGATTTTGATTTTCTCATACACTTTACTTGACCTTTTTCAAAAATTTTGCAATAATTTTGATTAGCAATTGCCAAGATGAGTTTGTTTAAGAGATTAAGAGTTTTTGACCTTTTGGAAAGTAAAAGATGTTAGTTCAAAGTTCAAAAACCATTGTAAACAGAAAATGCACATATGAAGTGACTTTTTCTTGAAATCATTTTGGCGGCTGCAATACATTAAGATTTCCATGAGATCATGTTGGCTACTGCAATCATAAACACAGATGCATTAAAAATTTTATGAGATTATATCATAAATGCATATTCCCATTAGACTAGAGTCAGTTCAGATTACACAAGCTACACAATGACAGGTTCTTGGAATTACAAAGTAAAATACATAACTTTGGAACCACAAAATAGAACACATATGCATCAAAAGAAAATATATCATATCAGCTCTTCTCCCCCTTTTTGGCATCATCTAAAGGAGAGGTAGATGGAGTAGAGGCTGGAGTGGATGCAGAAGCAAAGAAGGAGGTAGGTGGAACATATGGAATGATGGAAAGCTGTGCAGGGGACTGGAAGGAGAAAGTGGTAGAAGATGGTTCAAGAGGAGTGGTGGAAGTGGAGTGAGTAGGTCCTATGACCTCTGTGGTGGCTTCCTTAGCTATAATTTCCTCAGTATGAGAACTAGAAGCAGTATGATGTGAGGAAGATGATGGAGTCTAGAGAATGGGGTCAGTGTGTGGAATATCACCAGCAGAAATAGGATCAGAGATAAAGGTTGTGGGAGGTGCTGGAGGAGTGTCTGAAGGAATAATGGGAGGAATGATGGGAGGATCAGAAAGTGAAATCTCTGGAACTGAAGAATCTGATGGAGGAGGTTGTGAGGAGGTAGGTGGTAAGTCAGGGAAGGGGATATGAAGGTGAGTCCTGAGAGCATCCTCAATCCTTTGAATTCTCTGTGTCTGCTTAGTCAGGCGCTCAAAGAGGAGACTGAAGTTATGATCTACTGCTGCTACTAAGACTGTCACTTGATTATTGACTTGATCAATCAGTTGAGCGTTAGAGTTCTTCAACTGAGTGACTGCAGACTGAATGGCCTCCTGGATATACGTCTGTATAGCAGCCTGAGTAAAAGAGGGACCATGGGAGACTGCTCTAGAGGACTGTGCCTCATCCATCTTGGAGGGTGAAGGGTCCATCCTCTGAGGTTCTCTCTGGCTGGCCTCAGGAGGAGGTGAATGGTGTCTCTGTTGTGAAGATGCTCCAGCAGGAATGGTAATTCCCATCCGAGTGAGGTGGATTTTCCCAAACTTAGGAATCCTCACAATATCTCCCTCAGGTGTCAAATGCCAAAATGGAAAGAATGTAAGACACAAGCTGAGGATAGGGAATAGTAGTAGACCTGGAGGAGTGAAATCTGAACCTCTTCATCTCTTGAAAAATGAGTTCCCCCACGTTTCTTCTTTCCCTTGTCATAAGAGAAGCCATCATCTGAAGATCCTTCCCCGTGATATGAGTGAAATTTTTTGCTTTGTTAACCATGCTACGGGAGTAAATGTAGAATAAGGCTCTCTGGTCGTTGGTAAGAGAGGCTGGGGAATTGGGTAAAGGCACACCAGGCTGTCCTGGTCTAAAGATATCAACCAATTCATGAATATTAAAGACACGTGGAGGCCTCATGGGAACATCCTCTATGCCTAGATAGGTGTTGATAAGATCCCCAGACAAAAGAATTTTCTGATCTCTAATACTAGTTTCAATTCTCTCGGCAATGATGTTTCCTTGGTTATCTTTTACATCAGCAATCTTCATGTTACAGTAAAAATATTTGACAACCAAAGGATTGTAGGACATTCTCAGTCTCAGCCAAGGATCATATTGTTTCAAATATGGGGTCAAATCAATATGGAATTTCTGTTTAAGTTCTTCCAAATCAACCCACACAACCGGACAGAAGGTTCTTTTGGCAAAGTGTGAGGCAAATACAATGAAGTTCAAAATACTGAGATTACCAGTGTTATACCCAGGAGGAGGTTCAAGAAGTTCAGTAGTTTCTTCAACCAGGGACTCAGATTGTCGACTACCAGTGGCTTGACTTGCATATCGTGACTTCTGAGGAACTGAGGCTGCCAAGATATTCACTGCCCGTGTGATTTTTCTTTGCAAAGTAGAGTCTTGGACATCTGCTTCTCGCTGTTTTTCTTTCCCTTTCCCTTTCATGCTGGTATGTAAACGGGTAGCCATTCCCGTTGGTTCCTCAATCCGAATCCCTTTGGGTCTTTGTCTGGGTGGATTGGGTTCTGGTTCAGAAAGGGGCTTTCGCCCTCTTAGACGGTGGTAAAGGTAGAGGAGATTACCCGGGCCTTTTTGTTCTTGCCATGGGTACCGATACTTTGGTGGAGACGAGAGTTTTGATGCTGGGTAGACTGAGATTTGACGCTGGGTAGACTGTCGGAAACAAAAGGCGAGTGAAATGTGAAATGGAGGCTGTCGGGAATGAAAGGCGAGACTGTCGGAATTGGGAGGAAGAATTTAAACTGAAATGGGCTGGATTTTGAGGGGATTTGTCGGTTAAGAGTAGTAAAGAAGATTTCCGTTACTGGGTTCAAGAGGTTTCAAGGGATTTGAGAGGATTTCAGGGAGTGGAGGCGACGGTTGAAGGAAGTGAACAGTCGCGAGAGAGAAAAACTGATATATGAGAGTTTTTATCATTCACTCGAGTGATTTTTATATTCACTCGAGTGATATTGGGTTTCACTCGAGTGAAATTTGCAAATCACTCGAGTGAAGTCCAAAAACACTTCACAGAAACATAAATCACGCTGTAATTGTAAAATTTTAATTAAAATACTTATGTGACTTACCCATGACAAAATTATCAACTTAATTACTTAATTTACCTGTGATTGCAGTATTTCACTTTTCACTCACTCGAGTTGTTCTTTTATCAACACCTGAGTGTTTTCCTCTCTGTTTGTCCCTGTTATTTGAGGATATTACAGAGCATCCTGCAAAACAACTTTGTAGATACTTCGATGCTTAAGTTAGTAATGGGATCATCAAAACAATATGAAATCAACATTTATAAAGATTAAACAACTTACAATTCATTGGGATTTACCATTCCCAATTCCCTTCGTATGTGCATGAATTGTTCTCGGGCAAGAGGTTTGGTGAAGATATCAGCTAATTGCAAGTGTGGGGGTATGAATAACACCTTGACATCTCTTTTTTGAATATGATCTCTAATGAAGTGATGTCTCACATCAATATGCTTGGTCCTTGAATGCTGTACATGATTTTTCGCCAAACTTATTGTACTGGTGTTGTCACAGTAAATAGGAATTTCTTTAAGATATATGCCAAGATCCTGAAGTTGCTGTTTTAGCCACAGTACTTGTGCACAACAGCTTGAGGTTGCTATGTATTCTGCTTCCGTTGAAGATAATGATACTGTAGTTTGTTTCTTACTGAACCAAGAAACAACTGCACCTCTAAGGAATTGACATTGCCCACTTGTGCTCTTCCTATCTGTTTTATAGCTACCATGATCAGAGTCAGAATAGGCAACTAAATATTCATTACCCTTTTTGGGATACCATATACCCAACTCTTTTGTGCCTGCGAGATATCTGAAAATTCATTTCACTAATTCAACATGTGACACTTTAGGACATGACTGAAATCTTGCACATAGACTAACACTGAACTGGATATCAGGTCTGCTGGCTGTGAGATAGAGTAATGATCCAATCATTCCTCGATATTGAGTTATGTTGAAGTCAACTCCTTTTTCATCAGCATCCATCAGTACGGTTGAGCTCATAGGTGTATCTGTACCATTAGCGTCATCCAATCCAAACTTCTTGAGCAATTCTTGAAGATATTTGGTCTGTGATATGAATATTCCATTCTTCCTTTGTTTAATTTGTAAACCAAGAAAGAAGGTCAATTCTCCCATTAATGACATTTCAAATTCTCCCTGCATTATCTCAGAAAATTCTTTACACAAGGAGTCATTAGTAGCTCTGAATATAATATCATCAACATAAATCTGAACTACCAAAATATCACTTAGTTTTCATTTTATAAATAAAGTTGTATCGACTTTTCCTCGAGTAAAACCAAATTCGATGAGAAATTTGCTCAACCTTTCGTACCAGGCTCTAGGAGCTTGTTTCAAACCATATAAGGCTTTCTTGAGTTTGAAAACATGATCTGGTTTGGATACGTCTTCAAAGCCAGGAGGTTGTTCTACATAAACTTCCTCCTTGATGTACCCATTTAAGAAAGCACTTTTCACATCCATTTGATATAATTTGAATCCTTTGATGCATGCAAAGGCTAAGAGTACTCGTATAGCTTCCAATCTTACTACTGGAGCATATGTTTCCTCATAATCAATTCCTTCTTCCTGATTATAGCCTTTGGCAACCAACCTTGCCTTGTTTCTGACAATAGCTGCGGATTCATCAAATTTGTTCTTGAATACCCATTTAGTGCCAATAACCGAGTGGTCTTTAGGCCGGGGCACCAAGTCCCAAACTTGATTTCTATCAAATTGATTTAACTCTTCTTGCATTGCTAATACCCAATCATTATCTGATAGGGCTTCTTCAATGTTAGAAGGTTCTAATTGAGAAATGAATGCAGAAAAACTCACTTTGTTTAAAACTTTGTTTCTAGTTTTGACACCTTCATTAACTCCACCTATCACTTGATCTAGAGGATGACTCTTGATGTATTTCCAGGCTCGAGGTTGATCTGGATTACTTAGTTCAACTTCTTTTTCAAAATTGTTATTTTCAAGATTTGGAGAATTAATAGATGGTTGGTTTCTAGTTATCTCATCATCAACGTTTTTACTAGAGGATACATATTCATCGAATACAACATGAATTGATTCTTCTACAACGCATGTTCGTTTATTAAAAACTCTAAATGCTTTACTTTGATTTGAATATCCTAGGAAAAGTCCCTCATCAGCCTTAGAATCAAACTTTCCAAGATTATCTTTACCGTTGTTATGAATAAAGCACTTACAGCCAAAAATGTGTAGATGAGCGAGGTTTGGTTTCCGTCCCTTGTAAAGTTCATAGGGTGTCTTTCCAAGTTTGGTTCTGACATATGCTCTATTTGAAATGTAGCATACAGTGCTCATTGCGTCTGCCCAGAAGACTTGAGATACATTCTTTTCATTGAGCATTGCTCTAGTCATATCTGTAAGAAATCTATTCTTCCTTTCCATGACACCATTCTGTTGTGGAGTTTTTGGTGCTGAAAAATTGTGATTGATGCCATTTGTATCACAATATTCTGCAAATGCTTGATTATCAAATTCTCCACCATGATCTGTCCTGATTCCTGTAATTGACATACCTTTCTCATTTTGCACTTTCTTGGCAAAGGCAATAAATTTATAAAAGGTTTCATCTTTAGATGACAGAAATATATTCCAGGTAAATCTAGAAAAATCATCAATAATAACAAATGTGTACAAGTTTCCACCAAGACTCTTAACTCTTGCTGGACCAATCAGATCCATATGCAATAGTTGAAGTGGTCTATTAGTGGTAATTTCAGTTTTTGTTTTAAAGGAAGATTTAGTTTGTTTACCTCTTTGACAAGCATCACAGACTAAATCATTCTTGAAATTAACATTAGGTAGTCCAATTACCAAATCCTTTTTGAGTAACTTTTGTAATTGATGCATATTAACATGAGCAAGTCGCTTATGCCAAAGCCAACTCTCGTCAGTGTTACTCAGAAGGCAATTTTCAGAAATATTTTCATTCATATCAAGAGTATAGCAGTTACCTTCCCTTTTTGCCTTGAGTTTGGTCTTCAACTTTTTCTTTTCAATTTGCAGATCCTTCTTGCTGACTATCAGACATTCTTCTGAATCAAATATTACCCAGTTGTCTTTATCCGTGCTTTGACTTACACTTAATAGATTGTGACATAAACCTTCAACGTAATATACGTCTTTGATTTTATCTTTGACTTCCCCAAGTCCTGCTATCCTTCCAGTTTGATTTCCTCCAAATTTCACCTTGCCACCTTCCTTAGGTACTAATGTGGTGAAGTTCTCAGGATCACCAGTCATATGTCTTGAACATCCACTATCTATATACCATTTGGTTGATTTGGATGTTCTGAGACAAACCTGCAGTTAAGGATAATTAAGTTTTAGGTACCCATATCTTTTTGGGTCCTTTTGGGTTAGTACAAATAACTTTTTGTTCATGAATCTTCTTAGGTATCCATTTATAGGTTCCTATAACTCCTTTCTTTTTATGAAAACACGAAGAAGTATAATGTCCTTTTCTATTACAGTAATTACAATAGGCAAAAGGATTAGATGTGTGCACAGAACGTGTGAAATAACTTAGATAGGATTTACTTCCTGTTTTCTTCTTACCTTTTCTTTTGTCTAGGTTCGGATCATATCCTATACCAGACTTATCATTCACATGACGTTGTGCTTTTAAAATAACATTTAACATTTCACTTCCTTTTGTAAACTTTTCAAGAGTTTTAGTAAGATCAATATTTTTCTTTTCAAAAGACAAACACCTTTCGCAATTTCTATCCAAAGGGTTTTTAATTCTTTCTTCAAGAAATTTGTTTCTCTTTTTACAAGAAATCAAAGTGTTAACAATTTTGATAAATTCAGAATGTAAAGCATCATATTCATTTTGTAACTCATCATATGTAGGGTCAGAATTCATTACCTCCTCGTCTGTTTCTTTTTGAGCAACCAGGCATATATTGGTTGTCTCCTCATTATCGCTTTCTTCTTCTTCTGAGGAGCTATCTCCCCATATTGCAGAAACAAATGCCTTCTTTCTGTTGAAAGATTTGAAGTTTCTCTTTTCTTTATTTTTCTGCAATAGCTCCGGACATTCTGATTTGATATGTCCCGGTTTACCACATTCATAGCAGATGATTTCCTTGGCGTCTCTTTTGCCACTTGTTCCACCTCTTTGAAAATTTCTGAATCCTTGGCCTCCGTAGAATTTTTTGAATCTTCTGATCATCAGGCCCATTTCATCATCATCGATCTCCTCTTCTTCTTCCTGGTTTTCTGCCTTTGTTTTTGTTACACTCAGTGCAAGACTTTTCTTCCTCCTGTCGCCAACTTCTTCTAATTCTCGTTTGAATTTTAGTTTGCTTTCATATTCTGAAAGGCTTCCAAACAGAGAAGCTACAGACTGCATTGATTCTCCTTTGGCTTCCTCTATTGCTGTGACTTTCGCTTCCCATTCTTTGGAGAGAATATTTAGTATTTTTCTTACTTGGA
Organism: Albizia julibrissin; assembly: GCA_037074505.1. Classification (NCBI taxonomy): domain Eukaryota; kingdom Viridiplantae; phylum Streptophyta; class Magnoliopsida; order Fabales; family Fabaceae; genus Albizia; species Albizia julibrissin. The sequence continues at coordinate 13,075,058 of CM073485.1, read as the reverse complement.
CATTCTGATCATAGAATTTTCCAAGTGCTGCAAGTTGATTAACAATGTGAGTATATCTAAGTTCAAATTCAGCTATTGACTCACCTTCCTTCATACGAAGCAGATCAAACTCTGTAGTTAGAGTATTGACTCGATTTTCTTTTATTCCAGATGTTCCTTCATGAGCTACTTCAAGCACTTGCCACATTTCTTTAGCAGTCTGAAGAGTACAGATTCTGAAGTATTCTTTTTGACTTAGTTCACTCTGAATCATTAGAATTGCTTTGCTGTTGAGAGTCACTAGCCTTTTGTCATTGTCGTCAAATTCTGCTGGTGATTTAGGAACTTTTCGAGATTCTTCAGTCTTTGTAGGCACATAGTTTCCAGTTTCAATCACATCCCATAGTCCGTATTCTGTAGCCATTACGAATACACGGAACTTAGCTTTCCAGAAGGAAAAATGTTCACCACTGAAACCAGGTGGTTTAGTGATAGAAGCTCCGTCAGGAAGGATTGCTTCACCCATGCTTGCCATCGGATCCTTCTAAGGTTGTTAAGCCTGAATTAGAAGACCTGCACTTTGATACCAAATGTTAGAGCAAGCTTTTCACCCAAGAGGGGGGTGAATTGGGTGATTACAAAATAATCGAAAGCTTAAATTCAATTTATAAAACTTAAAGCACAGTTAATGAAAGGAAGAGATATCACCGAGATTCACACAGAGATTTGAATGGAGTGTTCAGTTACAAGTCAAGTGCGTGATGGTGGAGTACAGCTGTAACACACTTTTGAATATAACCGTTAAGCAATATTTGTATCTCAACAAATTAATATGGATCACTGGAGGTGTTTTCTAAAAAGTGACAGTAATAAGACCATAGAGAGTGATCCTATTTTTCGCATCTAAGTATTAAAATGATATACCATATGATTTTGATAGCTATTTGGAGAAATCAGTAATAATAGAATTTCACTAGCAAAATCAGTTGAGGTAAAAGCACATGGAAACAATAGATCATTATATGAGCAAGTGCAATATCACTGGAAGTGAATATAATGTCATTGGGAGTGATTTTGAAAACTTTGAAAACTTCTGTCAGTGATTGCTGGTTCACTGGAAGTGATATTGGAAATTGCATATTTCACTCGAGTGAATTTGGGATCACTGGAAGTGATTTTGTAAATAGTGATTTCCAATTCACTGGAAGTGATTTGCAACTTTTCAAATATCACTCGAGTGATTCAAGATCACTGGAAGTGATTTGGTGAACAGCGAAATATTCTTGCAGTGATTTCCAATTCACTGGAAGTGATTCAGCGAAAATCCAACATCACTCGAGTGATTGAGAATCACTGGAAGTGATTTGAGAATTTTGGCAGATCACTCGAGTGATCTCAGCTTCACTGGAAGTGATTTGCAAAACAGTGAATTTTTCTTGAAGTGAAATCCCAATCACTGGAAGTGATTTGCCGCATCACTCGAGTGATTTACAATCACTGGAAGTGATTTAGCGCATCAATCGAGTGATTAAGAATCACTGGAAGTGATTTTCAAAACAGTGAAATTTTCTTGCAGTGATTTCTCGATCACTGGAAGTGATATGCGGATCACTCGAGTGATTTCAGCGATCACTCGAGTGATTAACAAAATCACTCGAGTGATCTTGCACAGATCACCAGAATTGCTTGCTTTGCTGATAATTAATCCATGGGCTTCCAAAACATGATTTGTTATCATCAAAACATGAAATCTAACAGATTGAAGTAGACTGCTTTTGAACTCTCCAATTTATTGAACAAGTTCTCTCGATCTCAGAATCACAAGGTTATAATTCAGTCTTCTTCGATATGGTCATATACTAAGCAAAAGACTGAAAAGAAACAAAAGACACCAAAAAGAAGACAAATGTAATATGAAAACCAAATTAGTATTAAAATTTCTTTGTATTGATATTAATGAAAATAATCCCTAGCAACGACGCTAAAAACTTGTTACGAGTGTAAAATGGTATATTAAGAAAGTACAAGTGTACATTGTCGTAAACAAGTAATATAGAAGTAAGTAGAGTATCGTTCCCAAGAGGATTGATCACTAAATACCAAAATTGATAATCTTAATACTATTTAGCCAATCGATTAGTTGTAATTGAGATTGCAAGATAACAATGATAAAATATGAATACAAGTGATATGAAGACAAATATAAGAAAAAGGCCATAGGGATTAGATTTCACATAGCAAATTCCGGATTGAATCACTTATCTATTCTAGTCCAATTTATTCCACATGATTGATAGTCGAGTTTCCCTAATTTAACTACTAGCCTCTTCCAAGGTTAAGTAATTCTATAATTAATTGCTAACCCAATATATCCCTATATGAATTTGAGTAATTAATGATGCATTAAGATTTATGGGACTCATTAAGACTATACAACCCATATGAATATATTCTTATTTCATTTGCAAATTATGGTTTTAATTATAGGATCCACACACATGCATCTCCTTCTGGTCTCAACATGCATCTTGAAATCATCCAAAAGGTGGCCAGTCAATTGAAAGCATTAAGAATAATAATTAAAACTCAATCATGAAGGAAAAAAATTAAAAATAGATTTAATAAGTTAAGATTCAATCCGTCATTAGTAAGCTACGTTATAACCCTAGGAAAAGGAAAATTTAACTCATAATGAAATTAAACAAAAAACCAAAATAAATTAAAAACATCATAAATATTGCAGAAAAAAATTAATTACAAAAACATAAAAATACAACTACAAGATGCATAAAAATGGAAAATCTAGCTTACCATATAGGAGGTAAAACCTTCCATGTAGGTGGCAACCTATACCATCCATAAAGGAGGATCACCTAGGCCTTTCATATAGGAGGTAAAACCATCCATGTAGGAGGCATGCAAGAAGTAAAGAAAATGCAAGAAATAAATTCTAAAATAACAACTCTCTATCTAAAATAGAAGCTCTCTCTCTCTCTATCTCCCTTCCTTCCTTCTTCCTCTCCATTTTAGGATGCTAAGAAGCTCTATTTATAGGCTTGAATTTTTGGGTGCTACAGTGAACCGACTACCCACTCGCTACAGTGAACCGTACTCGGACCGTCCCTCGTCTGCTATAGTGTCGTATCTGCTACAGTACAATATGAACAGTAATCTGTATGAATATTTTTTCCTAAAGTACCATCCCCTTAAAAATGCATTTTTGCTATCTTCATAATATGGTGCTATACGGGGGTGTCAGAAGAAAATCATTATTTATTTATCAATTACACCCAAATTCATTACATTAAGCTCAAAAATCATCCATAAATTATGGGTAGTGATAGTAATGACAATATAAAGCAGATGTGAAACAAATCTAAACTGAAAACATAAATTGACTTATCCTGTCAACCCAGAAACATAAACACGTCGATGTTACTTTTAACATTATAAGAAAGTATTATCGATAATTCAAAAATTACAAAAATAGGAACGTATGCTTATGGTGAAGGAACACTAATCATGTTTTGGATGTTTTGATGTACTATGAAAATGGGGTTGAGAAGTTGAAGGGGATAGGGGAATGTTGATGTCACGAAGAGAAGGTAATGGTCTGGATGGAGTAGTTGGTGGAGAGAACAAAACCAATGCGATCGGTGTGGTTGGTACTGCACCCAAAGGAGTTGAGGGACTTGCAACCGTCATGATTCCTTTTACAATATAATTAAGATCATATCAATATATCATTCTATTACTGCCAGAACCGCATGCTCTGATACCAAAAATGTCAAACCCCTTAATATTTTGACATTTATCAGAGTAATAAAACACAGTTTAATGGGCATACAGAAATAGTATAATATACTGATATAAAGTTATTTATTACATTACAGGAAGTCCCCACAGGGTTTATACAAAATAGCTTATAAAACCTAAAAATACATAAAGAGTACACAGATAACCAACAAGAGATTCTTTATCAGAACCAGAACCTTCAGTTGCCGGTGTCCACCTTCTTCCCTTTAGAGCCGCTATCTCTTACTGAATAAATTTTATTTACGGAAAGGGGTGAGATTTAATTGAATCTCAGTAGTAACATGCTATCAATCATATAAAACGCAAAAGGAAAACATGTAATGCAGCATATGATGTAGCAAATTGTAACATCCTTATTTTTATTTTTAGGATATAATTATAATTTAGAGATAATTATGAATTTAGTAGTAATTTTTAGAATAAAAGAAAAGAGGGATTTGATTAAAATATGTTTTTTAAAAATTATTATATAATAATAAAAAATAAAAACGATAAAAAAATTATATGGGAGGCACCAAATTCGACCCCCCATTGAAAATGGCAGTGGCACCACCACTACCATTCAAAAAAAATTAAAAAAAATTCAAAAGTCACACCACCTTTCGGTGGTATGACGAAGGGTAGGGGTTATATAAACCCCCATCCCTCCTTCACTTCATCTGTGAAGACGAAGTGGAGATTCTTGAAGAAAGAAGTGGTAAAGTCCCAGTTTTTCCAACTTTAGAGATCAATAAGGTACTCAAAATCTCTTATAATCATAAAACTCCTTTTATGAAAATGTTCTAAATAATTTTCTCTTTCCTATGATAGTAATTTTGTGCAAGTTAGAGAATATTTTGGGGATATGATTTTGGGCAAGTTTTGAATTTTGTCAACATATAACTATAGAAATATAGATAATAATTAATAGTTAATTTTTATCGCTTTAGATTTATTATTTTGTTGTTATGTAATTTTTATAATTAATTTATTTTATAAACATGATATAAATTAGTTCCTATATGGTGTTTTACAGATTAAAAATTTGTTTAAATAATTTATTTGAATTATTAGAGGTATTGTTGAGCTTTTAATCGGTTTATTTTTGTTAGATTTAAGTTATGTGAAAATATGAGTTAGGATTTAATATTTAAATTAGAGTTTGATATGATTTTAATTATGTGGAGATTTAAAGAGTTGTTTAATAATTGGATTATACTCATATAAATTAGGAAAAAGAGATTTAATTGCTTTAGAAGGTTGATATTGATGATTTTATGACTACAGGTATGTTAAAGGTGAAACCTTAATTTATAAAATTAAGTGGTTGATGTGAGATAATGGTATAAATGTTATGTAAGGATTTTAATGAGAGATTTGGGCTCATGAAGAATGATCTATGACTAGCAATTTTAAGGAAATAGAAATATTTGAGGATAATGGTTGTAGAGGAAATTGGGTTTTCGGGAGTTGAATTACATAAATTATTTATTTTATTATTGCTTTTGGTTAATTGGTATCTACATTGATAATGTAGAGTTTTCTTGTGATTAGTGATTGCTCGTGTTTTACTACTCAAGTTAAGGTTAAGCTTAGAGTTGAGTAACCGGGGTTAATTTATTTTATATGCTTGTTTTGGACTGTAAGGTGTATTCTGAACCTTACTTTCATCTATACTACTGTATGTGTTTATGAAAGATTATGTTTATATTTGACTATGAACTTAGTTCAGTGAAGCAGTGTATTTTCCAACCTGTATATATGAACGGAGTTCATTATTAAGATTGTTACTGTTGTGATGGTTATGCTGTTTGGGATGGAATGTTGTATAAGAAATGATAATCTTGTAAATGTTTTCAAAAAATATATTAATTTATTGTTTTTATGTTATGGGATATGTTGGGTTGTGTTAAAGAGATATGGTGAAATTGTGATTATCGGCTTTCTCATTCCTGACCTGGATTTATGAGTTAAGTGTTTTAGGAGGACACCTCCCTGTTACAACATATCGGTGGCAGCACAGGAGGGGGCAGTATTCTTGAGGTGACTAGCTAACATTTGGCCTGGTATACTAGCATTGATAGGTTGTACCATGTCTAGAAGCTATAAAGAGGAGCAGGATGGATGAGTGGGGATGATTCTAATTGTTGATCATATTATGTGAATTTTATTTATTGAGAATATTATTATTAGTATGTTAGTTAAACATGCTTCTCTGACTAACAATCATTTCCTGCATATTTTGTAAATTGATTTTGGTTAAATAATTTTCAAGTGAGACTCTAATTCGGCCAAAGGAAAAGGGAATTAACCAGAAGCATAGGCGTTAAGAATCTTGTAGGCCTCTTTTGGTATTGGTGTTATATTAATTTATATATTGCCATTATAGGGCCCTCATGTTTTTGGAATACCACATTTACTATGTATATAACTGTTTTGGAATAACTGTTTGACCCTTGTTAGGCCTGAGGCCTTATTTTGCATACTCTGACATTTTGGTAGACCCACAACCACATCTGTGTTGGAAATTGTTTCGTGTGAATTCTAAGACTCGTAGGCTATGATTCTCCTGTTTGTGATGTGTGATCAGAATAATGAATTTCTCTATAGTGGGTTTGTGGGCGGGTTTTGTGCCTAAGACTCCAATATGTATTGAATTAAAAAAAAAGTTTCCAATTATCACTGGTTAATTGAGTTTTGTAAAACTATATTGGATAATAGTTGCTTGTGAAAAAGGATCTTTTCACAAATAATAATGTTGTGCACATGTCTTTCAATAATGTTCAGAATCAAATGACGATTTTGTCCGAATCAAAATGGTCGTTTATCCTTACTTGCCAATTAGTGATCACAATGCTATTTTGCTCGGCGTTCAAGTACAAATGACTATTTGTCCCCCACTGGCCTTACTGCATGCTCTGTTCAGGATCATATGCCTTTATGACCCCTACTTTCTATAATGTTCCGGAGCAGATGTTATTTTGTCGGTACTTGCCACTAGCCTACCTAGACTGGGTACTTACCGGCCCTAGAGGTACTTATGCTTTTCCCTTAGGGTGATACTTGTGCTTTTCCTATACCCAACTCTAGGAATTACCGTCATTCACATGTCATTTCACAGAAAATGGAAAATAATGCATATTAACATTCATATAGTATATTAGAGATAGAGTTACTACTAGGACTTCTTTCCGTGCCTAACTAATATTGGTTCTTTAATTTTTCATCCGACTCAGCAAATATCAAATCCTAAAATTATAAATTCATAATAAATGAGTTATTACTCGTTCCTACTTTATTTCTAAACTCAAATAGTTGGTTATCTTTACTCAGAAACACAAAATGACCAAAATGACTATAGGGAATCTGGTCTAAGTTCCTTTATACCTGGTATAATTGTATTTTTTCAAAAATTATGACCCTAGCTATTTCTACACAACTTCACGTGTAGAATCCATTTTTGGCCTTAGTTTTGACAAATTCACACTACATTTCCATTTTTACCCTTGAAAACAACCAATTAGGATTTTTGGGGCAAAATTGTCATTTCACACCCTAAAGCCTCCAAACTCCATTTTTCACATGTACCCTACACAATGTTTCATTCTAAACACAATGGAATCATAAAATCCATAAAATTCCAGCTCAAATGTAATACCCCATTCTCACCAACACTCTTTATGTGTATATTTGACATATATTTAGTGGAATAAAAGGTGAAGTGTGGTGCATATGAATTCATGTGAATTTATGGAAAATATTCTAATCGTTGGTTACACGTAATTTGGCCGAACAAGGACATGAAGAAGTGATAATGCACAAATTAAGGGCCTATTATGGTAACCAAAATTAAGGAAAATTAAGTAACATAAATGATGGCCTCATTTGAATGTCAGAATGGGGTTAAGCCGAAGAAAAGAGTGGAAAATGATTTATTTCGGTAAATCATGAAACGTAGGGGCAAACCGGTAATTTTTCCGTAAAATGGGAAATAATTATGTTCCCTAATATTCTCACTAATTTGAGTTAAATGGGAATTACAAAGAGTAAAATGACTACTTGATCATAAATAAATCAATTTTGGTAAATTGTTGTTAAGAATGGTCAAATAGTCAAAAAGTCAATGACTTGGTCAACAAGTTACGAGATGGCACAATGGGATATTAGATATTTAGATTTCTCTCCTATTTCTCATAGGATTTTTGGCTGGAATGAGGGAGTATAAAGAGAAATGGAATTAATTAAGGAATAATGCATTTTTGGACCAATGATCATGTGACACATGTCAAGATTAACTAACCCTTCGTTATATCATTTATTCATTCATCTTCAGCTCCTCATTCATGCATGAACTGATTAGAAAAGAGTGAGAGTAAGGGTTGAGAACGTAAAGAACGAAAGAGAGAAGAAGAAGCTAGGGATCACTAAGAATCAATGTAAGAGGCTTGTACCTTGTGATTAAAGGTACCTAATCCCTCCATAATATCTTCTCCTCACTTCCCTACTCTTGGATTCCTTGATGAACAGTTGAATCAAGAGTTAGAGAGAGAGAGAGAGGAAAATGAGCAGGAGAGAGAAAGTTGAAGAAATCAAGAGGTAACTTCCCAAACTTGTTCCTCTTGCTTAATTGATGTTAGTAGAGTTGTTTTTTGCTTGATTATGATTCATTTGGCATGAGATAATTGAAGAAAACTAAAGATATCATAATATTTAAGTGTCTCCAAATCAAGTCCAATGAATGTCTAAGTAGTTAATATATTGGTTATAAGTAGAAAGGAGGTGATTAGGCTAAAGAAAATGAGAATCCGACACAACTTTTCTAGGAATTTAAATCCCCTTCCCTGTGTTGGACGTGGAAAATGGATAGGAATTTGATAACAATGATGCTTCCATTGGACTTAGGAGGCTAAATTGTGTAGGGTCTATGTTGACCCTGAAGTTAGAAAGGCCTTAGAAAGTGAAATGACAAAATTACCCCTTATAAGCCTTATTTGAGGGCTGTCAAGGGTATTTTCATCATTTGGGCTTGATTTTGGCCAATTCAAGGTTAAAAATGAATTCTACACGCAAAAATGTGTAGGAATGGCCTAAGTCATGATTTTGAGTAAAATACAGATAATTGGGACTTAAGGGGTATTTTGGTAATTTGGCACTGTTAGGCTAAATTTACCAATAATATGAGTTTGGAATGATGTATGGATGAGTAATAACTCATTTGTGGTATTTGAAGATTTTAGGACTTGACAACCGGTATGGCCTTAGTAATTGCCCGAGCTTGATCAAGTGACAAAAGTCGCATAAGAGTGCAACCAGGTAGTAACCGTCTTCATATGACATGACATGCATATGTATTGTTTGATATCATCTCCAAAATGTCTAACAGGTTTAGATTGAGCGGAGTAATCACCCAGGGCCTATTTTTAGATGGGCTGACACTCAAGCGATAATGTTCATAATTGCACGAGCGGGACCTGGGTTCTATCTTTGCACAGGTGCCCTCGGGGCCGAGAACCTGTCTAGCGCTAAGTCAGTATATGAATTGCATCTGTCGAGAACCTGTCTAGTGCTAAGTCAGTATAGGAATTGTATCGACTGAGAACATGTCTAGCACTAAGCCAGTTTATGAATTGCATGAGATGCACTAATAATGTTATGATGATTTTGTTGATTGATGAAGTATGAAGCATGCTTGTGTGTGTTATCTTATATGTATGATTGTGTTACTACTGAGATTCTTGTAAATTTTACCTTTTTTTTCAAAAAAAAATCTCCAGTACAGGGAGGGAGCTCGCGGGGCAAAGAGAAGGTAAATAACGAAGCGTTGAGGCCGAGTAGTGGAAGAACTTAGTTATGGTTGTCTCGTTCTTGTTGTGCATTTTAAGAATTTCATGAGTTTTAGGTTTGTATATGCAGTAAGAGAGACAGATGGCATGTTTTGTGTTGTAAGGATAAGTAAATCTAGTGAATTGTGCATGTATGTGAATATATGTAAATATTCATACCGACAGAGGTATTGCTCGCAACTCTGATGTTTCGTAACGAAAAGGAAAAAAATGAAATGAAGTGAATGATGATAAATACGGTGAGTATTAGCTAGTGGATACTCTACCGTAGCATTAGAAAATGAGGTATCACATCAAACACCTAAAAACCGAGTCTGGCCAAAAATTACATAATCCTTAGAAAATTGAAGTTTCCAATTTCCATTCAACAAAACACCTTCTTTCCACTTCTAATCACTTGTTTAACCACTTCAACACTATGTGCACATGTTTAATCAAAGTTGGGGCAGTACCTACGCTTAGGTTTTATGCATCCCAAACCATAAATTCAAGCCAAACAACCAACCAAAACACCAACAACAAGCTTGAATCATCTAGAGATTATAAGTTCTCAAGCTTAACTTGCTTCTCCTTGACTTTCTCTCTCTAGCCGTGGCTTCCCTCTCCTTTTCCCTTGATTTTCTTCTTGCTTTACATGATTTCAAGATGGATATGAAGATTAGAGAGAGTTTACAAGATATTGAAGACAAAAACAAGCAATTACAACTACTACTTACCTTGTTTTGCTTCTTGATTTCTTCCTCCTCCTTCTTTGTTCTTGTTTCTCCACTATCTCTCTCTCTCTCTCTTCTCTTCTCTATTCTAGCCGAAATATGGCCTCTTGATAGAGCCAAATTTCTTCTTGAAATATCTCTTGCCACCTCCTTAAAAATATATTATTTTATTGTTATTTTATCACATGTAATTTACTTTTTCTTCTTCTTTTTCCATGTAATACATATAGCTTCCACATGTCATGCTACATGGCACCATCTTATTTTTCCCTTTCTCCCTCTTCCTCTTAACCAACTTTGGCCTCTTGTTTAAGGGAAAATATGAAATTTTAATTTTAATAGTCAAATGACTATTTTACCCTTACATTTACTTGAATTTTTGTACCAATTGCCATTTTCCTTCTTCCCCTTTATTTTTGGCTAAATTTTTCAATACATATTGAGCCAAAAATTGTTCTCTTCCATATTAAATTTTTTGCTTCAATGTTAGGCCTTTGTCAAGATAAAAATTATGCTTTATGTCTTACTTGGCCAAAATTTCACATAATAATTGTTTCCCACATTTTGACTACTTCAAGTACACCGAACTTCACCATTTTATTCCATTGAATATAATCAAATATACAAGAAATTTTTCGTGAATAAATTTTGGGATATTATAGCTCTCCCTCCGTCAATAAATCGTACCCGAAATTTCATACATTGTAATGTAGCCATTAAATTTATGATTCATTTAACTTAATGTTGTTGTTATGCCATAGACATGAAGGGGATATTGCATACGAAAGTACCGTTGTCTTGGTCGTAGGATGATGACATCCTAAATTGCAAGTTTACCATTGTCGTTGAGGATGACTAGTGAGCTCTGAATTGCTTTAATCTTCTTACTACACCTATGTTTAAGCATAACCTTGAATGTGATTTTTTTTATGTGCACATTAGTAGAATAAACTTGATCAAAGTGGTTCTGTATAGGGACACGGCGGATAAAGCTTGGACTGGATTTTAGCCTCATGCAGACACACCAAATATGGTTCTGATTGTGTAGTATTTCGTGGTGAAGCGGGACGGTCTTGTCCTTTCTTAGAGAACTACGATCATGTGACTAGAGTGTTCTGGCATTCCAAGAGGAGGGAAGTAAGGGACTTGCTTAATTTGTCTTTAGGCAGGTTAAGGGGTTGGCTTGCAGTGTGATTGGTAGTTCCTTCGTGTACAATTACATGGTTAAGACATGATATACATGCTCATGTTAATGTCAGTTACTTACGATATAATGGCTTTAAAATTACGTTACCAGAAACTACCTTTAAAATTTTGCTTCGAACATGGCTTTAAAATGTTGTTCCCATTTATTCTCCTCCCACATAACTATCACATGCACATCGCGTCACTTGTGGTTAAGTAATGATTGTTTAATTGTGGTATATAAAATGACTTGCACATTACCATGACTCGATTTCAGTATTACCCACAACGTATAATATAAAAGTGTTGTCATTCCTTAACTTACATATGTACTAGTCGCATACATATATAACATTGTCAAAATATAAAGGTGATGTCATTCCTTAACTTACATATGTACTTATGGCTTACATACATTACAATGTCAAAATATGAAGGTATTGTCATTCTAATTACACCTTCGCATTGCCTATACAAATATAACCAAAACAACAGTGGACAGACTTTCCAAAAGACAATAGGCAGCCAAAATTTTTGCTATGTTCATGTATTTGCCCAGTATGAACATAGAGAAAATTTTGAATCAGTTACCTCCACTGTGAAAGACCATCCACATGGACCTTTCTCATGTTTCTAATTTCCAAGCAAGCTCTGGATCCATGTAGCCTTAAAAGCGGTGGGAATCTTATGAAACGATTTAAGCAGCTGCTATGATGACATAATTTTGATGTGGACGGCAGTGAGCTCGTCAACGGTCAAACCTGGAACATCCATCAAACGAATGAACAAATCAAATTCCTTTTGTTCCATCTTCGCATGATAGGCTTCGCGAGATAGCCGTGATCCTAAGTTGTCAAAAACTTCAACAATGGTACAATCAAGGGATGACACAATTTCCCTCAGCACCTCAACCATCATGTCACAGTTCCCCGTTTTCTTATGCTTTCTGGCACTAGAAGAGTCACCACCCTGACCTCCATGGGTATTGTTAGCAAAATGTGCGATGTCAACCTCGACAAGGGTAGGCACATCATCCATGTTTATTAGCGACTCAGGGATGTCTTCTTCTTCCTCATGTATCTCTTCTTGCATTCCAAGTGGCGACTAACACCAATCGTCAGTCGCCCTATCTTTTAACCAAACGAAACAAAGATCTTAGAAATGGGGCAAGCACTTATTTCTGTATAATGTCTCCTTTTCATGGACCTGACAATTAACCTCGTATGAAGGAGTACCAAATATTAATGTCCAAAGCAATGTTAAAAAAATACTCCAACATCACTAACCTTGACATACTCATCCCACATTGCCTTGTCTGCGACTACGCATTGTCTATCAGGATCCCATCCAAATCCGAACGTGTTCGTCCCATACACCATATCATACACTACCTACCAGGCCTGTTTTATTGTCTTTATGCACAATATGATGTGGAGATTTCCCTTGATCTGGCTACCAGGAGCGCACTCCTCCATCATTGCTTCTAAAGTATTCACGTATGCTGGCTTGAACCTATTATCCACCATGAAATTCTGATTTGTCCTTAGCTGGACAAGGCACTCGATAAGGAGGTTATCTTTATCAAGTGTCCATATGTGGAACTTTTCCTTTTGGGAGTCTTCCATTACACTACTACACAAATGGAAATGCGTTACTCCATGTCTAATGACACATGCATATATAAGCAACAATTTAAGTAGCTCTACATTAGGTTGTTTTAAACACACATGGACAACATCATCTTATTGAACTGGAAAGAAACTAGTTACAAACAGAATGACCGGTATGTCTATGAATTAATAGAGGAATTCTAATCTTAATCATGAGCTATGTGCCAAATAAGCATTATATAAGTCAGTGGCCAGGTTATCCCTAAACTTTTTCTAAGTAACTAAGATTTCCATTGTTGAAATAGGAGGAATTTCTTACGTTGAGTTTCAGGGTTCCAATGAATCCATATGTTCATCTAATAGGTTAAGCACGATGGATAGCTGAATAAGGTTATGAAGGAGGCAACATTGCAAAGATATATATGTTTGGAATCTTCATTGGGTAGTATGAAGGGCTTCAGAGGGTTGCCCATCTTAACTTTAGAATGCTAAAGCATCGTTCAATGACATTACGAGCTGATGAATGTTGCATGTTAAAGCATTCCCATTGGGGTCTGGGGTTGGTTCCATTGTGTTGACTTATTTAAGTGGTAACACTGGCCCTGATACGGTGCAAGGAATCCTTTACTGATAGTGTAACCTATGTCTACTAAGTAGTAATTCCCTGCACATGAACAACCTTAAAATTTAGTCAAACCAAAACTCCTTAACACGACCATGAAAAAATAAATTGGCCTTTCATTTGAAACATAACCGTTGGAACTTTCAAACCATGTCTCCTCCTTATGGCGTCCCTCAGCACCCTTACATTCACTGCTGATCCTTCCCATCCAGTCAATACATATATAAATTATCTATCTGACGAGCATACTCCTAGGACATTCATGGTTATATCCCCCTTTCTATTCCGATACCGACCCTTGTGTTGGGCAGGCACTTGTACTCTTATATGAGTACCATCCAGAACACCCAAATTCCCCTACCATTAGTAACACCTACATCACAACAAAATGCAAAATTGAAACAGATATTGACACAAGCAAAGTCATGAGTGTTTACCTTATACCATCTCTAACAATTGTCCCTGCAATGCTCTCTAATAGGCTCTGCTATCTTGAAAAGTTGCTACTGCAGTTTGAGGGTGGCATTCAATACAAGCTTGAAGTATCTTCTTATTGTTTCTTTCACCCGACCTTCTTGACTAAAATTGAACTACTCAGTTCTTTACATGATGCACCAAAATATGCAAGAACATGGCAACTTGCTCATCAACTAGCATGTTCCTCATAAGTATTAGCCTCTAATTATGTCCGGCATATGGCACAGTCAGTCAAATATCACCTTTTTCATCTTAATATGGTTAAAGCAACTTGTATCACTGCTATATACCATTGCTCGCAGGTCGCTCTATTAGAGTGGAAATCTAGCCTAAATAAGGTATAAGGGATTTCCCTCGAACGCCCGCTATATGCCGCTGCCACAAACTTGCGACAACCACCTTCCTTACAGCCAAAACTAGAGCTAAACATCCTACCAACACCTCAGCTAAACACTCATCTATTTCTCCCTCCATAACCTACACAGTTGCCCGGATACATACATATAACAAGCTAATATAGCAAAACTAGTTAACTCACATTAGAACAAAAATCACACCATATTTGACAAAGGGAACCTCTTATTTGAACATGAGCTACCCATGTCACGACTAAGGTCAAATCTGAATAGTCACAAGCTTACCCAGATGTGGGTGGTCAGTCGGTCGTTGGAGCTTCAAGTGAATTAATGGCATCTTACCTCATACCTATGACTTACCCACAAGTTGCTTGTAGTCATCTATGAATGCATAAGGATCGTTAATGACATGTATCCGATGGGTGGCTAATGGTTATGCGTTGCCCATAAAATCTTTCCCTTACTGTAATATACCCATTAGCTGCAGTAGTCACTCCCTCTGTGCATCCTCTAATTTAATTGATTTGAACCTCACGGTTACGGGGAATTTTATAAGTTCCATGATAATCGTTCTCCCCACCAACCACACATGACCCACCCCGCTTCCTAAATATGCAATATCATAAATTGAACCCACATTCACAATATGGATACTTCATTATCAGTAGTCAGCGGATGAAGTTGTCTCCCCATTATGAAGTTGCCCTAATAGTCGCCTACTCGGACTGATGTCCCATGGCTATTGCCATGGTCACTTAACTCAACACATAAGAAGTGAAGCTCAAGCATACAACAAAATGAAAGATACAAAGAAGGACCAACACACCTATTGTTCGGGATGCACCGGCGTCACCAGCAAAATGCCACTCACCCTCTCCGTTCGTCACCGCCTTCTATTTTTCCAATTCTAACTGTGTCTATCCCACTCTGATCTTCTGGCTATTTATACTACATCACCATCACATCAAGGGCAAATGGGACTTTTTTCTAATTTCCCTGCTATTGCAAAATGGGTTCCCACCATTTTTTGTAGGAACCCCATTTCATTCACAAGGTTGAAAATTCAGGGTAGGTGGGAAAATTTTTTCCATTAGAACTTTTAAACCAAAAGCCGCTGTCACTTGCAAATTCCCATTTTCCCTTTTCGTCGATGCATTTTCTGCTAACCGAACATGACCTAATAAAAAGGGGGTCTGAGATTTTGATACGGCTCAACCTTTATATTCTCTGGCATTTTTATCTCTAATTCTTTGTTGGTATTAGAGCACTCACTATACTGCCGCCATGTCTTATTCGTCGAGCTCCTTTATTCTTCCTCTGTTGTTTTGAAAACGTACTTATTATTTTGCTCCATTGCTTAGGCCACATCGATCAAGCTAGATTGGGGAAATTTCCTTGTTTAGGAATCGGTGGTTCTCCCCCTTATTGAAGGGAACATACTTGAAGATCACATTAATGGCATTTTTAAAGCTCTACTGCGACATATTCGAACTGTAATCGAACCACCAACACTAATTCATAATCCTAAGTGCGATAAATGATTTTCTATCAATAGGATGCTTATGGGTTGGCTCTAAAACACAATGAACAAAGATATGGATGCTCAGCTCTTTCACTACAAGATGGCACGTGAGTTATGGATAGCTTGAAACCTTACTTACGCATCAACAAAGGCTTGTATCATGGAATTTAAAGATGATACTCATCATACTTGGGAAAATACTCTTAAAATAGAGGATTATCTTAGCAAGATGAAGAACATTACAGTTCAACTTGCTATAGTCAGTGCTCCAATCTCAACAGAGGAACTGGTTATGCACGCTTTAAACGAACTTGATGTTACATATAATGCTATTGTGGTTAAGCTTCTAGATCAACACGATATTAATTGTGTCAAAGCTCAAGCTTCTCTTCTTTCCTTTTAGAGTCAATTGGAATAATTAAGTCGAATCACATCCCTATCTATTCAACCTTCAACCATTATAGCTGTTAGGAACTTGACTGTAAATGAACAATTCACTTACCAAAATCGATGCTATTCTAATTATGATTGTAGCTACAACACACATGGAGCACGTGGTGGATGAAATCATCGAGATCATAGTAGATGTAACAATAGGGGATGTCTATTCTATACTTGGCGTAAGCGATATGGACATGTTGTAGCTACTTGCTATCAGCAAAATGATTATTCTAGTGTATATGGCTGAAACTACTTTCCACAAAAATTTTATGCAAGCCCTGAAATTGTCTCTGATCTAGCATGGTATATGGATAGCGGCTCATATTATCATGTTATACCATCTCTTGAGCATCTAGATACTGTGAACCCAGTAGGTAAATTTCACTTACTCACATGTACTAGCGAATAAGCCCATGTTGCTGGAATAGGATCATCATCTATTACCTCTACTAATCTTCATCTTAATGATGTGTTAGTTATTCCCTTTGCAACCAAAAATTTTCTCAGTGTTCACAAACTACCTAGTGATAATTGTGTGGACATTGTATTTACTAACACTAGCTGTGTTGTGAAGAATCGGTGAGAGGAAAGTATCTAATGCAAATTCAAACTAGTCAAGGGCTATATCCCATGAGTGATACTTATGTTCTAGCTCAAGTCTTTGAAATAAAATTTTAGTCCTCCTCTACTTCAAATGATGATGATTTTCTCCAATGGCATTATAAACTAGGTCATCCTAGTATAAGAATAGTAAAACAAGTTTTGAATAATTGTAATGCAAAAGTTAAAATAAATGATAATTTTGTTTGTGAGGCTTACCAAATGGGGAAATCTAAACATCTACCATTCTCTGCATCTATATCACATGCATCTTTTCCATTTGAGCTTGTTCACTCAAATTTGTGGGGTCCTTCTTTGGTTCAGTCGATCAATGGGCATCGATATTACATTAATTTCTTATATGATCACATTCATTTCACCTGGTTATACCCATTAAAACATAAAGATGATGATGTAGTCATATTCAAACATTTCATTTAATTTGTCTAGACTCAATTTAACACCACTATCATGAGCTTAGAATGTGATAATGGAATATAGCATCATCCTATTGTTAATATAGCTTATAGTGAAGGCATTCGACTTCAATTTACATGTCCTTATACCTCTCAGTAAAATAGAAGTGCTAAGCAAAAACACCGCCATGTGGTTGAAATAGGCTTGACTATTCTAGCACAAGCTGGTTTGCCACTCACATATTGGGTCAAAGCTTTTCACACTGTGACATGCTTGATCAATCGCCTACCCACTCTAATATTAAATGGCTTTACTTTGTTGTTCAGCTTATATAAAACACAGCCTAAGTATGATGAGTTAAAGCCATTTGGGTGTGCATGTTATCCATGCCTTAAGCCTTACAATGATCACAAATTCTAATATCATAGTCAGAAACATGCTTACCTTGGGCCAGCTCCAAATCATAAAGGATTCAAGCGTTTAAGTACAATTGGGTGAATTTATATTTCTCAACATGTAGTTTTTTATACCTCTTTATTTCCTTGTGTTATAGGGTTCTTAAATAGGTATATCTCTATTCCTCAAGTTCACCATGATCTCATTTCTCTAATTATTCCAACAAGAGTAGCCCAATCCTCTAATCAAATATCCTCAGCCCAATCGACTCCTTAACATAGACCAACAAAAGAAATAGTGACTTCACCTGGACCTATTCATGCAGCTTCTCCTCGTGAAGCACAAACACAAGTCTTAGCCCATTCGTCTTCTACTGATTAGTTAGTCCTATAGGCTAAATTTGAATCCTATTTGGATCTTTTAACTCAACTTAATCATCACTTAATGATTACAAAGAGCTAAGGTGGGTGTTTTTTGACCCAAGTTTCCATTTTTTGGTTTGCTAAAGTCTGAGGACCCATATTTACAAAAAATGTCACCATTGCTCTTGCCATGTCTCATTGGCGTCAAGCGATGATAGTTGAATTCTATGCTTTATAATGGAACAAAACTTAGATATTGGTTCCATATAATGGGATGCAAAAGTTTGTTGATTGTAAATGGATACTTAAAGTAAAGTTTAGGATAGATGGTTCAGTGTTAAAGCACAAGGCTCATCTTATTGCCAAAGGATTTCAGTCCAGTAATCAAACCAACAATAATTCGAATAGTAATTACACTTGCAGTCACATTTAATTAGGAAACATGTCAATTAGACGTCAACAATGCCTTCCTAAATGGTTATCTTCATGAAGATGTTTATATGCATCAACCATAGGGGTTTTGTAATCCAACACAGCCAAATCATGTTTGTAAGCTAGTGAAAGAAATTTACGGTCTTAAGCTCCTCCAGCATGGTTTGATCAATTGAAAACAACATTGACTCAGTAGGGATTTCAAAATGCCAAGAGTCATATTTCTTTGTTTTTCCTCAGAACTCGGCATCTAGCGGTATGTAGATGATATTCTCATTATAGGTAACAATTCCCTTTATATTCATGAGTTCATTTGTTGCCTAAATACTCTATTTTACTTAAAGGATCTCGGTCATCTATATTATTTTCTTAGTTCGGAAATCTATCAAGATGGTTCTGGGTTATATCTCAATCGAGGGAAATGCACACTCGATTTATTAAAGAAGTTCAACATGCTTGATTGTGTACCAATCTCAATGCCTATGGTTACTGGTAGATAGTTCACTACCTTATATGGTAATCTCATGACTTATCCATTACTATATAGACAAGCAATTGGATCTTTACAATATTTGACAATAACTCGCCCTGATATAGCATATTCCATGAACAAATTAAGTCAAGTCCTAACTAATCCTATAGAAGTACATTATCAAGGTGTTAACATAATTCTTCATTATCTTAAAGGGACATATCATTATGGACTAAATATCAAACTATTTACTTAGCTTTCATTATCAGCCTTTACGGATGCTAATTGGGTAACAAATTTAGATGATAGGAAAAGCATGGAAGGATGTTGTATTTATCTTGGTGATACATTAGTTTCTTAGACATCTTGAAAGTAAAAATTCGTATCTAGATCGAGCTCAGAATCTGAATATCAATCTCTTACAGATGGTGCAACTGAAACAAAGCGGATTTCCTCACTGTTATTTGAATTAGGTTTGTATTTACGCCAACCAATTGTATTTTGGTATGACAATCTTAGTGCCAGTTCTCTGATAGCCAATCCTATCCAATATGCCAGAAGTAAACACATTGAAATTGATAATAATTTTTTTAGAGATATGGTTCAAGCTGGTCTCATTCAAATTTGATATATTCCATTGTCACATCAAGTAGCAGATTGTTTCACTAAGCCTCTCACGTATTCTCAGTTTTCTTCATTTTGAAACAAACTCAGGCTTATAATTACACCCTCTCATTTGAGGGGGGATGTTAGAGCATAATATTACTGCTGTAAATATTATACTGTAAAATCTATAGATATCATAGATCTAGTATTATAGCTATATAAAGATTCTTGTGTATAAGTGTATAGTGGATAGCAATTCTGCTGTAACTGATCTGGCTATAGAAAAGGGGTTTGAGATTTTGATATGAGTCAACGCTTTTATTCTCTGGCTTTTATCTCTAATTATTTGTTATTCCCATGTCTACATGCATTTTTTTATACTGATATGGGATTATCATTTTAATGACCACAAATAAAATAAACTATCGACAATAGACTTTTATTTTTGTCTATGCTATGACAATTTTTTTAACTTAATGGCGTCATAGATCTATATTCATAATATAGCCCCAATTTTTTGGTTTTTTTTTTCTAAATTACAACAAGTATTACTCTTCTATCCCAAAATATAAGCTTCATTTTAGTTTTGTCAAAGCATTTATTGTGTTTTTCCAACTTTACCCTTGACTGTATTTGTTGTATTTATTATCTCTCTCTCACTTATCCTATTTACAAATAGAGTCATAATTGGAAAAAAAAATATTTATTATTCTTAACTAATTTTAACTTTTTTATATGCACAAATTGGTTATTTAAAGTGTAATATCCCAAAATATACTCAAGGGCTAAGTATACAAATAAACAGTCAAATTAATGATAGAGTTGTCCCTAGAAATTGTACAATGATTTATTCCCGATTAGCTATCGGTAAATTACTTAATTTTTGACTAAAATCAGGAATAGTCAAACACATAATAGAAATACAAGAATAAAAGGGGAATGACACTACTAGTAAGGAAACAAGGCTATCTAAATCATTAGTGTACAAACAAATAGAAATAAAAGGAAAAAAAATATTAATGGCATATGAATTATAATTTCCAAGATCAAGAGTAAAGAAGAAAGAAGAAGCTTAATCAAATGGTCTTCATTTGATTAAGTTGAAAAATTGACCAAAAGGTAAGATCACAAGAGCAACTTAGTCAATATAATATCCTCCTTTTGGAATGCCCAAAACGTACAAGACTAGAAGGAGAGAGAGAATCCAAATTGAAACCATCTTATATTCATGTAACAAGTCAAAAAGGAAGAAAGAAATGTCAACAATTGCAACTTAGGAAAAGTTGACTTCAAAAAGAAAGACACAAGGGAATATTAAAACATCATAATCTCCCTTTCTTTTCCTTATAATTCGATCAAGGAAAGAAAAGGGAAGGAAAGAGAAAAGGTGACCAACAACTAACCACCTTAGGTTAATTAACTCTTCACATTTTCAAGACTCCACAAGAAGAGGACACATGGCTTTTTTTTCCTTTCCCTTGGTGAAGTTTTAGCCAAGTAATGGGAGCTGAAATCAAGTGAACTAAAACTCATTAAACACTCTCTATCCAAACCCTCCAAGTCATCCAACCTCAAAAAGAAAGAGAAAAGGAAGAATCAAGTTAAGGTAAGAGCTTCCTCCTTGATTTTGACCTAGTAGAACACTTCTATGGCTCAAGCATTCTTCTTAAACATTGTTCCTCTTGATGAGAGCTTCAATTCTATGGTTTTATAATTTCAAGAGGAGGTGTTTTGAGAAACCTTGCAAAAGCACAAGTTGAAGAACCAAAGAAAGAACCTAAGAAGGAGTAAGAGGTGAGTGTTAGCTTCATTTTGAGCTATGGGCTGTCTTGGTTGGTTGATAATTTTGGCATGTGAAATTTTTCCCTAATTTCGCCCAAGCTAGTGTTTTGAAGATTCATGGTGTTTTGATTGCATTCATGGTATTTTATGATGTTTAAAAGGCATATGAAACTAGTTTGAGGCTTAAATTGGAAGTTTGGTAATTATTGGTTTATATGTCAAACTTCTGCCTTATGCATGAAATGCTGAAGGAATTGGAATTTGGTTATTTTGATGTTTCTATTGGCTTTAGAAGGCAAAATTGTGTAGGTATATATGTGTTCATGATTTTTGGATACTTGTATATGAATTGGGGATTTTTAAAAGTAAAGAATAAATGTTGTGTAATCTGACTTCTGGAAACAGTTTTATTGCAATGGGTATTTCATTTGTCAAATGATGTGCAACTTTTATGACACTTTCCATTCTAAAAGTATACTTTTCAAGATTTAATTTGATAGTTCATAAAGGTCAATTGGATTTATGTGCTGAGAGTACTACATTTTTAAACTTGGGTCATCTAAAACTGGAACTTTCTAGTACAGTGAGAAGAAAAGGGAAATTATGTATTAATTTGTGCACATATAGCTAATTTCTATATTTTTCCTTGAAGTTAGAGTTAATCAGGGTCACGTAGAACTTGGAACTACCTCATTTGAATGTTTTTAGAATTAGTTATAATTTTTGGAATTCCAATCAAGGATCAAGGGATTCTTGGCCGCGGCCAAAAACCAATTTTTCCCAAATTTCATATTTTCCAAGAGGTGATGATTAGTTGGCCTTTCCCAACCTTATAGGCCTTTGTTTGAGCTTCCAAGGGCTACCTAAATGACTCTAATGATAACCAACAAGTTAAAATCAAGGATAAACATAAGGATGAATTAAGAATAAGTTAGTTTACCTTATACAAAGTTATTGGAATAAATAATAACCCATCCAATTCATGAATTCTCATATATATGATTTGATATCTACCCAAGACGACCGAGGAACTGGTAACACATCACGAAACATTGAAAAGGCTAAGGTAGTAAATTCTCCCTCATATTCTATGTATCATGCTTCATGCATATTATTGTCATTTATACATGAACTGTGAACATGAATCAGGCATAATTGCCCATTAAGCATTCAGATGAGAAGGGCTTTGGCCCAATAGAATACTCAACGCTGTAGAAAGGGACAATAAGTCATTGAATAGAATTGGTTGTTGCATAAACATATATCTGAATGTTGAATGAATATTGAATTGTTTGGTATGTGGTGGTTGATATGACATGTTTCTCTGTATGCATTTTATATGAGTGTTTTTTTGTTACTACTGGGATTCTTTTGAATCTCACCCATTTTCCAATAACTAACTAGCAGCACGGGCAAGTAGTTCTCACGGGAAGAAGGTAGCCACGGATGGGTAGAAATGAAGACATGGAGCTTATTTTCTGTTGGTTATCTTACTTTTGGGATTTGTATATAAACCGAATGGTATTTTGTAAAATTAGTACTCTTGGTGGAAAAGTACACCAACTGTAAACCTGAAAGGTTGTATGTAACTGATCTAAATTATCTAGAACAGGGTGACCATACCAGGTGGACCCTTTAGTAGCGAATTTAATTTGAATATCCGCTAAGAACTTCAGTAAGTACTCTGATATTAACAAATGGAAATAGACCCGAATGAATTAAACCAATTTGAAAAATAAAAATGAGACCACAACTAAAATGTTTTGAAAAACCTTTCGAAAACCCATTTAACTATAGGATTGAACCCTGTAGTGAAGTTGGGATCCTAAATAGATTAAGAACTATTTCTGGTCTCTCATGTGGCATCAGGTCACATTTTGAACTGTTTTGTACGGTATAAAAGTAAAGTGTTACATAAAGCATATATTTAAGGACGGAGGGAGTATCTCACTAGGTGTGGTCGGCTATATATATAGATTTTAGGACACCATTATGCACTATCAATAACCAAACCGTTGAATAAAATCTTTGACTAAGAGGTCCCACTTAATAATTTTATTGAATGTTCTCTTCGGTTTTCTTCTACCCCTTTTTATATGATTCCATACTTGATCTACACTGTAAGGCATGAAGAAAAAACCATATATCCACTTTGATGACTTAAAGGATAACATACTTGATCCAAAAGAGACTAAAAGGATAACACTTTCTAACCACACAAAACATGGCCCAAGTATGAGTAGCCTCTACAATTTAAGTAGGACTAATAGTAAGGTCACTTCTACTTACTTCAAAGGGCTCTCTCTCAAAGTAGTAGCCTTGTGTTTCTCAACCAAACTAATGAAGCCTACATCTGTCATGTTACTTTCCTCCTTCTCTATATGATTTCACTTGTTTCTTCTCTTTACTATGACTTGTCCTCCTTGCAAAGCTAACTCTTCATTAGGAAACGAGATTAATCACTTATCATTTCTCAAGTTCAAGGAATCAATATTAGATTATACATACCACATATTGGACTCTTGGAATACTTCTACACACTTTTGCAACTGGCAAGGAATCACACGTGGGCACAATCATCATAGAGTTATAGAGTTGTAGTTAGATCGATATGATTTGCGTGGATCTATAACTCCATATATTGGCAAACTCTCCTTCCTAAGAGTCATCGTTCAAGATAACAATAATTTGCACTGAGAGATCCCACTATAATTAGGTCGTTAGTTTTGGTTGAAACGACTTTCCATAAGTAACAATACATTGAGTGGGAAATTTCCTGTTAACATCACACGTTGCTCTAAACTCAAGCACTTATCATTTGAAGGGAATAATCTTATTGGCAAAATACCCATGGAGATTGGCTATCTCCATAACCTTGAAATTTATTTCTAATTGATAACAATTTTAGTGGATAAATCCTAATGTCTATGTGGAATCTTTCTTCCCTTGGAATTATTTGGAATTACTAGTAATACGTTGGAGGGGAATATACCTGAAGAAGTGGGGTGTTTGAAAAATTTGACAATATTTGCAGTAGGTAGCAATAAGCTCTCTGGTGAAATTCCTTCTTCTCTTTACAATTTGTCACAACTTATTGTAATTGGAGTTGAAGAGAATTAAATAAATTGCTCTCTCCCAGCCAACATGTTCATCAATCTCTCTAATCTCCAACTCTTGGCACTTGGAATAAATCAATTCTCAGGTCATATCCCAACATCCATTACAAATCCAACTATGCTTGAAAGGATCTCTATAGGAAGAAATAACTTTGTAGGGCAAATTCCAAATCTTGGAAAATTGCATGACCTCTCAATTCTAGAGATTGCTAATAATAGTTTGGGAAGTAATTCTTCAAAATACTTGGAGTTTCTAAATACTTTGAGCAATGGAAGTAAGTTGAAACAAATATACTTGGAGCAAAATAATTTTGGGGGGCATTTACCAAACACCATAGGGATTTATCCACCCAGCTCATAATACTTTGGCTTAGACAAAATCAAATATGTGGCATAATTCCTATGGCATTAGGAAACATCATTAACCTAATGATGCTATAAATAGAGATGAATTATTTCACTAACATGATCCCAATTACTTTTCAAAAGTTTCATAATATCCAATACTTGTCTTTGTGGGGAAATGACTTTTCTAGAGAAATAATACAATTTTTAGGTAATCTCACTCGTTATTTCACCTAGATTTGTCCCATAACATGTTTGAAGGAAAATTTCCTCCAAGAATTGGGAACTTTGAAAGTTTACAATATCTTGATCAATCACACAACAATTTTAATGGAGTCATACCAATCCAGCTAATAACTATTTCATCTCTATCAATTTTATTGAACTTGTCACATAACTCTTTTGACGGAGATATCCCTAATGAGGTTGGAGAGTTAAAAAATCTAGGGCACCTAGATGTCTCTCATAATCATTTAACTGGAAATATTCCGCAGACTATCAAAGATTTCCAAAGCTTAAAATATCTTCTTCTTCTTTTTTCTTTAATCATCCCTCTGTCTTTAGCTTCATTGAAAGATCTAAGGTATCTAGACTTATCACAAAATAATTTGTCGGGATCAATTCCAAAAGACATGCAAGATGTTTTTTCTTTAGAGTACCTAAATGTTTCCTTCAACATACTTGAAGCGGAGGTACCAAGTAAGGGTGTGTTCGGTAATGTGAATGCAATATCAATAATATGGAATAACAACCCTTGTGGAGGCATATCAAAACTTCAGCTCCCACCATGCCCCTTCAATAGAAAATGCCACTATTTAAAGTTTATAGTAGCAACATGTTGTGTGATTGCTTTTATTCTTCTAACATCTATTGTTTCTATTCATCATATAAAGAAAAGAAGCAATAGATCTTCAACAATAATTGGCATGCTTCCCAAAGTATCGTATCAAAGCTTGCACAATGCCATAAATGGATTTTCTATCAATAGTTTGATAGATCTGAGAGTTTTGGCTTTGTATATAAGGTAAATTTTGAATCATAAGAAGTTGTTGCAATAAAGGTCATTAACCTTTAAAGAAGGGGAGCTTACAAGAGTTTTGTTGCTGAATGTAATGCACTTAGAAATGCAAAGAATCGAAATCTCATTAAAATTATAACATGTTGCTCTGGAATATATTACAAAGGCCATGAATTTAAGGCTCTAGTTTATGAGTATATGGTGAATGGAAAATTGGAAAATTGGTTGCATCCTAAAATAGAAAATCTAGATCATCCAATAATTATGCTCCTTGATCAAATAGTAAATATTCTTGTCGATATTGTGTTTGCATTAAACTATCATCATTATGAATATGAGCAACTTTTAATTCATTGTGATTTGTAGCCAAACAATGTCCTTCTTGATGGAAACATGGTAGCTCATTTGAGTAATTTTGGATTAGCAAGACTACTCTCAACTATGGAAGTAATCTCCAATGAAGAAAGCAGTACAATTGGAATAAATGGTACTTTTGGATATGTTCCTCCAGGTATGATTTAATTTTGTTTACTACAATGTCATTCAAATTCATTATGCTTTTAAACTTAATTACTATTTTTTTCATTTTTTTCAATGATAAGTTATATAATTAAGAGAATTAATATACTTACAATAATATTTCAAAATATGGAATGGCTTCTAAGGTATCAATACAAGATAACATGTATAGTTTTGACATTCTTGTTCTAGAGATGTTAATTAAATGAAGACCCAATGAAACTATGTTTAGTGATGGTCACAATCTTTAAACATATGTGAAAATTGCATTTCTAAACAAGCTTTTGGAAGTTGTGAGCCCAACTATTATTCCACAAGGATTAGAACATGTAATGGGAGCATCAAGAGACTTACGGGAGAACATGATTCAAATCTATCTTAATGTTAAGAAATGCTTGTGTTCATTATTTAAGATCGGACTTACATGCTCAATGGAACCACCTCATGAAAGAATGAGTGCAATTGATGTCATTAAGCAGCTAAACTTTATCAAAAAAAAATTTCCTTTATGGTAAGTACAACATCCTCTATATACAATGCTCTTGGGACGATTTGAACAATATATATTTCGTCAATTGATATATTTAGGAAAACAAACCACATGTTTTGACATTTTGTTTCAATTCAATGCTTAATCCATTCTATACATATTGGTTCTCTTAATTTTTAACTAAAATATGGTAATTAACCGTATTTTAAGAAAAAAATGGACACCTTTTCTATTGTTCTTAAATTTTATTTCTCTTTTTTCCTATCAAAATACATTATTATAAAAAATTGGAGCTTGATTGTAATTATACTTATTATAGTTTATCTTATATTTAATTATTGATTAATCTCATTTTTATATTTATTGTTGTAGGTAAAGAAATCGTGTGTATGATATATTTTCATCAAATAATCGAATAGAGATTGGCATATGCAGAAGTTTGTTAGCTTAGGCATATTTATTTTGTAGCTATATACGATATGCGTGCGTGTTTTTTATTACTCAGTCTCATATGTTATTGTTATTTGTGGTTGAGACTTGAGGAGCAAAAGCTTCCTTTTTGTTAATCATACTTTCTAACATTATTTGAATCAAGTTTGCATTAAATGTTTTAAGATTAAAATAAGGCAAAGCCATGAAGATTAATGTACATATCTTAAAAATGATACATGATTAAATTTACTGAAATTTGATTATGATATTTGAATGGGTTATGAGCAAAACTACTCATTATCTTTTTTTAAGAAGAGCTGTAGGCACAATAAACAATTTTTAGGTGCAAAAATACGCATCAACATTAAAAAGTAGCCAAAAATGCTATTTTTGTTAATTTAGAGTGACGGTCGTTAGGTTTGGATTTAGGAACCTGACATGTGGCTTATAATGCCTAGTCAGACATGAGGACATGAAGGATAAATTCAAAGAGCAAACTATCTTTTATCTTTTCCAAGAGCTACTGACACCGTAAACAAATTTTAGGTGCAAAAATACTTATAATGATTACAAAATGACCATAAAATGCCACTTCTGTTAAAATATACCTAGCCACTACAAGATTGCTCATGCTCTCATTAACAGCTAAAAGTTTCTCTCTCTCTCTCTCTCTCTCTCACACACACACAGATGCTCTCTTGCTCTCGTTTCATTCTTCTCACAGCCATGCATGTACAGCTGCAAGGAATTAATCACCCATCATATACCATCCATCATCCTTATATATTATCCACTCAACAACCACGTGCCTATTCATTAATTCTTTCCTCACACCCACATCATCAAACCCTTGCTAATATTTCCATTAATGACTGTGACGCATCAAAAAGAATTGGGAAGAGTAGACACCATGATAGCAGCTTGAGTTAATTAGGAGGTAACTTGAGATGAGCATGGAGAAAGCTAGAGCCTAGGAGTTTACAAATGAAGACTACACAGGAGTGACGTTCTATTTATTTTTTTTATTCAAGATTTCAGATTATTTGGTTTTAGATAATTTTAAGTTGTTTTTTTTAGAACAATCTAGCTTTAGATTGTAGACATATTCAATTTGGATTAAATTGATATTTTGGATTTGATTTATGCTTAAGACGTTTGTTGGGATCTTTGTTTGCAAACCTTTTGATTGTCAATTAGATTATTAATTGAGTTATTATTATCAATTTAATTTTAATTTGGGTTTATCCTCTTGATTGTTTAATTGGGTTAGTTAATTGTTTAGTTGTTTAATTAGGCAATTGTAAACATGATTTCCAAAATATATTTAAAATTAATTGAGATTGGTTTTAGTGGGTTTAATTAACCAGTGTTTACATCACTGAGTTTTCTAATGGATGGATTAAGTGTTATTGAACTTAAGGGTTTCCAAATTTCAATTAGGTGATTAATTCTATTAATTCCAATATTTTATTAATCTCCCGTTGGTCTAATTAATTAATTTGAGCTAAGAAAGTTAACTCCATATGAATTCTAAGTTGTTCCCTTTACCATACCTAAAGGAAACCTTTGTTTCCTTTTCTTATTTGATTTTCTTAACTATTAGTTGATTTCTTTTGCTTAAGATTTTAATTCCTACATCATAAAAACCCCTCCAAAAAATACATTAGCATTCATTTAGATTAGTTTCATTCTCATTTAGGTTTTAGAGTCATTTGCATCTTGCATTTAGGTAGCAACACCTTGCATTTTAGTTTAGGTTCATTCCACTATATTTTTCATCACCTAAATTCAATTCTAAAGAAAGAACCATAAATTTCTCCTTGGGAGAATATTAGTGACCTAGGTTGCCACTATATTTCATTAGTAGTTGGTCCTAATTTAATTGATTGATTTAGCGATAAAAGCTACATCACATAGCTTGAGGTGTTGACTATTAGTTTTGTAACGCCATACTTTCAAAGCGTTTAAAACATATAATGAAGTCAAACTAGAGACAAGAAACTATTTTCAGACAATTTGGGATCCCAACTTCAATACAAGATTTGAACATGTACTTAAGTGGGTTTTCAAAATATTTTTATTATGGTCTCATATTGATTTACTGTGTCAGTTTGACTCATTCAATTCTTATTCCATTTATTAATATCAGAATGCTTACCAAAGTTTCAGGCTAGTACTCTTGTTACATTCGTTAACTAAAGGGTCCACAGTATATGGTCACCTTATTCTAGTTCATTTACTATGGTTACGTACTGATGTGGGTTTACGATTGCCATATTTAACATACTATGAGTACTAGTCTTAAAGTGTACTTATATACATCATATACAAGTTTTCAAAAACTAAATAACCAACAGAATGTAAAACTTAAGTCTTGTCCTCTTTGCTCATCCGTGGTTACCTTCTTCCCTTTAGAGTTGCTTGCCCACTCTGCATATTAGTTTTTGAAAAGAGGTGAGATTCAAAATAATCCTAGTAGTAACAGATAACACTCATATAAAATGCATACAAAGAACAAGCCATATCAACCATCACATACCATACCATTCAATATTCAACATTCAGAGATATGCTATATGCAGCAAACAATTTCATTTAAGGACTCATCAGTCCCTTCCCACAGTGCTGGGTATTCTACTAGGTTAAAGCGCTTCTCATCTGAATGTGTAACAGGCTATTCTACCTATTTCGTGTTCACAATACAAGTAATCATAATGGTAAAATATGCATGTAACAAAATACATAGTATGTAAGGGAAAAGCTACTACCTTAGCATTTCCGATCTTGTTCTCGTTCTGGTTTTCAGCGCCCAGGGCAAATATAAAATCCTATAAATTAGAATTTACCGATGAAGAGTTATTACTTATCCCAATTCTTCATAATTCAAACACTTATGTTGGTTATTATTAGGATTAGTACACTAAGTCAAATGAAGGATCGATGTGGTCAAACTAGCCCAAAGTGCTTATTTTTACCCTTAGAGTTCAAGGTAATTACTAGGACAGAGCAATGGGCGGGTTGAGTAACCCGTGCCCAAACCCATAGCCCGCCCTTTAATTTTTAATGGGTATGGGCTAGCCCATACCCGTACCTCAACCTATTTAAACCCGCATAAACGGGCTAGCACATAAATGGGCTGGCTGATCGGGTTTTGAGTAACCCATCTATGTTTGACCTGTTTATTTTTTTTGGAAAAAAACATACATAAGCAATAAGCATTAAGCATCCATCCAAATTCTTCATCCTAAATTTTGAAATATGAACCTTCAAAGTCTAATAAGCACAATTCACACATAAGAACCTAAATTTAGGCAAGTACCATCATAACATAATTTTGATGTTCAAACTTCAACTTTTAAATTAAAACATTATAACTACAAGTTCAAATATTAACAAAATGTCATGCTTCTATTAAATCTCCATGCTTCAATTTTCACCATCATCTTCAGATTCACTTGAAGAAGGGGTTGTAGCTCCAGAGGCCAAATCTTCCTCTGCAAAATAAAATAAGAGAGAATATATCCATCAATAATCTACTATGAAATTAAAAAAAGGAAATAACACAAATTAAAGATGTTGTTGAAAATACCAATAACAACACTTACACTGTCATCAAAATTATCAATATCAAGGTCTTTAAATTTAGGGGGTGTCTTGAATAGCCAATTTTGAGAACATAGGAGTGCCTCAACCATTTTTGAAGACAAGAAGCTCCTGAAAGAATCTAGTATCCGACCCCTAGTACTAAAAGCTGATTCTGAAAACACTGTAGAGACAGGTATAACCAATAAATCACATGCCAACAGATTCAAAATTTTATACTTGCAACCATTCACTCTCCACCATCCTAAAACATCAAAATTTGGATCACAAAAGCCAACTAATTCAGCTTGAAGATATTCATCTACATCTGAAATTTTCTCTACATTACATGTAGATTCTGCAGTAGCTAAGAATTTCTGGAATGTAGTATCAAAAGATGACAAGGCTAATTCAATTTCAACTTCTTGAAATGAAACATTAGTCCCATTGATATCCCATTGCCCCATTGTTGCTGAGATCCAGAAGCTTCATTAGTATTAATAATATTTGGTGAATAATAATCATACAAATGATACAAGACATCCACAATCATCTTCAACATAAATTCACGCTTTGTAGGTTCAGGAAAAATGTTTTCAAAAGCAATTTTGACATATGTCATCTTGAATCTAGGGTCCAGTATAACTGCTACCACCAACAATAGATTCATTTTCTCCGCTTTTTCCCAATACTTATCATACTTTGTTTGTATTCTTCTTACCAAATCACCCAAGAGAGAGTGGGAACCAACTGCACATGAATTAAGATGTGTTTGAATAGCAACAATATGCTCAAAACATGTGTTTGTTGTCACAAAATATGATCCAGAAAATTTCAGAGTCATGGTGTAGAACAACTTCAAAAATACAAGGAACTCCTTTACAACAATCCAATCATATGCACTTGGAGGCTCAACTGTATTCCCTGTAGTTGTGTCAATGATATCATCATCAAGATCAAATATGCCATCATCAAATCGAGTTGAATTTGAATCTAACTTAACTTTCTTTTTGAAGTAATCTATGTAATCTTGATCTTCTTCTTCCATCCTTGTGAAGACTTTAATAAACTTAACATCACTTTCTAACATAAGGTAAGTCAAATTCCACCTAACAACATAATGAAATAATTAATTAAAACAACATAAGTACAATATGCATCTCTCCTGGCTAAATAAGTGATTAGTTAAAGTTTTATTAGAAGAAATCGACAATAAACTCAGGGAGTTGCTAGCTTTGTTGGGATTCTTGGGAAACTTTTCCAAATGCTGCAATAATTGGGTTGTGCCACAATTAGTAGGATGACTTGCAAAATCTCTGCCAAAATGATTACACTGTGCCCGATGTTTACCTTTTGTTTAAGTTAGTGGCAACCTTTTGAAATGATGACAGGCATCAAATGTTGCCCTCCTTTTTCTCTTAGCAGCTTGTTTTTCAACTGCTTGTACCTCTCCTTCATTATTTTTTTGATTTCCATCATGAGCAGGTGCTAAATATGTGGTTGTAGTTATATTTTCAGTGGCCTCTATAATAATGGCAGTTTGCATATTTTCTAGTTGAGATTGTGACATGCTCATTTTCCTAGTCAAACCAATAATATGTACATCAATGAACTATATACAGATAAGCAATATATAAACATCACATTTCCTCAAAACTATATATAGATAAGCAATATATACAGTTGAGGTAATTAACAATAAGACATAAGCAATTTCATTTCATTAGCAGCAAAAAGAGAAATAGTAGAAAATCAAAGCAGTTTCCCACGCACGAGGCATCAAAATATGAAAATGCTCTTGCTCATAGTCTAATTTGTTCTAATTTGTTTACCCAAAATAGTAGCTCTACTACAAGTTCAAACTACTTGAGTAAACAATATTCGCTTGGCCTAACCAAGGATCCTACATGACACTTGCAATTTTAACTCAAAACGGTGAATGACCAATATCAACCAAATAAAACAACAGACTGAACAACTCAATTTAAAACTGGACATGTGATCATCTTATGTTATATGACATAATAGTCATGTGAAAAGAGTTGCATTATTTGTTGTGACAGCCTAAATCTGAAGATTCACCATTAATATGACAACTTAAGTGTTCATACTTCATAGCATGAATTCGCAGACACCTTTAGTTCATTTATTTTCTTCAGCAGTTTCTCATTGGACACTCACACATGGTTTGAATCAGTTGGATGATAGAGATTACGCTTAAAACATCATGAAAGAAATTGGAGAAGATGAACTTACAAACTTTGCTTTGCTCTCGATGGAAACTGGAGAAGATGATGATGATGATCCCCTAGACTTTGCTCAAAACAGAAACTAAAAAAGACAAACTCACAAACTTTGCTCTGCTATGATCCCCTAGACTTCAACCAGAGAAGAAGAAGAAGATGAACTGCTCTCGACATAAACCAGAGAAGAAGAAGATGATGAACTCTCACCTTTGCCCTCGATGGCTGACCTACTTCTACTGTGGCTCGGTGGTCCAGGAGGTAGGTAATCTTGTCGTCAGTCTCAGCCTCTCCTCTCTCGGATCTCAGTCTTAGCCTCTCCTCACTTAGATTCAATCTCGCAGGCGGCCCGACGCTGTAGAAAGAGAAGGGAAATAGGAAAATTAGGGATTTTGGAATGGGAAGTGGGAACTGATTGTATGACTCTACTGACTGACTAAGAGCAGAGTCATAGACTGTCGGTGTGGAGTATGGCTGATGAGTACAGCTGGCCTAAGGAATAGATTAATTTTAAAAAAAAAACTAAATGGCGGGTACGGGCAGCCCCCATTTAAGTTTTAATTGGGCAGGCTAAAACCCAACCCATCACAGGTTCATTTTGAGCGGGCTAACAGTAGCCCAATTACATTGGGTAATGGGAGGGTTCATGGGTAATGGGCTGCTTGCTCTCCCCTAGTAATTACATTTTTCCATTACCTTCTTAATTTCACACATTAACTAAAATCTGCCAGAATTTTCAACAAACTTTGAAAATTCATATCTTTATGTATAAATTTTGAATTGCAGTGGTTTCAAGTGCTATATATCCCTTATTAAGTCTCTTTTAAATAAAAAATATTTCCTTTAGCCAATTATGAGCACAGAATTCTAGTATCATCATTTATTGGATATTGCCACATAATCATTCCAGTTTTACATGTCTAACTTCAAAAATTCATATCTCTTAATGTACTAGTCCAAATGACACAAACGACCTATCAAATTAAAGCTTAACATGTCTAACTTTATTCTGGAAACTCTCATAGTTATTGGACAACATTCATTTACCCAAAAACACAATATAATCAGACTACCACGTAGAAATCCTAATTAATTGGCAGTAAATTCCATTTTTAGGAATTTTGTTGCAATTATCCAGAATTCATAACCAAGGGCTATTCCCACACATTTTTTCATGTAGAATCCAATGGTTATATCAAATTTATCAAAATCTCATTCCTTGTTCATGTCCTGTTCTAATCGAAACATAGGGTCCAAGACAACAATTAACTAAGTTCATAAATTATTCACTAAATTATTCTTATATACTTCTTAAACACCATATAACCACATGTACATGAACAAAGCTTCATGAAACCCTACATGACTGAAATTAGGGCAGTAAGGAAGATTCCACAAAACTTCACCAACCAATACAATACATAGGTCAAAAGGAAGCTCTTGCTCACCTCTTCCACTTTCCCAAGCTCTTTCTTTGATTCTCCAACTTTGACTCTTGCTAGATTACTCAAAGCACCTCCTCTTCAAAAAACAACCATATAAATGAAGCTCTTAGAAAGAAAAACAATGTTTATGAAAAGAATTTGAGTCAAAAAGGTGATTTGGAAGGTGAAAATCAAGGTAGAAGATCTTACCTTCTTATTTTTCTTTTCTCTTTCCTTGCATTGTTTAGCCGACTTTTTCCAAGTGTGAGAGAGTGTGAAATGTTTTGAATTTCTCTTCCTTGCCTCTTGAATACTTGGCCGAAATTAGCCAAGAGAAATAAGAGAAAAATAATATGTGGCTATTATTTGAAGCTTCTTGCAAAAATGTGGTTAATTAACCAAGTGTAGTTAGGTTAATTTGATGAAGCTTTCTCTTTCCTCCCTCTTCTCTTCTTTAACCAAAATTTTGCTTCAAAAAGGAGGAGGAAATGTTGGCCAATTTGCTTCCCTTGTCTTGCCATTGGTCAACTTTTCCAAGTTGGAAAAATTAGATGAAACTTTGACTATTTGACCAACTATTTTTCCTTCCTAATTTTCCCTTAATGAGGATGGTTTTGAAGCCTTAAGAGAGAGATAGTGTAATACCCCACTTTTTTCACCAATATTCCTTATGTATATTTGTGATATTTAGTGGAATAAAATGGTGAATTGTGGTGTAAATAAATTGATGAAAGCACTACAATCGGTAGTTACATATAATTGGCTAAGCTAAGACATAAAGGTGCAGGTTTTATCTACTGGAAGGCCTAATATTGTAACATAAATTGGAGCATGAAATGACACAAATATTGGCCCAATTATATTACATCATTTTCAGCCAAAATAAGGTAAAAGGAAGGAAGACATGAATTTTTACAAAAATGTAAGGGTAAAATCATAATTTTTCATAACATAATAAACAAATATTTTTCCCCTAATTCTCTTATTATTTTCGGCCAAAGGGGAAAAATAAGAGAGAAAATGGCTACTTGGTAATTAACAAGTCCATATTGGAGTATTATTACCAAGAAAAAAATCAAAGTTGGAAAAGTCAACAAATGCAACTAAAGCTAAGATTTGTAGATACAATTGTGAGAAGTGCAAGAAGCATTATTAATTCCCTTTTTCCATTGTAGTTTCGTTCAAGACAAGGGGAGTAAAGGGATATATATATATATATATATATATATATATATATATATATATATATATATATTGTTGACTAGTATTGTTTTGAGCAGAAAATGCTTGGCCAATCACAAGCACGTAAAATTGTTGTTGAAAAGTCAAAAGTGATTGTCAAAAAGCAAAGTCCTATATGAAAATTGAAAGGGAATAAATGGAGATATGGTGAGACCATTTCCTATAGTCATTTGAAGATGCTTCCTACGATCAAAAAGAGAAAAAGCAAGGGAAATAGAATTTATTAGCTAATATTATATAAGAAGCAAAAATGTGGACCAATGGAAAATAACCATATGTAAAGCAAGAGTAAAAGGGAAGCAACTTAATATATCACTATATCTTCTCTTTGCCTATCATTCTCGGCCAAAAATCTGAATGAAGAGATAGGAAGAGCTCAAGAAACCAAGAACATCAAGCTTCAAGGAGGTCTAGGGTTTCATAGATCAAAGGTATAAAGCTTGTAATCTTGAAGTTTTTGTCTCATAATCACTCTATAACTTCTCCTAACCTCTTCTACTCCATTAAATTCATGATTTTCAAGACAAATCAAGAGCTTAGAGAGAGAATGGATTTTTTTAGGAGAGATAAGGAACAAGAATCAAGAGGTAAACTTCAAAACTTGCTTCTCTTGCCTTGTTGGATGTTGTTGGTGAATATTGTCTTGTTTTCTCTTGATTTTCAAAAATGGGCTGAAGTAAAATCTAAGGGAAATGCTTACAAAACTTCCTCTAAACATGTTAATTTAGTGTTTAAATAGTTAATCATGTGATTAGAAGTGGTAAGGAGGTGATTAAGCAAGAGAAAATAAGAAAACAACATGTTCTTCCTAAGAACCCTAATCTTCTGTTCTGAACAGGACATGGTAAAGGGGTTGGAATTTGGTAATTTTGATGATTCCATTGGCTTTATAAGGAAAAATTATGTAGGTATACAAGTGTTCATAACTTTTGGATGCTTTTGTGTGAATTTGGAATTTTTGAAAATTGTGAAGTAAATGTTGTCCAATTCGTTTTCTGAAAGTAGTGTCGTTGGACGTGCTTTTCATGGGTAAAAACTTGTCCAAAAATTATAAAAATTTAAAAAATTAAATTATATATAGATATTTAATTTTATAGGTATTTTTTAATTTTTGGACAAGTATGCTAAAAGATATGATTTTTCAAAATTATACCCCGTTTCTGGAAGAAAATCTGGAACAGGTTGGGTTTGGAAACATTCTGGGAGTTATGTTGCTATATGGACAAAATTTGGTAATTCTATGTGAAATTATACTAAAATATATTTACATAAAATTTTGAACCACTCAATTTAGAATTCCCTAAAATTAATGGTGAATTTTTTAAGTTGACCTAAAAGCTGGCAAAATTGAAAACAAGGGTTATGAAAAGATGTAATGGCATAAAAGTAATTAAGTTGAACTTTGAAGGTGGAGTTAACCAACTTGGGATAGTTGAACCACCTTGACTTTGCTTTTGGCATAATATACTAACTTTAATGACATTCAACTTGACTAATTGGATTATTCAAGTATTGGATGAAATAATAATCTGTCGTCCCTAAATTATAATTATATGACCTAATAGATGTTTGGAAGCTAAAACCTCCCTGAGTTTAGGGAAGCAATTAGATATCGCTTGAGGAAAGTGACCAGGTAGTAACTTATCTTTCATATATTTATAAGATACACTTTATGTTCTGTGTGTTCATCATGAATTGTCTGGCACATTCTGGTTATGCGGGGTGGTCATCCAGGGCCTTTCTGCACGAGTGGATGCCCAGGCCAATAACATTCTGTGATGCACGAGTGGATGCCCGGAACCTTTCTGCGAGGGTATCCCTTGGGGACTTATGATATACCTAGCGCTATGGTGATATATGAACTGTATGTGATACACTGAATGCTATTGTGATGATTTTGTTGTATGATGACTGTATAACATGCTTTGTGATGTTATATCTGTATGATTGGCACTATGTTACTACTGAAATTCTTTCGAATCTCACTCTTTTTCCAAAACCAATTTACAGTACAGGGAGACAACTCGATGGGCAAGAAGGTAAATGCGAACCACTAGAGGCTGGATAGAGAAAGACTTCAACTTTCTGTTGGTAGTCTATTCTTAATATTTTGGAATATTATGGAACTGTAAATGATGTACATAACTATGTAACCCTGACTACAGTATGGTAGTAGAACTAGTAATGCCGGTAGGCCAGTAAAAGTACAGTACTTAAACTAAAAGGACAGTTTAGCTAAATTACCCTTCCGATCGCTAACGAAACATAACTAAGGTATGGAACATAAGAACTAAGTAGAGAATCGCTTGCAAACCCTGATAAAATGAAAAGAAAATCTGGTGAGACTTAGTGAGATAGTGAATGTTTGTGAAATTGTTTAGGAAAAATTTTATTACTCTAAAAAATCTTTTCCAATCTTAGGTTCAAATCCTAAGGTAGGTTTGGAATTTGCGAACATTTACCAAAGCTTGTTTAATCTGGGGCTGGATCATGGTTTCACAAATGATTGCAATACTCTTTTGAACTCATATGAAGCTATTGGACATAAGGTGTAACAGATAGGATTTACTTTTCATTCTCATAATTACTTCTTACTTTTGAAGAGCAAATCTTGGCCTCTCATTTTATCTTCCAATTTTACTCTCAAGATCAAGTAGCAATTGTCTCTTTTGCCCTTGGTTATGGCAATATTAATTAGTGTGCCATTAATTCTTTCATTTCTCTTTGTAAGTTTTTCACATTAATGGAGCCATCCTGTGTTCTTCTTATGTCCGAGTTAGGTATTTGGTCATTTCTTACACAACCTATAGGAATCAGGTATTTTCCTTTAACTAATTCACACAGAAATTCATACTTTATTTCAAGTGCAGTTTGAGATTCTTACTAAACTAAACTTAGTAGTCTACTTTATTCAGGCTTATTCTCTGGATTCTAATTCCAAAATTTGGGATATTACAAGTTAGACTTTAGACTCTGAAATGAAGAGACTATTAATTAAGACTTGATATAATTATTGCCAAAAGCAAATAATGGGAGCAACCTCTTATCCTTTTTCTATCATAGACATTTCAGACCTAAAGAAAACACACCACAATACCTTATCTCTTCAAGTTGTATATCAATATTTTTATATATATTTTAATTAGATTATATTATTTTAATGGTCACCACTACATATTTAAGCATTTATAATGCTTAATACATAATAGTTACAACTAATAAACATATATGTCAATGCAAGGTCACACAAGGATCTATGACACTTAAACATAACGGTTAATTATGGGCACCGTCATATATTGTGAGGTGGAATTCATGAAAACACCAAAATAATAGTAGTAGTTAATAATGGTCATTTATTTAGTAATGATAAAAGTGACGGTTTTTTTTAAAAATAACCGTCATGTAACACTTACAAACAATTCGTCTTACAACCTTATATCAATGAGAATGCAAAAATAATAGTTATATTAAATGACTGTAAAGTTTGAACAACAAAAACGACATTTCATGAGCAACAACTGTCAGTTAAAGAATAACTCTTAAAAGCACCACCACCTCCTTCTCTAACTACGTACTCTTTCCCCACTTGCCAACTACTCTTATTTTAGTTACCTTTTCATAAATCTCTAATTAATTCTCACCTATTTAAATCCCAGAGATTGGAGCTCTTCCTTGGAGCTCTTCCTTCACAAGCTCTTCCTCCTCCATAGTCATGAGATTCTTGCTAGTTGTGAATGGAATTCGTGATTATTGGATATGTGAAACTTATGATTACAAGTTTCGCATATCTAGTCATGATGAATTCCATGGACAAATATTTATAGGGAAACACACATTTGGCTCAAAAACACACCTCTTTCGTTCTCTCTCTGAGTGAGAAATTCAACAAATTACCTAGAGAATAAAGAATCTGATGATGCATAGGTTCCTTCATCTCCAAAACTTTTTATTTTTTTGTTTGTTTTTTAACATTGTGTTTTTCTTTTTTAATGTTTTTCTGTAATATTGTGGTTGATTATGCAATTAATAGTAGACACCCATAAATTAAAAAATCATCAAAAGCATAACAGTTAACATATAAAAATTAGCACTTATTAGAATAATATTTCAAATTTCTAACAGTTATTAAGAATGAACCGTCACCATTTATAAAATATAATGATTTAATACTAAAAGACATGACAACTCGATAATCCATGAAACCCTCTCTATGCAAATGTCCAAAAATTGAACTCTAGTACTTCTCTACTTCCATTTCAACTTATCAAAGGAAACTTCTGATTCACCAAAAAAAATCATGCACAAACGCAAGTTTAGCAAAAATATGAAAGATAAACTCCCTCCGCCAACAAGCATTGAAGGTCTTGTCTATGCAACATATGAGCTACATCATATAGTCTAGGTTTACTTACAAGAGTAAGGACACATAGACTAGTGCTTGAAGAAACTTACCTCTCTCGTTCACTCTTTAAATGAGAAGGTGGATAAGTTACTGGAGAAAGAAGAATCTGATGATATATCCTATTCTTAAGCATCTCTGTAGCTTTTTACTTTTAGTTTGTTTATTTACTCTCTTTTTTTGGAAAAATGGTGGTTGCATAATCAATCACCAATTTTTTTCCCAAAAAAAAGTAATATTCATTATGATTATTAAGTAACAACCATCACTTACTACATAAATGTTGTAATTTGTAACTGTCATATATTGTATCATAAGAATGATTGCTCTTATTGTAAAACCATCATGAAACGTTAGATAAACAAACAAAAAATTTGTCTTCTAACTTTATATCAGCAAAGACAAAAAACGGTTTCTCTTAAATAACCGTCAACTAAATGGTCGAAACATTTACCCTTCCCTGCACTTATGATGAGAATACTCTGTGCTTCTTCGTTCTTCAATGATCGGCACGAGAACCAAGTACTCTTTCATTACACACTATCGTGCGCAACTGCTCCTCTTTAACTTCTAATGTGTGCAATGATGGTTCGAACCCATAACTTCCAATCTATATAAACTCTCATTTTCCTTTTGTTTATCATACTATTTCTTCACCATCCACCTCTATCTTTCAATCACCAAGATGAATAGCCATGCTAAAACTTGCTAGAAAATCCACAACATCATCTTCCTCCTCCACAAACTCCACCACCTCCTTCTCCCCCATCTCCTCCTCCACAACCTCCTGATCTTGCTCCTACTCCTGCTCCTGCTGCTACTCCCCAACCTCCACCTCCTCCTCAAGTGGGGGCAATGATCCAGGATGCAGAATGCATTGACCATGATGTCAGGAGGCTAGCCAGATATTTGTTGAGTATGAATAGGAAGGTCAATCTCATTCTTAATGAGTATGAGATTGATGACCATGACCCTGACATACTCTCGCATTAAATCTCTATTTTTTTTAATCATCTTTTAAGAATCTCAAAGGTTGTTCTTGTATATGGATTTAGAGCAGCTCATGGTACTTAGTATGAAGATTCCAGTCTTGTTTAATGGGTTTACGTTAGTCTCACTTCTCAATGTTTTCCTGTTTTTTGTTTTTTTTGCATATACGGTTCCTCTTCGGCTCTTTCAGTCT
This sequence comes from Albizia julibrissin, assembly GCA_037074505.1. Taxonomy (NCBI): domain Eukaryota; kingdom Viridiplantae; phylum Streptophyta; class Magnoliopsida; order Fabales; family Fabaceae; genus Albizia; species Albizia julibrissin. The sequence goes on along the minus strand of CM073485.1, from coordinate 13,033,452 downwards.
TAATTTTTTTTTAAAAAAAAGATTATGTATATAATAGAGTAAAATTTTTATGATATCTAACTTGTTTTGGGACTACCTTGTTATCCTCTTGTAATTCTTAGTATAAAGACATTTAATTAAATCTTGTAATCTATTATGCCATAGTAGAATTTGCTTTGCGGGGCGCTGTGATTTTTCCATCTCTTTTATATTGAGGGAATGTTTTTTCACATTAAATTATTCCTTTTATATTTATTCTCTCCATTTTTTAATATAAGACATATTTGAGGAGTTAATCTTAATCTTAAATATAAAAAATAGTTTTCATATTTATCAATATTTTAATATTAATACTCACTAAATAATAGTCAATGAGGAAAGTAATGAGGGATTTAAGGAATATGACTAAGATGTTTTAAAAAATACATATCACATTAATTAACTTAACTAAATTCGTTAATTTAATCAAATATGGTAAATTTGTCTTATATTAAAGACTGAATATAGTATTATTTTCATTGCTACTATTTGGTAGTATTTTTATCACTAATTTATAATGGACTTATTTTGACTTAAAACTACCGGTGTAATAGAAATATTTAAATTCAGTGTACTCTTCTAACCCCAAATCAATTTTGAATGTCGAATGAATGGTATTGAATAGGCTTAAGTAAAGAATTATAAGCAGAAATTAATAAAGTAGAACTCGAACGGATAAAAAATTGTAGAGAAACTTTTTGGGCTTGTTTGGCATAAAGAAAATAGAGAGGAGGGGAGGTAAAATTTTAATAAGTTCAATTTAAAAGAAATGAATAAATGGAATTAAAAAATTTTATAGAAAAATTAATTAAAAGATTTTAACATCATTTATTCAATATTTTTTAAATCAAACTTATTAAAATGTCTCCTCCTCTTACCTCACATCTATTTCTCTCATACAAAACAGACTGTTTATTTTATCACCTTGTTTTTTTTTCCTCACACCTCTTTTATCCTTTTCCTTTTTTATTGTTCTCCGTCTATTCAATTCAGTTAGACAATCCCACATTCTTTTATAAGATCTGCTCTGTCCGTAATGGGCCACTTGTTTATTTGTAATAATCAATTCCAGAAGCCAGTTGGCCGAAAAAAGAAAAATTCCAGAAGCTCCATGGCCATCATGACGATAATCGGATAATGTTGTTTATAGAAGATTGAGTGTGTGTATTTGCACCCAGTACCTATATTTTTATAACATAAAGCTCGAATTTTTATTCAATGGATATTTTAATCAATAATTTATTTTAAAATTTAATTATTGTTAAAATATCATGAAGTGATGTAATTTATATAGATCCCATCAAGTGGGTTAAAGCCAGGCCTGTTGTTGTTGTAAAGCTAAAACTTTATTTTTTAAAAAAATGTAAAACGATGACATAACAAATTGGACTAAACCGTTCCAGTCATTATAATTTTATGGGTTTTACTTTTGGGTCCCTATAACTTTTTTTATTCCATTCCTGTTCTTCATTCTGTTCCAAATGTTGATTCCTCCTCTTGTATCATTACTATATATATCCGCGGACATATAAAATACTTAATAAATAATAATTATATCGAATAAATGTATGTTAGAGCGGAGGTCACACTAAGATATATAAGTAAGGCAGAATTGGCGAAAACATAAAATAATGATTATAGTTAATAACCATAATTTATTTAACTTTGTTTGCTTAAAAGTAATGGTTATCTTACATATTTTCTTTATTTTAAAGAAGACGTGGATCTAGGCTTCACGGTGTTAACATAGCTAATGTGCGTTAATACATTTAACTTTGTTTACTTGCATAGTTGACGGGGCAATGACTTGGAAAATTATAGACAAATATTTTTCAAATGTTATACATAAAAAAATAAAAAAATCCATCACGTGAGGTTGAAATACATCATAAAAAAGGAAAAGGGGCTAGGACATTAGAACTATTTGATTTGGGCACCATCAGATAATATCTGTTTGAATTAGTGTTTGAAAAGTATATTCATACAAGTTGAGATAAAACTCTTTCATGTACTTACCCCGTACATTGTAAATTACCTTTAAAAAATAGCTTCTACTGCGAATTCAAATAAGCATTTAGTCTGAATAGCACATCACTGGAGTACTCAATATTGCTAGCTTTTGTCTGGCAAAGGCTAGATGAGGTATTGTGTTTGTTGTAACATCCTTTATTTTAGAATTTAGAATTAATTGTGGCTTAGGATTTATGCATTCAAAGAGTAAACAATAAATTAATAATTTAAAAAGAACTATCAAGTTTTAAATATTTATTATAAAAAAATAAAAATATATGTAAATGAAATATCTCCTTAAAATAATTATTTTAAATATATGACATGTGCGTGGAAATATATATCTTACTATTAGAATAAGTAAAACATAAAAAGAAAAAAAGAAATGCTTCTAGCATCATAAATATTACTTTTATTATTTTTTTAATTATTATTATTATTATTATAAAAATATTATTTTAATAAGATGAGTCAAACCCTAGATTATATAAGATCTCTTTCTTCTCACTCCAACTCCACACTACTGGCACCACACGACTCTCAATACAGACTCAGATGCATTTTTTTCCATCTTTAATTTCTCAACTCCATCTTATCGTTCCTTCAATATACTGAGAAAATGTATTGTCAAGCTTTTCTTTTCTTGTTTTTCCTCACGTGTCCCTCAATATTTTATATTGTGATATATCTTGTCAATCATAGGTGTGTATCTGTGAGTATAGAGTTGGTTAATACCTCCTTACCCCTAATCCTTTCTTTTGTTACCATGGGTGCGTGTGTCTATATATATATATATATATATATATATATATATATAATCCATCTCTCTCCACCATTACTATTGAAATTACGATATATAATGGTTATCATCTATGTATTGAGGTTTGATGAGGTCGTAATATATACATTGCTGTGATAATAATTAACAGGCACATATGAACAACCATCATAATATATGGTAATACTTGTATGATACATAATAGTCTCATTTTGACAACCGTTATTTATTCAGTAACATACATAATGGTTCTTATGTAAGAACTGTGACTTTTAATAAAAGTAAATAATAATATCATGTAGACAACTGTTATGTATTTAATACATAAATAATGGTTTTTAAATAAGAACCATGACCTTTTATAATAAATTATGGTTATTATATAATAACCATAATGTATAGATGTGAGACTCTTTAAGTGAGAGTTTCCGAACTAGTTGGACTCGTTTGTACATAATAGAATAGTATCTCCCACAACGAGTGGCTATATAATTCGGGATGGATCAAGTCATTACAGGCTTTATGGGAAGAATCAATGGCAACTGTTGACGTATATATATGTGATAATATAACTGTTGACCTATAATTATGTCTTTACATAGGAATTAACACTGGAAAGCAAAGGCTGGGGAGAAAAACGTATGAATATCCGTATAGAAAAGGATGCTTAAGGTATTCGAACCTTCAAAGCAAGGGGTATGCAAACCCTTGACCTTCAACTCAAGGGTTTGCATACCCCCTTACGGCCTTTCCTATAAGATATTTGTGTTTTTTCACTTAGACGTTGATTTTTTTGCTTAATTGCTGAAGAGACACAAGGTATAGGTGAACACTTACATTATGAGACATATAGATTAAAAGTGTGATTGATTATAGCCACAAAACTTAGAAAATCTTGATTCGTCCCGAATTGTATGGCTACTTGATGAGGGGAAGTACTACTCTGTTAGATATAATTGAGACTAAGTAGCTCAGAAACTCACACATTGAAGATTCTAGGATTGATCGCAATGTTGAATTTCAGAGCTTTTAACTTGGTGCCATCTACTCAATACATAAATAGGAGAGTAACCTTCGATTCGAGCAATAATGGGTTTTCTAAAAACACAACTTCACATAAGTAATTTAATATGTCACCTTGAATGCTTTATCATGTCGTGACTTCACAAATGTTGTAGGTTCGCTTGTTAATGTATGACTCTCAGTACAACTGAACTAGTTTATTCATTACATCCCTATTGACCTTTACGAAGTAATTTTAGGCGATATGGATACTTCTAAAACATGAGACATATTCAATTAGGGATCTATATCTCCTGAAGTTACTTTAAACAAGATCAACAAAGTAGGAGCCTTCAGTCAAAGACATAGATTGAAAACTTCCTATAACAAGAGAGGAATCTTCAATCAGAGCAATAATGGGTTTTCCAAGAAAACATAACTTTACAAAAAGCAATTTAATGTCACCTTGGATGCTTTATATCATCATGACTTCACAAAGGCAGCCCAATCGGCCGGGTTGAAACACTGTAAGAAATAGGAAATGAACCGTTAGAAGTAAATGCATGATTGATAATGCGAAATGGATAAGTGATATCATAACTATACCATGCCAGATAAGGCAAGCGAATGCAACTCATGCTACTGTTGATTAGATAAGGGTCAAGTGTATTCACTAGCACAATTGTCATTAAGAAGTCGGACAAAGGCTTGTTATGGTGGGGTTTGACTAAAAATGACTCTCGACGATTAGAAAATACAACAGGAGTCGTAGGGTTACAATGTTGGTGAGTTTTGTTCGAACAGACTAAGTGTCAAGTGTATTCTATTTCAGACGTTTATATAAAAGATGAATGGTAGGCTTTTTGGGTTATCGTGCCTAAGACTTTACAATATGGCTCATTCATAAGAATTATTATTTATTGGTTTACATTTGTCACAATTCTTTGCTGATAACTGTGAGATATGTCATTGTTTTTTTTTTGTTAATAGTGACCAGATAATTATATTTTTATATTTTATAAAAATAACACCAAAAAATATCAACCTCTGATAGATTATCTGAGGTCTACTATGAATCTTGGAACTTTTGTTTTCTTCAATTTAAAGGAATCAAAAGTTCCAAAAACTCGCAGCATACCTCACATCATTATGCTACTAGTTACTAGAGGAGTGGCATGAAGACTATGAATCTGGGAGTATGTCAAGACTATGGTGGCCAATCCCATACTCATCAATAATAAGATTGGCCTTCCTGTTCATACTTGAATGCATTATGCATGACACACTTCATTACCTTCACTTGAGGGAGCAAAGGATGCAAAGGCGGGGGTGGTAGAGGTTGTGGAGGAGGAGCATAAGAAAGAGGATGAGGAGGTGGAGGTTGTGGAGGAGGAGAAAGAGGTGGAGGAGGAGGAGGATGATGCAGGGGATTTTCTAGCAGGTCTTTAGCATGATGTTTCATCTTGAAAGAATAGAGGAGAATGATAAAGAAATAGTAAGGAAAACATAATGAAATGAGAAGTTTAAATAGATTGAAAGTGATGAGTTTAAACCATCATTGCACATCTTAGAAGTTGAAGAAGAGAAATTGCACGCAATGATAGGTAATGAATGGGTACTTGATTCTTATGCCTGGTCATTAGAGAATGAAGAAGCATGTACATATTATTATCATCAACATGGGGAAAGGGAAAGGTTTCGAACCATCATGATGGTTTTTATGTAATAACTATCATTCTTTGAGACAAAATATAATGGTTACTAATAACAACAATTATTTATTTGCATGGTATTCTAATAAGTAACGTGTCTTACTTAATAAATGCTATGTATTTCACTTTTTTTTAATTTGGTGGTTGATTATGCAACCACCATTTTACAAACAAAATAAAAAAAATAAAGATAAAGTATATAAAAAAAACTAAAAATAACAAGTTATGTGAATATATTAAGAATCTGATGCATCATTAGATTCTTCCTTCTCCAATAACTTGTTCATCTTCTCTTTTAAAGAGTAAACAAGAGTGGTAAGTTCCTTCAAGAACTAGTCCATGCGTCGTTACTCTCGCAAGTAAACCTGGATCATATGATGGTGCTCGTAGGTCATATGGACGAGCCCTTCATGGTTGTTAGTGGAGAGAGTTCATCTTTTGGTTTGTCCTGAGGGGATGAAGCAGAAGTTCTCTTGCATTTATCCATATAAGCTTGGTAAAGAAGAACAAAAGCTTGCAGTAGGCTATGAGAAGTCTAAATGGAAGTGGAAAAGTGGAGTTCATTTTTTTGACATTTATATAGAGAGGGTTTTGTGAATTATCGAGTTGTCCCATCCTTTAGATTTACAGTTCATTATATTTTGTAAATGGTGATAGTTGGTTTTTAATAACTGTTAGAAATTTGAAATGGTATTCTAATAAGTGATGTGTTTTTATTAATAACCGCTATGTATTTAACATTTTTTTTATTTTAATGTGTGTATGGTTGCATATATCAACCACCATATTCAACAAAAAATTAAAATATGTAAATTTAATTAGAGATTTATGAAAACCGTTATTCTTTTTCCCACATCATGAGATACATGACAGTTGTTTCAAGAGAGCCATTATTTATTTTCGAATTCATGATGATTGTTTAGAAAGAAAAATTTAAGAACCATTATTTATTTTATTTTATGATGGCTTTTCTGTAAGAACTGTTAGATTTATTCTTTTTTTAAAATATATTTAAAACAAAAGAACAAAAAAGAAAGTGGAGAGTAGCCTAAAGAACTGATGAGATCACTAGGATACTCGTCACTAGAAGAATGGCTAAGATCATTTCTAGGATCATGGCCAATCTCATACTTATCTCAAGTATGAGATTGGCCTTCCTGTTCATACTGGAGAGGTATCTAGAAACTCCTCATAGTGTGGTCAATCTATTTTGCATGCATCAACATTGCCTCCAGTTGGGAAGCATAGGATGTTGAGGCGGAGGAGGAGGTGGTAAAGGTGGAGGAGGAGGCTGTAGTAGCAGAGGCAGGTGTTAGGGAGTAGGAGGAGGAGGTAGAGGTTGCGGAGGAAAAGAAGGAGAAAGAGGAGGACAATGAAGAAAACGTAGGAAAAAAATGACAATGGGGAGTTTAAATAGACATCTGGAAGGGATGTGAAAAAATCATCATTGCACGCATTAGAAGTTGAACAGAACACAAGGGTACTTGGTTCTCCTGATGACAATAGGATAATGAGGAGGCACACAAAGTCAAGGAGGGGAAGATGAAAGGTTTTGAAACCTTTAATTAATATTTATTAAGTTTCAACCATTAAGTATGTTAGTGTTATTAGAATACTTTACTATTTTTAATCAATAACCATGAATTATTAATGTTTTTTTATTAATTTTTTTATATTTTAAAATAGTGGTTTTTAGTTATCACTACTATTGTCATCCTACTCCTCCTCTTCCTCATTCTTATCATCAGAGGAAGAAGATGAGGGGTATGACTGCAAGAGTTATTTAATGTTATTGTGATAAAGTATCAAATTCAACTTTTTGTTCACCTTGTTGGCATTTGCCACGACATGCCTTTTGTGGCAATCAAGGCTCGCCAGCATTTGCATCAGAGCCTCTATTTTATGAGGAGGCGGAGGAGGAGGAAGAGGAGGGGCTTATGGAGGAAGAGCTCCCTAACATCTTAACATGATAAAGGAGAAAAGGAGGAGGCTGATAAAGAAAAGTAGAAATCACAAGGAATTTATGAGTTTAAATAGAGGTCTAACAGATATTACAAAGGGTTATGACTTATGAATGTCTTATGATGTTACGAGGGGTTATGAAAGTGTTAAATGACGATTGTTTATAAAGACCGTTATGTTTTGTCTTCCTTGATATTAGAGGCTGGAAGATTAATCACTTGTTAGTGTTACATGATAGTTGTTTCGAAGCAATTGTCATTTTTATCATACATAAATGACGGTTATTAAATACAACCATTATTTATGTGTTTTCGTGAATTTAGCCTTGTAATACATAATGGTGCACATAATTAATTGTTACTTTTAAGTGTTGCAACATCTGCCTTGACATACATAACGTTTAGTCGTTGTCACCATTATATATTAAGCGTTATATATACCCGAATATGTAATAGTGATTATCCCATTTTCTTCCCATCAACACGAATGTTTGTAAGTGTTTGTAAGTATACATTTTTTTTCCACTCTATGCTTGTCCTTTCCTCCTCCTTATGTGTGTATGTAAATTTATATATTCAAAACTATTTTTTATTCCTCATTTCACTTCCCAATTCTAGACTTGAGTATATATAAGCCCATTCAATTTACTCAATCTTTTCTCTTTCCTCCGTATGATTTTTTCCTATTAAGCATGTGTGTGTATGTGTGTCGTACTTCCACTTATTGATAAATGGATTTTTGCATGTATTTCTTAATGACCGTGTCTTCTATAAAAAAAACAGAGACTTCCATATGCGTCTTTTTATCATATAAATTTGTGGCTAAAAAAATATATTATAAATACATTTATGAAAATATCATATATTAATTTCTCAGAATATGTTTAAGGTCCTAGAGTAGATTTCCAGTAGCCTTGAAATAATACTAGGTTAGCCTTTATGTACCGTATTGATAGAAATTTATATTTATTATTGTGTAGACTCTCAATTGAGAGCTTTGGAGTCACCCTTGGGTAATTATTCTTAAACTAAGGGGTAACAAATAAATCTGAATATTCTTCTATATACTTGTGAATTATGCATGACCGAATTGAGGATGACTATCTTTTAAAAAAATGAATTGAATTATATGTATGTATTCTAAATTATCAAGTAAGTGATATTACAAGTAAATTTCTTTATAACTCGTTTTATCCATACAGTTAATATATTAATTATAATTAATGTATTGTTGGACTATTATTTCTCTTTAGGCATGTTTGTATACATGATAATATTTATTACGAATGAAAGTATAATTTATTGTACTTTGACTATTAATGATATTATATTTATTGGTGATTGAATATAACTATCATGACATTAACATTGTTGATAGGTTGGAGTAAAGAGGAGGAATAATTTGTATGGTGAGATCTTTTACCACGTGGTATGCCATCACTTGGTGCATAGTGGATGACACTTGTCAGGGCCCCTTCTTCCATGCTTTCATTTGGCTAGGAGTTGTAAGACATGTGACACCTCCTTAGTTTTGTTCTTTTAAGGAGGAAAGACATAGTTCGACTTAAGTTCTACACTTTTGGCCTAGTGGATCCTAAGAACTGGTGAGCTTGGGACAATCTAGTCAAATGGATGAGTTTATGTTCGACTATGTGCTAGTCTATGGCTCCAGTTAGCAGAATAAGGATAGATGGTGGTATAAAGGAGGTTGCATATTGCTTAATTGTATATTACATGTTATGAATGAGAATATAGATTTCCTTAATGATGATTAAATTTGAAATCGTTTTATATGAGGATCGTGATATATGCAAATATATGTAAAATCAGTTCTTTCTTTAATTATACATGGTTTACTTGTGTGTGGTAGAAATTTTCAGTAGTTATTGAGACGTGGAAACTCATTCCTTATATTAACATTTTTTCAGGTGATTGTTCTAGTATGAAGCAAGGGAAGGTGCATTTGTAGTGAGCCTTAAAGGCTCGTTTGTCCTCCCCGAGCACATATTATGTCATTTTTATTTATATGACCCTAAGACTTCCGTATTTTATTTTTGTTTACTAAAAAAATTTGAGGATTAATGTTGACACTACAGTATGGGTTTTATTTGTACTGATTATGAATTTTGATTATTTGGATATTAGATATCCTTATTGGCTATATATGAGACAATTTGGTTAAGTATTTGCCTATTTGGTTTCAGGTGTTATATTTGGCATTAGGAAAATCATTTTGCAAGTATCTATACTTTCACTCAATTTTTAATTTAGTTCTTGTGTGTTTTTTCTCCTTTAATTAAATCATCAATTTTTCTTTGTTCATAGAACATATCAAAATTAAGGATTTAACTAAGAGAGAAAAATACACATATACCAAATTAAAAATTGAGTAAAAGCGTTGGTGTCAATATAGGCCCTGGTCTAAGACTTAAGTCTTTTAGCTTATGAGTTTAACAACATTTAGTATTTAATATTTAGTATAATTTATTATTTAATTTTTTAGATTTTAGTAGGATAGGATTTGATTACACAGAATTTATTAGATATATTTTTTATCAAATATATTTTTCATTAGATAGATTTTCTGATTTATTTGGCTAATCTTAGTAATAATAGGAAACCTAAGATTGATGCCTATATATGTAAGTATCACTTAATGAATAAAGTATATTTTTCTTGGGTACTTCTCTTAAGTACCAAGAGCTTCATAGTATTAGAGTAGCAATGATGATTTGATTCAGAGCATTCGAACTGGATGATCACATCTAAGGAGGCATGATGACATCGTCTCTCAATACTTCATCAGAGATTATGAACCCTAAGACAAACCTTCAAGCCCTAAGCAATGTCATCCTCTTAATTGTTATTATTCACATATTAAACGGCTAGAATTATCTCCAATAGGCTATTGGAATTCGCCGCCATGTTACCAAAAAAGGGAAATTCGGTTATTTAACCAGAAAAATACCAAAGCCAAATCCTACTGATCCGAAGTATGAAGCATAGGAGGCAAAAGACTAAATGATTCAATCCTTGCTTGTGAACTCCATGCCAATTGAAATCGGTACCAATTTCTCACTATTGGGTTCTACACAAGAAATTTGAGAGGCTACCCATGACATGTTTGCCTTACATAAGAACAAAGCAACAATTTTGAATATTGAAGCTAAACTAGATAATTATAAGCAAGGTAATTTCCTCAGTTAGTGAATACTAGTCCAATCACTTTACTTTGTGGCAATAGCTGGATCTCTACGACATTTATGAGTAGACATGTCCTATTAATGATCAGATATATATAAAGATTAAATAAGAGGAAAGGGTCTATAAATTTCTTCTTGGTTTACTTCCCACCTACGATAAGATACAAGGGCAATTTATGAATCAAAGGAACTGCCTTCTTTAAGAGAAGTCCTCTTTATCTTGAAACAAGAAGAAAGAAAGAAAAATCTAACAAACCAAAAACTTCCAAATTTAGGAGAAACTAAACCAGCAGTCGTCCACTCCAGAGGATCCCATCCTAATGATAATGAAGGGAAAAGGAGTAGAAGATGGTGTGACCATTGTCAGAAACCCGAACACACAAAAGAGGTTTGTTGGAAACATCATGGTAAACCACCAAATAACAAAGGAAAGGGAGCAAAGCACTAAATAATAATAACAAACCAGAATTCTGGTAATGTGGCATAAACCCTAAAAACTAGTATACACCACAATGATATTTAGATAATTGACACAGAAGCTACAAATCACATGACTGGTAATATTAATCTCATTCAAAGTATGAAACCTTATTCTTATACTACATTTAATAAAGTCAATGATGGTAAAGTCATTAATGTTCATGGTATTGGAGAAGCTTCCCTATTTAGTAATTTGGTGCTTAAAAATGTCTATATGCCCCTGATTTGAAGTGTAGCCTTGTATCTATAAGTAAAGCTTCTCTAACTCAATAGTGTCATGTTAATTTCTCTGCTTTCCAATAAGTTTTTCAGGACTTAGAGTTAGTGAAGACAATTGGCATAGCTAAGTTGCTAGAGGGGTTATACTATGTGGAAGATAAATCATGGGAAAGGAAGGAAGTTCAAACAACAAACAAAATTTTGTGAGTTTCTTTTTCTAGTTCAAATGAGAATTTATTGTTATGGCACTACAGGTTAGGTCATCCTAGTTTCAAATATTTGAAGAAGTTGTTTCTTGATTTAATGAATAAAAATTTTGTTTATACTCCATGTGAAATATGTCAATTATCAAGATACACTAAGAGTGTCTATCCACCATACTATCACCAACCTTCAAAACCCTTCACATTGATACATAGTGATCTCGGGTCCTTCACGAATTCCAAACCTCACCCATACCAAGTGGTTTGTCACATTCATTAATAATCACACACGTGTAACCTGGGTATTTCTTTTAAAAGAAAAACCTGAATTAACCCAAACCTTCCTTACTTTCCATAGAATGATTCAAAATCAATTTAATACCTTTATCAAGATACTACACAATGACAATGGCACTAAATATATGACCTCCACTCTCCAAAACTACCTAAAGAAACAAGGTATTATCCAACAAACTAGTTGTGTTAATACACCCCAACAAAATGGCACAGCTAAGAGAAAAAACTGCCACCTTTTGGAAGTTGCAAGAGCGATAATGTTAACCCACAATGTGCCCACATTCTGTTGGGGGAAGCAATTCTTACATCCAACTATCTTATGAACCAATTACCTTCCAAAACAATAAATCTCAAAACCCCAATTCATTCAACTACTATATAAAGCACAACCTACTTCACATATTCTTAACCACCTTCTAAAGAAGATATTTGGTTGTATTACCTATGTACATAATGATTCTAGTGGCATGATCCTTATGCTCTTAAGTGTATTTTCCTAGGATATTCAAGAATAAAGAAGGGTTATAAATGTTACTCTTCCTCTCTAAAAAAAAGTATTTTGTCACTATGAATATTACTTTCTCGAAACAGCAAAGCTGCTACCCTAAAACACTCCTTCAGGGGGAGATAGGTGCATAATGGTAGTTTTCAACAAATCCGAGACATACACAATACAATCTGACACCTAACACAACCATTCAAGAATTAAACATCCATATTCCTAAACCTGAACTTGAACCAAACCAAGGCACTTTATAAGAAACAGAAATAGAAGTTGGGTCATAATCTCAAAGTGGTGAATAAATAGGATAAAGTGGTGAAGAACTTAGATATGATAGATCTAATTTGCATGCAAAAGGAGAGAATTCCAATTCAAGGAATGGGGTAAATCAAATTCAACACCCAGAGGAGCCCCCCAATACTAAGCAACATCAGTCTTCAACACCAACTTCACATCCCAATGGCTTTGAAAGGCCAATCGCATTGAGAAAAGGGGTAAGAAAGTGCACTTAATATCCTATAAGTCATTTTGTATCATATGATAGATTGTTAGCCTCCATACAGAGCTTTATTACCAAATTAAACTAGATGATGACAGATTACCAAAAAACTTTGAGGAAGCATCCATTTATTCACATTAGAGAGAAGCAATTATAGAAGAGTTATGGAACTATATAAGAATCAAAATTATAAAATTGCCAAACGAAAAAAGGGTTGTAGGTTGTAAATGCATATTTACAAAGAAGTATAATCCAGACGAAACAATCATCAGATACAAAGCACAATTAGTAGTAAAAGGTTACTCTCAAACCTATGGTATTAACTACTAAGAGAAATTTGGTCCGATAGCAAAATTGAATACCATAAGAATACTATTATCTCTAGCAACAAAACTAGATTGGCCTCTCTATCAACTCGGTGTGAAAAATGCATTTCTTAATGGTAATTTGGAAGAAGAGGTGTATATGGAAATACCACAAGGACTTAATGAAGGCAACAATCCTGGTATGGCATTTAGACTCTATAAATCTCTCCATGGTTTGAAGCAATCACCTAGAACATGGTTTAAAATATTCACTAAAGCTGTGAAGAAAGTAGGGTTCATTCAATCTAAGCATATCATACCTTGTTTGCCAAATACTCGTAAGGTAAAGTGGCTACATTAATAGTATGTGTTGATGATATTATTCTAACAGGTGATGATGCCTTAGAAATAACCAAACTCAAAAAGTCTCTTGAGACAGAGTTTGAAGTAAAAGATTTGGGAGGTCTCAAATATTTTTTAGGCATGGAGGTAGTAAGGTCTAAAGATGGAATCTTTGTGTCACAAAGAAAATACACCTGGACCTTTTGAAAGAAACCAAAATGTTGGGTGCCAAACTAGCATATACACCTATGGAACCTCCATGTAAATTGGATAACAAAGAGGAAGAGGAGGAAGAGGCTTCACACGAAAAGAAGGTTCAAAAGAAGTTGAAGCAAAAAAAGAAGCGAGTCCCAGTTGATGCAGACATATATAAGAAACTGGTAGAAAAACTCCTATATCTTTCTCATACTCGCCCAAACATAAGCTTTGCTATTGGTGTTGTTAGTAGGTTTACAAATAAACCCTACGAAAAAGACATGAATGATGTGGATAGAATACTACAGTACCTAAAGATGACCCTAGGCCGTGATTATTGTTCAAAAAGAGCACTTCACAAGAAATCATCATCTACATAGATGTATATCATGTAGGCTCCTTATCTAATAGGAGATCCACATCAGGATTTTTTAATATGGTATAGGGAAATCTCATTACTTAGAGAAGCAAGAAACATGCAATGGTTTTAATTAGTGGCACTGAAGTAGAACTGTGAGCTCTAGCTAATGGGATATGTGAAGGACTTTGGATAATCAGGGTACAAAGAGATCTTAGACTTACATCAACCGCACCAATCAGATTAAGGTGTGACAGTGTGTCAACTATTGTGATGGTAAGAAATCCTATCCATCATGAAAGAACCAAACATGTAGACATAGATAAACACTTTATCAAGGAAAAAGAGTAAGCCAGGATCATAGAAATAACCCATGTCCCTTCGCGTTGTCAAGTTGGAGATATCTTCACTAAGGCTTTAGCAAGACCTCAGTTTGAAGGCTTTAAAAGTAAGTTGGGGATGATAGATATCTATTCGCCAGCTTGAGAGAGAGTGTTGGCGTCAATATGAGCCTTGGCCTAAGACTTGAGTCTTTTTTTTATGAGTTTAATAGCATTTATTATTTAATATTTAACATTATTTATTATTTAATTTTTTAGTATTTTAGTAAGATGGGATTTGATTAGATAGAATTTATCAGATATATTTTTCATTAGATAGATTTTCTGATTTATTTTACTGATCCTAGTAACAATAGAAAACCTAGGATTGAAACCTATATATGTAAACATCGCTTACGCCTTACTGAATAGAGTGTATTTTTCTTGGGCACTTCTCTTAAACACTGAGAGCTTCAAAAAGTATAGGTACCTATAAATAGGTTTCCCATTCGGCATTTTACTCTGTCCAATTATTTCAAATACAATGCCTTGGAGATGTGCCTAAATAATCTTTTTAGAAAAGTATAACTTAAAGGCATATAGTACTGATAAGACTAAAAAAGGAAAATCAAATTTCAAGGTTGTAAAATCATATAGCATAAAAGAGACGATGTAAATCGATTTTGAACAGCTAGATTTTTAAATAAGAGGGTACAAAATTGATTTGTCCCCCGGAATGTGCAAAATTGATTTTGTTCATAAGAAGAAAGTTTGAAATCAATTTGTGGGGCAAATTAAATTGATTGTCACGTACGTCAATTTGAAGGTCGTCAATTTCTAATATAATGATATAACTTTCTCAATTTAAATTCAAATTAGGTAAATGACTTGTCATTAGAAATCTCTTTAAATCTAGTTTATAAGAAAACAAGATCCATTAAAAAAAACTACCTATTTTGATAGATATGATCACAATAGAGAAAAGTTCAAAAATCAAATTGAAGCACTATATTTGGAAAATCATTATCTATTTCATATGAGAAATACTTTTTTTATTGAATAGATTTCATTAAAAAAGCTTAGTGACTCTATTTTCATATGAAATAAGTTTCACTTCAAAAGGATTTTTATATAAAATAGATAGGATTTTAGGAATTTGGTGCTTCAATATGAAATATTGTAGGAAAAAGTTTCTAACTTTTTCTCACTATTTCAATAATATCTTTTAAACTATTAAAGTATGTTTGAACAAGTTTTATGACATTAGAAACTAGACTTACAATAGATTATTAGTTCAATTTGAACTTCAATTGAGAAAGTTATGTCTATTAGAAGTTGAAATTCGAGTTGTCTTGATTTCAAGCTTTCTTCTTATAAATCAAAATGGATTTCAGTTTCACTCTACAAAATTGAATTTGTATGCCCTTATTTCAAAATCCAGCTGTTCAAAATCCATTTCCTTGATTAAAATGGATTTCCATAATTTCTATTATCACTACTATAGAATGTAGATTTTACATTCATAAAAGACATCCTTTTTAAAAAAAAGGAAGTAAAAAATAAAGACAATGATATTTTTGTAATTCTTGATGAGAATTGAGTAACTTTGGACGTCCCTTTTTTAAAAAGGGACGCCTAAAGTCGAAAAAAGGGACATCTAAAGCTTAAAAAAATATTAAATTTTTTTTTTACTTTATACTTCCCATTTTAAAAAAGGAGAAGTATAAAATTAAATTAAATTAAATTAACTTTTTTATTTTTTTAAAAAAACTGTAGACATCCCTTTTTGAAAAAAAGACGCCTAAAGTAAAAAAAAAATTAATTTTTTTTTAATTTTGTTTTAAACGTTAGACGTTCCTTTTTGAAAAAATGACGTCGAAAGTCAATTTTTTTTACTTTAGACGTCTCAAATTCAAAAAAGGATGTGTAAAGATAACATAAATCAGTCAAACTGATACTGACATCACTCTTTTTAAGGTTATGTCTACCCCCTCAAACTAGCTTCCTCGATTTAAATTTTAAAACTCTCATTTTCTCTTGAAGCTGCTTCTTCCACCACTCTCTTGAAGCTTATTTTCCACCATAACTCTCTCACTCACTCTCTCTCATTATCTTTGCTCTTTTTTGAAGGTCGTCCTCATCTCTCTCCACCACCATCCTCTACCGTCTTCATCTCTTTTTCTCCACTGTTGAAGCTCGTCGCCATTGTCCTTCCTCGATCTTTGATGTTGTTGGTTCCTCCTCCCTCTCTCTCCTATTGTGGCCAAAAGGTATGGATAATTACTTTTTTTTTATAGGCTAAGTTTTGAACTGGGATTATTGTATATATATTTTGTTGTGTTAAGATTTAGATTTATCTTCATTGTAGATTCATTTTGATTTATCATCCTTCACTAATATTAATCTGTAAGGACATTTTGGTTTATAAAGAATTATTCAATCTTGTTTCCGTAGATTCTAATTGTTAGGCAGTGAAAAATATAAGCAAATTTTTTTTTTAGAAAAATAATTTTAGACGTCCTTTTTTAAAAAAGGGACGTCTAAAGTTTACACATCCCTTTTTTAAAAAAGGGATGTCTAAAGTTAAGTTTTCTTAAAAAAAAAAAAAAACTTTAGACGTCCCTTTTTTAATAGATACCATGTCCTAAATTTTTTACGTCTCTGACATAGATGTTCTCTTATTTTTAGACGTTAAAAGTATTTTCTGTAATAATATATGCTTATTATGTTTTTCTGTCAACGTCAGACTTTGATTTCTTTGCCTTATCTCTAAATGCTTGAGTTATACTTCTCTAGAATGACTATTTAGGCCCATATTTTTTGAGGAATTACATTTGGAACACTTAAATAAAGTGAACTACGCAACCCTTTGCCTCCTCTAGCCTTGCCTTCTTTGAAAGATTATATGTGGGAAGTCTTTTGCTTTCTTTTCTATTCACATGGCTTCCTCCCTATCGGCTCTTCTATTTTCTTCTCTTAACAAATTATTTAAAAAGTAGACTAGACGATCAAGCCTGTCCGCCCATCGACCGGAGCCCTCTTTGGCTCATTTCACCTAGTTCTCATAGCTATTGTGGCTCCGTCTCCCACCCTCACTAAGGTTATGTGCCTTTGCTTTCTTCTAATTTTAATATAAGATCTAATTGATTTTTTTTTAGATTAAGAAATTTAAATAAATTACTTTATCATTGATTATATATTTATCTATAAGTTAGAAAAATTAGTTTAGAGAAAAACGATAAATATAAATACTTTAAATTAAATTAGTTAACTTCTTAATTTTGCCAAAAAGTCAACTGGATCTTATATTAAGAATTAATGGGAGTACTTTTTTATTCTTAGTTTATTTGCTTTTCTTAAATACTCACTTTGGTCATTAATATAGGATTTAATCGTACAGTTGATCTTGGTCCTAAATGTAAAACATATTTTTTATATTTATGATTTTTCCCTAATTTATTTCTATTAATGTTCTATCAACTATAATAAGATAAAAGAGATATTAAACAAATTAAAGAAGATGATTATAATAATTTAGTAAAAAACATATTATATTAACTATTTTCACTAATTTTTCTTTAATATAATGAATTCAGTAAATAATTTTACAGAGGCACTGAAAAAATTGAAGGAATCGCCCACGAGGTCCACGAGAACCCCTCAGTTTGTTTATTTTTTTATTGTGCTAGTTGTAGGTTGTGGACTGTGAAGTGGGAACACAAACCGACAAATGAGGGACTATATTTTTTTTTTGAGAAAAAAATGTATTTAGGTCTTAAATAAAAGAAAATGTGACAAAATGATATTTTAAAATCTTAAAATTATATTTAAGTTTAGTGAGATTTTTTTTTATAAATTTCAATTTTACCAATAAGTCAAAGGCATCTACTGACAAGTCTATAAGTGTCAACTGACAAGTCGATAAGTGCTTACACTAATAAGTTTATGGGTATATATTAACAAGTCCATAGACATTTGATAATTACAATTTATTCCAAACAAAATCTTAGGAGACTTCAATTTAATTTTGACATTTTAAAATATTATTTTATCATATTTTTTCTTATCCAAGATCAAAATATAATTTTTCTTTTTTTTCCCCGACTCGCTGTAGGGTGAGAAGGGAGAACACAAACTGAAAAAAATAGATGGTTTGTTTTTGAATTTACGTCAACGTACCCATCCTTGAATTTGAAAATTTTGTACAGATAAGTGATCTTCCAAGCACAAATATGAATATATATATATATATTGAGTATTTTTATATTTTCCGTAATATTGATAATAATTTATTTTTATTTTCAAGTTATATAATAATTTCATTTTTTTAACATTTATATAATTATATAAGCATATAATATTGTTTTTAATTTAATTACCATGTCACTGGTTCTAGCTGTTTGGATGTGACACGATAACTTTTCTAACGTAATATCATGTTTGACTTTTAAAACATTGTGCTTAACAATTACCCTTTTTTTGTTTTGTAAAAAATGCATGACTTTGTTTTTTTTTCACTAGTATTCCCATCGATTCTTAATCTAAAACACATTCACATAATTTGATTAGATTAGGGTGTTAGATTCTATATTTTGATGATAACTTGTTTTTGTCAGATGTTTTGATGATAACAAAACTTAGTAATAATGTTTTGCAGGAGAATCACCACTTTATAACATAAGAAAATTTTTTCTAAAGTTGCAACATATAATCACTCAGGTGAGCATTCGAGTAATGTGAAGAAGACAAAAATACTTGATCACTCAAGTAAGCATTCAAGTGATGTGTTTAGACTTTGTCACTCTTAGTCCACTGCTAATGAATAAGCCGGTTGTGAAAAATCTTATTGATCACTCGAGTGATGTCTTTTTGAAATATTCTTTTACCTGCAAAATCTATTGGAAGTGATTCACTATTTTTTCTCTGAAGATTACTCAAGTGATGCATCAATTTGTCATCACTTCCACTTCACTGTAGTGATCCTAAAAGTGATCTGAATTTTGTAAAAATATATCTAAGTTGATCACTCAAGTTGTCCACCAAAGTTACGGCATTTTCACATCACTCAAGTGATTATGCTAGTGATATATTTCTCTTCCAAATGGTTTTCAAAAGTTCACTCCACTATTTTGGTATCACCTTCACTCCACTCAAGTAAACTAGGCAATTATATGTTTTTTGTAAAACGAAGTTCAATTTGAGCACTCGAGTGATACACCAATTTAACAATCACTTTCACTATACTTAAATGATCTTGGGACTAATTAGTTTTTGTTAAATTCATTTTAAAATAGAGTACTTGAGTGACCAAGTCAAATAGAGATCACTTCGACTACACTTGAGTGATTCAAGAAGTGATCAGTATTTTTCACTGAAATATCACTCAAGTGAGCATTTAAGTGACCTCACATTTTTACATCACTTATGCATCATTCCAGTGATCCTAAGAGTGATATGCTATATTTTCAAAATAGATTTTTTTTAACACAGCGATGATAACTCGAGTAAGCACTTGAGTGATGCAGTCACAATGACATAACAACGTCTCAAAAATTTTGATACTCATTTAAATAACTCTTAAACATGTTCCTTTTACTTCTACCTGATTCTATACATCACTAAACGATTGTATGAACATGTTTTAGGTACTTAATCATGGATCAACACAAGGATTAACAAAAAAGTACTTTTGGTTAGAAGCATTTTAATGCTGCATTCTTAAACCAATCGAAATTCTCTCGGTCCTCCAACGTCTACATTTAAAGACTAAAGAAATGACTTCATGCATCCAATAGCTATATTCAAATAAGCAACGGTCATTAATTCACTCAAAGCTATAAATAGCCGAGTATTGAAGACCGTGGCACCAACTCTCTACAAGCTTTCACTGTTTCATTTATTGTTAAGTCTTGTGCTATGCTCTTTAGAGAAATCTTATACCTCAGTGTTTGTTTATTTACTCTTTGAGAGAGAGATTACATTGAATTATTTATTACAGTTTGTAACTCAAGATAATGAGACCTTGAGTGTGTACATTGATTACAAAGTGTATAGGGGAGCGAGTGTTCCTTGAAAATGATTTAACTTGCTTGATGAATCTTGTAAACATAATGACAAACTCCTTCTGTGAATTGAATGTAAGTCAACTGGTTAGACATAATCAGTAAAAATATAAGAATATCATATTATTTAGAGAAAACTACATTGACGTCCCAAGCAAAAAAAAATAATAATAAGAAATAGTCCTTTAAAATCATAAAATGAAAAATTGGTCTAAGAAATTGTTAATGGAGCTCCTCAAGTTGTTAATTGACAACTTGAAGGGTTCCATTAACAATTCATTAAAACTAATTTTTTATTTTACGATTTTGAGAGACAATTTCTTTAAATTTTTAATTACTTGACACTATAATATAATTTTCTCTGTTATTTACAAACACCAAGTCATACAACTTGTTTTTTCTTAGCCAATTTAGTTGGATTAGACATGAAGGGGATCCCTGGATCGTACGCGAACTTCTTTTCTTTTTGGGATTTTTATTGTATTTTGTAATCATTAAAGTTCCTCAAATTCCAATGACGTGTCCGTCAGGCAATCGAGTATTCGTGACTGTTTGACTCACAGTTGCGAAAAACATGTGATGAGCCTTTGACCCCTCAACAACCGTTCTTCCTTCATTTGCCTTTCCCAATCAATATTTATTTATTAAATATATTAAAAAAAGTGAATATATAAAAATACCCACAAAAATTTATTAAATGCTTACAGCACTATATACATATTTGGATGGTATAAAAATATTATGAAAATTTAAAATTGGAGTAAAAATCTGTCACCATTAAATTTAATATAACATCATTATTTTTTATAATAGGTTCATAATCTTTTTACATATACATATGTAACGTTATTATATTATATTTAATGGTGTTAATATTTTTATTCTTATTTAAAATATTTATAGATATTTTTATACCTTCAAAATACATATAGTATTATATACACTCTTAATAAAGTTTATAGATATTTTTCTTCGTAACGCTATTTGAAATTAAATAAATTAAATGAAAACAAAAATAACGAGCTCGACTGAAATCTTCAGAAGAAAATGTTAGTTTCTGCTGATAGGACGAATATCCCAAACCCTCTCAAGAAGGACAAATGTCGTAAGCAGGGGTATTATGGGCGTTCAACGAATCAATCAGGCACCTTCACACGTCTTACGTCTCATTCGATTCTCCCTCTCTCTGTTCACACACTATCGTTTGAGCTCTTCTCTGAAATCACTGGGGTAAGTGAGTCTCTCCTTGCCCAAATTCTACCAGGTACTGAATTCTCTCTATACAATTCTCAATTGTCATATCCTTTTTTTCTGAGCTGCTTCAGCCTTCTTCTCGCTAGACCGTTGTTCGGAAGAGTGGATAATATCTGTTTTTTCAGTGTGTTTTGCCGTTTTACTTCGGCTGAGGGACTTATTTAAAACTTATGCTCATTTGGCTGAGAGATGAGAAATTCAAAACACTTCCTGCTACTATTTTTCTTAATTAACTAATATGTTTCTTATTTCAAGGCTTGGTCCAAGTCTCTATGATTTCCCCCCCATTTGGGTGATAAATTGTGTGTCGGGGAGAAATGGGTGTGGCTTCAATTGACCACTTAGTATTTAAATGGAGAATGAACCTTTGTGACTTTAGTAATTATCTTTGGGGACTTTAGTAACCTTGTTGATTTCAGAAGTTTTTCATGTTTATTGTTTGGTAAAATCCGCAGGACGACGATATGTTTATTTGTGAGGTTTATGCTTATGTTACAGTTGTATTTGGGGAATCATCATGTTTTTATAGTAGTATTTGGGTCATCCTTGTATGTTGCTAAAGTTGTTCATGTTTCTGGTCTTCCTGTAAATTAGATACAGAATGAGATGAAACTTCTATGATGTTTAATTTCTGTTCCTCTTATGTTTCTTGCAGTGGGTATCTAGGTCATAATTTCGTTGGTCCATTTATATCCTTGAAGACATGATTGTCTCTGCTCTTCTAACTTCTGTTGGGATAAACACAGCTCTGTGTGTGTTATTCTTTACATTGTACTCTGTATTGAGAAAACAACCTGGTAATTATGAAGTTTATATGCCACGCTTGCTTGCCGAAGGAACCTCTAAGCGCAGAAGTCATTTCAACTTAGAAAGATTGGTACCTTCAGCTGGGTGGGTTGCAAAAGCCTGGAGGCTATCTGAAGACGAAATATTGTCATTATTAGGATTAGATGGGGTAGTATATATGCGTCTTATAACCTTCAGGTATTTCATTCATTTCATTTGGTGTTTTTCTGAACATATTAAGATTGCTGACTAGCTAAATCAAAGGTGGAGCCCGTATGTGCAAACATTTTGGGTAGTCCTTAATTCTTCCCTTTTTCCTGTTAGATCTCATTGTTTGCAGTTAGAGTAGCTATAGCCATATAAATTTAAAACTTAACTCAAGGTACTGTACAACAGAGATAAGTGAACAAGTACATCTTCTATTAAGATATTGTGTTGGACTCCATAACTTGCAGCTTTTTACTTCACATATCATTAAAAAAAAGTTCTTATTTAGACTGATTTACTTGATTTCTTGAATGCAGTTTGAAAATATTTTCTTTTGCCGGGGTTGTTGGCGTCCTTGTGCTTCTTCCAGTAAACTGCTCAGGAGATGCTCTAAAAGAAATTGATTTTACCAATGTGACCGGTAGCTCCTTGGATATTTTCACCATATCAAATGTGAAAAATGGCTCTAACTGGTGAATACTACATCAAGATTTATTTTGCTTTTTTGGTTTTACTGAAGCAGGGCTTGGGTTACCTGTTTTATTCCCTAGACATTTTCCTTTTATCATCTTGCTTCTTGGGGAACTAGCATCTGTATGAGATCTTTATCCTATATTATCCTTATGTCAGGTTGTGGTTCCACTTCTCTGCGGTGTATCTTGTCACTGGATTCATATGCTTCATGCTTTATAATGTAAGTTCACGCACTCATAACTTGTGCAGCTATAACATCAACCATGATAGGTGGAACCCTTTACATCAGGCACAAATCATGGTTCTACCTGATAAGTATTTAACATTGAAACATCTTTTGGATGTATAGTATATTAATTATCAGGAAAGTAATTGTTTCTTGATTTTACAGAGTTTAACAGTATGAGTACTCTCTCTCTCTCATGTGTCCCTTAGTTAATTGAAGTATGGATATAGGCGTAATGGTAATCATATTATGAATAACAAAGCCAACACTTGAACCAGATACTTATCAGTCATCATTCCATATTATTTTATTCTACAGGAATATAAATACATATCTGCAAGAAGGATTTCTTATTTTTATTCATCCCCACCTCAACCACATCAATTCACCATCGTAGTTCGCAGTATTCCTATTTCATCCAGTTGTAGTATCAGTGAGAGTGTTGATAGCTTCTTCAAAGATCTTTACCCTACTACATATTTATCACATGTGGTTGTTCGTCGCACAAGCAAAATTCAAAGTCTCCTGGTGAGCACTGCCTCTGATTTAACTTCTTTTCCTGTCCATTACTTTTGTCTTTACACCTTCCTAGAAACCACGATAATATTCTTCTTCATTTGGGTAACAACATAATAATTATGAAGGGCAAAAAACTTGAAAATAGGAGTTGTGCCTTGATGTCCGTGTGCATCATGTGAGATATATTCATATTAAGCAAGATAAAACACAAAAAAATCTTGAATACTTTAGGTTCTGTCATGATACAATTTCCACGTCCATACTTATTAACACAAGCCCTGTCTAAACTCAGGTCTCAGAATACATTATTCTCAATGTTTGTAGTAGCTTACTTTGGTTTTTAGTGGATCATTAATCATTTTGTAACATATTATTATCTAAAGACTGGAGACCATTTTGGGTATGGTCATTCTGATTAAACCATTTCATAACTACTGTTTACTAATTTCTCCTTTTTTTTTTTAATTTTTTTATGCCAGTCTGTCACATTATCATATCTAAGCATCATATTATTGTGATTAAGTTTTTTATGAGATCTTCCATAAGAAAATCTTTGTTCTGGAGAAGACATTTCCTCAGAGATATCTTGCTACTTTTGTTTACCATTATTCTATTGTTGATTAAGTGGCTTGGCTAGTGACCAAACTATTTATGCCATTATGCATAAGAGGTGAGTGTTATATTGTCGATGATAACAGGTTCTTTGATGTACTGAATTTGCTATTTCAAATTTTCTTATTGTAAAATTCATCTGCTTCTTTTTATCTAGGATGAAGCAAAAAAATTGGGTAAAAGAATTAGTCAACTACAATCAGATCCCTCTCAGCAAAATCACAGGCATGGTTGTTTGTTTGGACTTTTTGGACGCAAAATTAATCTTAAAGATCACTATGAGAAGAAGTTGGAGAACATTGAAGAGAATGTAAGATTGAAGCAATCAGAGGCTTCATTGGCAGCAGAAGTACGTGGTAATCTTTATGATCTTCAAAACAAAAGTAAAAAAAAAAAAAAATTATATCATTTTTAGTCTTCTTTTAACTTGGTTGTTTCTCTCTTATATGGGTTGGCTAAACCACAAAATGCATACTATTTATCTACGTTTTTCTTTAATGTTAAAGGAGACTCAAGCTGCCTTTGTGTCCTTCAAGTCCCGTTATGCTGCTGCAACTACTTTCCATCTGCATCCAGCAGTCAATCCCATTGAATGGACTACAGAGCAAGCTCCAGAACCCGATGATGTTTACTGGCCTTTTTTCTCTGAATCATTTATGCGAAGATGGATTTCTAAGTTGATGGTTATAGTTGCCTGCATCGTTTTCTCAATATTGTTCCTTATACCTGTCGTAATTGTGCAAGGCCTTACCAACCTAAGCCAGTTGGAAGTTTTGTTTCCCTTCTTGAAAAGTATTCTTACCATGTAAGTCTTGTGACTGATTTTTCTATTCTTATTGTGTAATCACTCTCTTGTGTTTTTTACCTTCTTGTGTTTCCCCTTTAAGCATGATCTCACAACAGATTGATTGCTTAAAGGAATTATTCTCAGCATTATATAAAGCACGATCAAAGAGATAGTTGATTGTTTCTTCAGTATACACATTTAGCCATCAACTAAAAGTTGGAGATCATGGATTTTATGCTGCCGTGTTGGCCTGGGCAATTCATTACAGATTAGATCTAGAAAGTGCTTAACCAAGAGTTCAAAATGGATCTTAATGCAAAAGGAAAATTAATGCATCAAATTGCCATCTCCAAGTTGAAAGAAAATGTTTCAAGAATGTCCATGGTTATGAGGCTTTTGATCTTGTTGCTTGCAATCTGCCGCCCGAGATCCTGAGTACACGTAAAAATGGCCTTTCACAATGCATAAGGGATTATAGTTTCTTGAATATTCGTCTATAAATTGTTGGAGACCTCTTTCCCAGCAGTAGTTGATGTATTTTTATGCCATTTGGATCCCCCTCCTATTATTTCATTTTCATCTTGTCTAAAAATCTATGCTTGTGCACTTTCTGTCTTGTCAATTCTTTCTTACCATGCTTGCGTTGACTTGTGGTTTATCAAATATGTTACCTACAATCTGCTAATATTACCTTTACGTTGCTGTTCACTCCATTGACTCAAAAAGCCTATGCATCTGCTTGCAGAACAGTTGTCAGTCAAGTAATTACAGGATACCTTCCTAGTCTTATTCTTCAGTTGTTTCTGAAAACGGTGCCTCCTGTCATGGAGTTTCTTTCCTCCATTCAAGGGTACATCTCACACAGTAATATAGAAAAGAGTGCATGTGATAAAGTACTGTGGTTCACAGTATGGAATGTGTTTTTTGCGACTGTGTTTTCTGGATCAGCTCTAAATCAAGTGTCCATTTTCCTTGAACCCAAGGCCATTCCTCAAAAACTGGCTGTTGCAGTTCCAGCACAGGTTAGCCAATGCTTCTCTCATGTTAAATTTTCCTTAAAATTCTGTTCAAATTATTTTCAAGTGCTTTGGAAGTTAATAAATGTTTTGTGCCTCTATATCATCTGATTCCAGCATATGTTTAGGTGCCTGACCATTTGAAGCGATTGTTATTATTTGTTAAGGGCCATCACAACATCAGTGGTAAAAAAACTTTCAAACATTATTTGCTATAATTGACAATTCTACTATCTTCACCTTTTACTCAAGTGGATCAGGCTACCTTGCTTCTTAAAATATGATCTATTGTAACCCATCCTTTGAGTTAAAGTGCAAATTTGCCCTAGAAGTTTTCACTGAGAAACAATGTTACCCTGAAAGTCTTTTTAGGTGCAATATTACCCTGGAAGTATTAAAATGCAGAAATGTTTCCCTTTACTATTAAAAAGTTAACAGTCAATATCAATTTTTTTATAGTCAATGTTGGTTTTTTAATGTTATAGGGCAACATTGCTACGTTTTGAAACTTCCGCGGTAACATTGAATCTAAAAAAACTTTCTGGGTAACATTGCTCCTCAGTGAAAACTTCCAGGGCAAATCCTTTTACCTAAGTGTAAATTATAATTTTCGAGTCTTCCTAATGAATTAACCAAATCTTTCATGTAAAAAAGTTTTGAGCTTCTGTGATTTTCTGCAGAGGGTATATTGGAGAGCTTGGAAAAGAATGTTTAAAATATTCAGTAATTTCATAAGCAACAAAAGATGAAAATGACGGCTCTGCACTTTCATTTAAGTCCTGAATTCTCAAGTTGTCGGTTAAACCTTAGTACAACTAGAATCCTTCTGAAGGTTAATTTCAGTAGTCCCTAGTATCAGTTTCTATGATAGTTAAAAATAGTTTTGACTCTGTTCTCATTGCTTACGGACTATTTATCAGTTTGAGAATCCATATAATCATTGTATGTGTAAAACTATAATGCAATTTACAATACGTTTGATATTTCCATATCATCCTTCTAATGCCATCAATTTTAACCGCAGGCATCATTTTTCATTGCTTATGTCGTGACATCAGGATGGACAAGCACGTCATCGGAACTTTTCCAGATTATTCCTTTAATTTGCAGTTTGATTAGAAAGCCTTTCATATGCGAGGATGACAAGTTTGAAGTTCCATCATTTCCTTACCACAAAGAGATTCCAAGAGTACTTCTGTTTGGACTTCTTGGAATTACATATTTCTTCTTAGCCCCTTTAATTCTACCATTCCTCTTGATCTACCTCTACCTTGCATACATAATCTATCGAAATCAGGTCAGCATTTCTTAAGAGTTTGGTTTTGAAGTCTATCTATTTCTAAAAGACAGGATCTTTATTTGTCTGAGCTCATTTAATTAGTCATACTTGATATAGATACCTTCTTGTTTGAATCTTCCACTGAGATAATAGTTGCTGCTAGGAAATCTGAGTAGGTCCTTTTTGCTTATTATGATTGGCCTAATTAACTGTATTAAACTAGAAATGCTCTGTTTGGGAGGTGTTTTAGATGGTTCGAATGTATTGACAGCGTTGTTTTTTCCTGGAAAGTATGTGGTGGTGATTAGTACTCCTTCCGGTTCCTAATATAAGAGCTACTTCAATAATTTGAGCAGATTAAGAAAATGAAATAAATTGGTTAATTTGAATAAATGTGACATGATCTCCCTAAAATATCCCTATGTAACATTAAATGATGTATTAATTTATAAGTTAGGTAAATTAGTTGGGAGAAAATGATAAATGTGGGAAATAAAATAGATTAAGATTTTATATTTTGGGCTAAATCCAACCCCCAACTATCTCTCATATACGAGATATGAGGCAATATTAACTAAACATGTAAAAACCCTAAGTCTCATCTATCAATGATAATGAAGTACCATATTCCTGGTATTGGAAATGACCCAGTTTTAATTGATTATGGAGTCTCTGTTAGTCTTAGTCAATTTAATCATGAGATTGAGACACAAATTGGTTTTGATATGGGTTGTACTGATGTTCTCTGCCTATTTATATTGCAGTACATAAATGTATATGCACCCAAGTATGAAACAGCAGGGAAATTCTGGCCTATTGTGCACAATTCCATGATCTTTTCTCTGGTACTCATGCACATCATTGCAATAGGAATTTTTGCGCTGAAAAAACTCTCTCTAGCATCCACCTTGATGGTTCCTTTGCCTGTTATTACTCTTCTCTTTAACGAGTACTGCCGAAAACGGTTTCTCCCGATGTTTGTTGCATACTCTGCAGAGGTATGATTTTCAATCCACAACGAGAAATCTCTGAAAGAACATGAGAGTATAGCTGCATGTTGCATTTAAATATTCAACTGTGATCTTGACTTGGGTTTGTGTTTCCAGAGTCTAATCAAGAAGGACAGGGAAGACC
Source organism: Albizia julibrissin (assembly GCA_037074505.1). NCBI lineage: Eukaryota > Viridiplantae > Streptophyta > Magnoliopsida > Fabales > Fabaceae > Albizia > Albizia julibrissin. Next base: position 13,004,692 of record CM073485.1, on the reverse strand, counting down.
CAAATGATGCTACAATGGATGAGTTTTATGACAAATTAGTCATTGCTTATAAGGACCCTGCTTTGCAGCCAATTCAGTCACCATCAAACACCACCACTCTTCGGACTCCCCTTATATCTTCTTGAGTTTTTATGACGCGCTATTTTTACCATGCCTGAGAAGTCTTTACTCTTGTTTTTTTTTCCCGGTTTTGGAGGTATGCCTGAGAAGTTATTTGTTTGCTGTTTTCCTGTATGTGATTGTAAAATAGGTTTTTTTGGGTAGTGAAAGAACGGCAGTGTGGGTTGGTTATTCAAAAACTACTGGTCTGAAGCCCAGCCAAAAGAATACTATGCTAAAGAGGCAACTCAATTAGCTTCTTTAGTGCTAGATTCTAACAGTGGACAAAATTATTGATTCTTGATGTATAGTTTGTACCTTAATCTTCATGGTTGCTGATTGTTCCAAACCCATATACTGTCTAGTTTTTTTCCTCCTGTTTCTTAATTTAAGTTTGTTTAAAATATCCACACACAAGTTCTGTTCTTTACCCCTGCTGCTCTAAGGGCGCGTTTGGTATGCAGAAGAGGTGGGAAGAGAAAGGAAGATGAGCAAGTTTTTTTGTTTGGTGCCCATTCTTCTCTAGAACTTAAGTTCCTGGGCCCACCAACCTTCCTTTAAAGGTAGGAAGATGAGATCCCACCAAAATTGGTTTGGTGGTAACAGATTTGAAAGACAAATATATTCTTGAAAAATTTAAATTAAAAGGTAGGAATTTTGATGACAAATAAAAAAATTTCTCATCGTGTGTTCTTGTGCATCTGATATTTTTTCCCTCAACGCTTCTCAGCACGTTTCAAAACATTGTCTAACAAATCTGGGAGGTTGGCTCGTCATCTAGCAAATCTTGGAGACAATATCACAAAGAAAACCGTGATTTTGATGGGTAGCTGAAATTTAGGAAGTAATAGCTGTTATTTAGGAATAAAAGATTAGTGGCAATTATATTTATTAATTTCGTTTATTTATTTGATTTAATTTATGAAAGTTAGTTACGTTTTGAATCTATAAAATCCAATGCAATAGGCCTTGCTTTTGCAAGCAATTATAACAATAAAAAATATCAGTAAAATATGTCATATTTTTCTCTTTTTTCTCGTATTCCACTATGTTTTCCCTTCTTCTCTCATGTTAAAGCAACTGATTTTTATTTTTGCATGAAACAAATTTAAAGAAATAATCTCTAGATTTTGAAAGATCAAAGTTAAATTTGAGAACATCACACATTGCTGCAAGGAAAGAGAAACGGAGAAGTTACGGCTGCGATAATAAGATAAGAGGCGATGAAAGCTTGCTTTATAATACAACTTGTGAAACAGGGTCAAACATTCGAATTTCATCAATAAATATAATTTTTTTTAATAAATTTGAATTTCATTCTATAAAAAAAATTTCAGTTTCATTAATAAATAAAATAAATTTGATTCAATATTTTAACAAAACACAATCTACATATTATTCTCCATATTATTATTTTATTATTTTTATTTAATTAATTTAATCATTTAATATCTTAATAAGATGGAGTCTTTCAATTTCTAACTTGCATAATGGTGTTGATATGAGACATACCCGTAGTAATTGCAAAGTGGGTTTTTGAATTTGAAAGATGGAATTATGACAAAAGAATAAGGGAGAAATATCTTTGTAATAAAATCACTTTTAATTATTTAATATCTATAGTTATTTTTATATTTATATTGAATATTTACATTTATTTAATTATTTTTAATTATTCAAAATCTTTGAGAAGTAGCTACAACGTGGGTAGAAAGTCACTTCAAGAGAATATGAGAGAGAAATCTTTGGGATTAATTGAAGTAGTTGAAACCGTAAGATTAAGATTTGCACACGTTAAATTCCTGGACAAGTTACTATTTAATTGAACTATTTATTTCAGTCTATTATTGTTAATATAGTTGCTATATAAGGTCAAGAGTGTCAAAATAAAAATTATTTGATTATCTTAAATTCTTTGTGTTATTATATTATATTATTTTATTTTTTATTCATTTAATATCTAGCCTTATGTTTAAAACTATTTATATTTTTTATTTAAATTATAATTTATAATTTATTCATTTTATTTAATTTTTAAATTATTGTACTACTAATTATTTAATATATGAATTGAAATATAAATTTGATTAATA